>OZ010576.1:14961840-15041840 GCA_963932145.1 Acanthosepion lycidas
TCACTTGACACTATTTGCTTATCTTTGTTTTTATTTTGCATTTCTGAAAAAAAAAAAAAAAAAATGATATGAACTATCCTAAAAAAAAAATAAAAGTAATTTCATATAATTTAATTTCATGTAATTAGCCAAATCTATTAAGCACTATATAATTTTATGATCTATACAAAATATTAAAAACAACTGACTTGGGAGAAAGAAAGCCACCTTATCAATTTCTTGTCTTACTCAAAACATTTTGCCAGCATAAAAAATCTTTATCAAAGACCATTTCAAAAAAATTTTTTTAATCTGAGTTAATGAATGAAATTAATTTTTTTTTTTTTTTTTTTTCCCCAATTAACTTTGTTGGATTTTGTCCAAGGCCAGATTCATAATACACCTTGTTAAAAATGGGTTCACTGACCATGAGTTGGGAGATGAGCTTGTTAATCATCACTGGAGAGCACCAACTTGGGAAGTGTCAACAAAATGAACAAAAATATATCGCACAGAGCCATTTGAAGCAAAAACTGTTTAAAAATGATTTTCTCATGAGATTCAAAAATATATATACTTTATATTTTTATGCAAATGTAAATATAAAAGATTTAATTTCATCAATGATAAATTTGAATAAAATTAATGTTTAAATTTGCTTTTAATTTTGTGATTGCTCTTGTTTCTTATATATAATTTATATATTATAAACTGGTACCCATCAAGTGTGTCAGTGAGTGCAGCAGCTTTTTGCTGCTTTTTAGTAAGTTGGTTATGGGAAAAGTGGTGTGTTCAAATACTTATGGTATATAGAGATGAAGGTTGAGCTAATACATAAGTAAATGACAAATTTACTGTCTATAGTACTATTTTATTGTTGACTCCATTTGGTTATAGTGATTAAAAGTGGGTGACAACCATTGTAGTCCGTTTTGTGATTTAAGAGTTCATACAGGGTCATTGTGTTTTTTGGCTGACAGAAATTAATTTTTTGAATTCATCATTACTTCTTTTTCTTCTGGAGTTGCACATTCGGTCAAACTCACATCTGATGAATCTCCAACCCTTGTGTCTAGAACTGCTACACCAAACCAATTTCACACTTCTCCTGTGCACATGTTTTTTTTTCTTCTGGGCCTAACACATCAGTGTTTTCCGTTTGATTTTTGGTGGGACATATTGTCATTGGTTGATTTTTTTTTTTTTTTTTTTTTTTTTTTTTTATGACATTTACTGAACCACATAAGCTATGTCCAGGTTCTGTCAGTTACTGAAGATAGGAACAATAGAAGCAAAGAAAGGAAGTATGTGTTATGGAGAGGAGAGAGTTTTCTTTGTCACTCTCTTAGTGAAAAAGAAAGTGTATATTTCCATATAGTGTTACTACTACCTAATCCTGCTACATACTCACACACTTACTCTTTTCAGTGACATGACAGTGTCAAGCTGTATGAACATGAGAGTAAAGGGAGAGATTGGTTTATGCCTTACTCAAGTTTATTATTGAAAAGTTAACTTTAGCCAAAACTAAGTTTGTTCATGTGTGGTCTAAAAAATTATGGAAATAATTTTAAAAACATTAGAATTAAAAGAAAATATTGATGGCGAAACAAAAATTAAAAAGGATAGGAATTAATGAAATATTGTTAGAATATCAACTTTTACAAAAATTAATAATTTAAATAATATTTGGTCTCCATTTTGTCTTGAAAGTTTCGTTATAAAATTAAACTCAGATGAGTTTAAGGAATATGCAGTGGGCTTTCAAGAATTTAGCTTTTACTGCATAGAACTACAAATTTTGTTTATTCATGTGTGATTCATTTTGTATTTCGGTTTACAATTATTATTATTGTTTTATTTCCTTTGATTTCTAGTATATACACATTTCTTTCTGGATCCCAACCAGAGACCTAAGTTCTGAAATGGCATCATCACATTTTCCACTGACTAATTTAAAAAAAAAAAAATGAAAAAAAAACACATATTTTACATCGATAAAACCTTCATAAGGTGTGAGCTGTACTCATGAGAACAATTTTTTGTATTTCTTTAAGGCATGACCTACCAGGAATCCCTTCAATGAGTCTACTGGAATCTTTTCCAACCAATACACAGGCTTCAACTACAACAGGGATTGCTGATGTTCTCATGTGCCACATTTATTATTATTATTATTATCATCCTCTCTTCCCCTGCTATCTGTTGTTTCATTGATAGAAAGATGATCAAATTTAAAACCTAAATTCTTTGTTCATACAGGAGTCATAAAAAATGACTTCAAAGGGTCACACATTTCAGCTTATACTATTTTCATATTACCCAAGGATTGTTGCCAAAAAGGAATGGAAATTTGTCTTCATGACACGGGTATATTAATTTCATTTCATTTTCATTCAAAATGTGTGTCTATGTACATTTGTGTATTTGTGTGTGAATATCTATATTTTAATTCAATGATGGACCTAAAAATACTTCTACAAATTTTTTTAAAAAATTATTAGCAAATAATTTGTTTTTAAAAAGAAAAGAAAAAGGAACATTTTTTTTTTTTTTTCCAACTTTTAACTTTACTGCACACACTTGGGTAAGGAATTGGCCAGGCAGAGTAGAAGGGAAATGTATTATTCTAATGTTCTATTTCAAACTTCGTCAAATTGTGTGTGTGTGTGTGTATTAAATGACACAGGCATTTGTAAGTTGCACATATACATGTGCATTACATTTGCATATACATAGTCACTTATGCAAACAGTTTGTGATGAACAATCAGATCTTTTGCAATATAGATTTTTAATTATTTTTATTGGTAAACATGGATAAACATGCCTGCAAGACAGAGCGTTAAAAGGACAGATTTTCCATTAACATTGCTTTTTTAACTACCTTCACTCCTCGACAATGTTTATTGTTTTAAAAAGTGAGGATTAGAATTGGAATAAAACCTAAACATTTGAAAGTGAATTTATACATTTTTTTTTTTTGTTCTTGAGAATTGACAACAAAAATAACACTATTATATTATTGGAATGGCTGGCAAAACATCAATTGATTCAAGCTTTACAAAATGGTAAATAATATAGTTGGTTCAAATATTTTAATAAATGTTGATAAATGTGAAAATTTTTTATTCCTAAATTTATTTCTCTATAAATTAATAAATGATAAATATTACATTACATTGCATTAGTACTAATAGTATTAGTTGTTTTTGTTTTTTTTTATAATGTTGTAAATATAAAATTATTCTTATAAATAAACAATCTAACAGTGTTTAATATTTTTGTTGCAAATTCTGAAGAACAAAAATGTATAAATTCACTTTCATTATATGTTTAGGTTTTATTACAATTCTTATCACTTTTTAAAACAATAAACATTGTCAAAGAGTGAAGGTCATTGAAGCAGGGTTATAGAGTTTAATCTCTATCCACCAATATCTAATTATCATACTATTCTGATTTAGTGAATTTCATTGGATAATAAATTCAAATAGATTTGCTGTATATTTACCCTTGCTGATAACAAATTTTGTACATCCTAAACACGAAGTGGATCCAGATTGGTATTTTGTAAATACTATTGCTGATTGGTCATTATATATGAAAAATGGCAACAATGCCCACGTGTTTAAAGTGAGTTGACCGCCAAAACTTGTAAACATGTTCATGAGCCTATCACATGACTAGAAAACAAATAAATTCAATGCACAAGCAAACCTCGTCAGTGAGCAT
The DNA here is from genome assembly GCA_963932145.1 of Acanthosepion lycidas. NCBI lineage: Eukaryota > Metazoa > Mollusca > Cephalopoda > Sepiida > Sepiidae > Acanthosepion > Acanthosepion lycidas. Next base: position 14,965,554 of record OZ010576.1, read on the forward strand.
TTTTGCATGACTAGCAATTGCCAAACTAGTCCACGACAGTTGTATTATTGAAGTGCAAAGTTATAATTCAACCCGAAAACAACTTCATTGTAAGTTAAAATTTTCAACCCAATCACTCACTCACCAATTTCTGGATTCATTTATCACTTGCTGAAAACTTCTCAATCACAGTATTGATTTTTGACTAAATCTACAGAACATTCTTACATCGGAATTATTTGTTCCTTAAGTTGAATTCTTGACTGAAGAACAAACTACCTTCCAGAGTTCTTGTAAGATATTTTTTATGCAATCTTTGACACACACAAACATACAGTCAAGGGTAGACAACTCTTGTTACTAAATTCTTACATTGTAAAAGTTTCTGAAATGAAATTCATAAACTGTTTAAAATTCAATTTAAACAAGTTTATCTAATAACATTCTGTCGAAATTTCACATATTATATAGGACAAAATATTCAATTCAGTGAACTCAAACTCACATGACACTGAACATTTATAAGAGTTTAAAAAGCAAATTTAAAATCCACCAACCAAATCTCTCATTCACTAAAATTCATCCAACACATATTTATTGTGTATTTTATGTTATATAAAATATTCTTATTGTTGTTGTTATCTGAGATTTGCTGTTTGTGTCATATTTATATTTTATCAATGTTGTGGAACATTGAAGTTTAAAATGTGTGCAGAAATAGCTAATTCACCTATGCAACCTTCACCTTTCTAACGTATATGACCCAATAAAATAATTAATTAGCACGTCTCCACCACAGTGTCATAGGGCCTGGGGGTAATTTCATTTGGACACTACATCTTATTGTGGGCATGTTTATACATGTTTGCCTTTTATTTTATTTTTTTTATTGTGAATTGTCCCCTTGAATACACATGAATGTTGAGATAAAATTTTCTGGCCACCCATAGACATTAAATGGAAATATATACATTCCATTCACTGAATTGACTTAGAGATTTGAATTAATGCATCACAACATCTACTGGAGAGATGAAATTTAAATTTTTATTATTGCATTATTCCAAAATTTTAGCACATCAACAGATAGCTATTAATGTCAACAACTGAGAACAAATAGTTATTTAAAAAAATTAGTAATTAATGTATATTATTATCCATAACTACATATACATGAATGTTGTTTTTGATAAAAGTAAAAAAAAAAAAAAAAAACCCATAAATATGTAAAAAAAAAAAAAATGCATATATTGTCGAAAATTCCTTTTCCCACAATATAGCTATTTGTGCTGTTATAATGCTTAATACCTAAACAATAATAATACTGAATAAATTTTTTTAAACATTAAAGTATATTTAATTACATCTCCCTAACAGCTGTCGTGATCTGTAAATCACCATTTATTGTATTTCTGCCATATAGCATATAATACACCTATTTTAAAATATTAATTTATTTAATAAACTGAAACTTTTTTGGTTCCTTCATAAAGCACAAACAATTTAAATATCTGGGGAGTGTTTTAAAAGAAGATGGAACAGTGCAACACTGAAATACAAAGACGTATTGGGATAGCAAAAGTTGCCTTCCAAAAGCTAAGAAAAGTATTTAAAAACAGGAAAATTTCATCAGAAACAAAGAAAAGAATACTTGATTGTTATCTAATATCAATCATCCTATGTGTCGGGGAATAAAGGTCAATCTGTGCACAGATGTGGAAAAAACTTGAGGCAACAGAGATGTGGTTCTACAGAAGGATGCTGAGAATACTATGGACTGCACATGTGAGTAAAGGCAGTTTTAGAGAAAACAAAAATGACATACTTGTGGTGTACTATTCAAACATGCTGAAACTGATAAAGACCACAAAAGACAGAATTTACTTAAGAGAACAGAAACATGTGGCTGTTCATCCATTTTATTCATAGGTACCACAAAAAGATTCCCCGCCTAGGGGTAAAGAACAGATAACCCAACTCAATGCATCATTCAAGACAATGCTTAATCATCAGAAAGAGACTGTTGAAATTTCTAAGGCGGAAAGAGGGCTGGGAAAATTTCACACGCATAAGACATATTGAAGGCGAGAGAGAGAGAAGAAAGTAGTGTATAAACTATCTGAGCTAGTGTAAATGGATGGCAGGACTGTGATAACAGAAAATTTACTAAAAGCTACAAAGAACAGGAAATTGTGGAGAACCATGACCAACAACATTACAACTGTTTTTTTTTATTATTTTATTTTTTAAAAATCAACAAAATTTGGATTAATAGCATACATACATAAACTCTTCTCAGTAAAACTTAATATAGGAGAATGGGAACCAGGCTTCTGAAAAGAACAAGTCACTACATCCTGACTATGTATGTCACACAAAATTAACACATTCTTTTATACTTAAACAAGAAAATCAGCCAGAATGCATAGCATGTCAAACACCCTAAATACATAGAATGTGGTGATTTTGTCATTATCAGACAATGCTTTTACAACACAAATAACATGAGAGATATTTTCAAAAATGCCAGTATAGATGACATTTTGTCATTCCTGAAAGAAATAAAATTATACCAAAAAATGTAACAGTAAACTTGAACTTTACCCTAGAAACTTACCTCTCAAAGCAATTCCGAATCCTTTTCAAGAAACAACCGCAGACAATTTACTGTCAAAATTAAGGAAAATTCTTGAAAAAACATAATAATTTTAACCATCGCTCACAATTTGCCTCTTGGCATAAAATAACCTCAGACGGGTTGACATGCCGTTTTTGAAAACCAATCAATTTATTTAAAAATCAAATATTTAATATTTTAAGAGATGGATCCATAGCTTTCCTCAAGGTTATTTACACATAAGTGATGAATAATGAACCCGACTGGAACTATAAAGGGTGCAATGGGTAAATTGTCGCCATTCTAATTTTGTGCATGCGCATTGTTTGTTTTTTCATTTTGCCGACTGCACATAGGGTCAGTTGGGCATTTTCTGTGAGAAAAAGTGCACCATGACGCAAATCACTCTGCCAGAAATTGAAAACGGCATGCTGTACGGCTTGGCATACACGCATGAACTTCAGAGTGTTTGGGTATCAATCTGAAAACAGTGTTGTACTGTAGGATGAAGGTACGGCAGCTCGAAAAACTCACTATTTTGATAAGAACTCCTGAATTTGTTGGTAAGGGCCTCAGAGTCAAGACGACGGTGTACAGTGTAACACTACACATCAAGTGCCTTGAGGAGTTAGGTACTGCCATGAGTCAAGATGTCTGACAACAGGACTCTGCATCATTTCACATGAGAAATTCAGTGGTGGCTCTCAGACAATTTCTGCGACCACATCACCCCTTTTGGCCACCTAACTTCTCAGACAGCAACCCTCTTGATTATTATGTGTGGGGCACGGTTGAGCAAGAGATCAACAAAACTCCCCGTAGCACCGAAGAAGAACTGAACTAAAAAGTAAGGTTTATGGCAGCATTCACCAAAGTTAAACAAGGAGACCGTCCAGAGAAGAGTTGTTGTTGGAGATTCCGAAGTCGTCTGGAGGCCGTGTTTGAAGCTTAATGGCAATTTTATTGAATAAATTTTTACTCTTTAGTGTTTCAAGATATTTTGTGTAATTTTTTTATTATATCAGTGTAAATTTCCATCGTACCCTATGTAATAGAACTGTTGTTATTAAAATTTTTAACTGAAGACAACTGCCTGTGAATGTCAAAGAAAAGAAAACGGTTATAAATTTGTTGAAATGTTTTCAATTTTCATTTATTAATTTGTTCCCTTCATCTTCTTAATGCATGGAAATCTTCTTTGCTGGTTCTTTCAGTCCATATAAATTTAGGTTGATTTCTATAATTTGCAGCAATGAACAACATCAATCACTTGAGGCTTCTTAAACAGACTTTACAAAACAGTTTTATGACTTGGACATCGTTACTCGTCCTCCTAACATGTGAAAAGATACGGAAATAAAATAAATTTGTAATGGTCGATGCAAGGGAGATAATTCTAGCAAAATGTGTAATTAGTTGTACCCATAAAGGGGTTTGATTCTGGAGGGCTTCTAGAATACTACCCCGTGACCACATTGGTTTTGTCCCCACCGCCTCATTTTAAAAAAAAAAAAACACGTGTAAAATGCTTACTTCGTGACTGACGTAGCTGCATGTATATCACTGGGGTTAAAATAACTTCCACCCCCCCCCCCCAGTGATATACATGCAGCTGTCAAAGTAGTCACTGAAAATTTTGAATACTGATTTTTAATGTAAGCAAACCTCACCATAGTCGATTAGTGAAGAAGGTAGCTTATTGATAACATCATCTTTAAGGATGATCCCAGCAAGTCACACTGTTGCAAAGTGCCTGAAACCCTTACACCCCAGGGATTGACTCAAGCCTCGAGTAAAATTGAGTAGACGAAACTGTTTGGAAGCCATCAATGGTTGTGCAAGAGTATAGTCAAAAGTCCTTACCGAACAGGCAGATAGGAGCTCTTTAACCTTGGCTTACAATTTATCAAGATGATGTATCGGCCTAAAAATATGTACAATAACTGAAATTATCTTTTTTTTTTAAATAATAAAGTCAGTCATATGAATTCGCAATCCGCCACAAGTGGAAATAGCCCAATATTTTCATAACAATGCCAAACAAAATAACAAGATGTACTATATTAAGTTAACAAACGACTGATTTACAGGTGTTTAGTTTCAAAGCTGTTTTCATGTTTTTTCTGTTTCAATTTGTATTTATTGTCTTTCTAGATTTGTATTATAGAAGCAAAAATAACAGACAAATGAAAAATACACAAGTTAAAAAAAAAAAACAACAAAAGTCTTTCTTTCTGAAATATTGTCATTTTATTTTAAAAATCAAAAATAGAAATATTGAATTTTCTTCAGGTCGTATACATGTATAAATTTTTTTCCTTTTGTACATACAGTATAGAAGCTTTTAATTTTTTGTCAGTCTATTTGAGATTGTAAAAGCTGAAAATTCCATATAAAAAGTTTGAACAGATCACCTATTAAAACATTTTTCATTTTACCTTCACCTTTTCCCACTCCACAAATGCAGTTTATTAAAAACCAGGATTTCTTAAAGTATTATGGTAACGAAATAAATCATATGAAATAACCAAAAGAGATTTCTCTAGTTTTACATTCCAATAAGTTTTGTTATAAAAGGTGGGTAATTTGTACAGGACAATGTCAAAAAAATATTGAGAAATTAGGGGATACAGTGTTGACAACTGGGCCTCCACTGACACTCCCTGCCAATTTGAAAAATGTGTGATTTTTATATATATATATATATATATATATATATATATATATATATATATATATATATATATATATATATATATATATTATATATATATTTGTTGTTTTTTTTTAAACAAAAAAAAAAAAGTTATTTTCCTAATAAATTAAAATGACAAGTTTTTTTTTTAATTTTATTTTCATCCTTTTTTTTATGCAAATCAAGATAAAATAGAAAATATGACCATTTAAAAATAGAGTGACTTTTTAATATTTTAAAATGAAAAGTCTATTTAGCACAAAGGTAATATAAGTTTACTTCTAAAAGCAATATTTGTCTGGAAAATTTCCATTATTATTTGTGGATGACTAAAAATATCCATGGGTTTTTTTGATAAAAATGTTAAGAATATATCAATGATGAAAACGGTTATTGATTGACTGTAATAGCTTCAAAGGCATTAGTGTACTTTTCCCATAATCAATTTAAATAATTATGAAAGAGTTTAAAAGACATTTTTGTTTCATAAAATTTTCTCTATGCTAGAATACTCAGATTTACACACACATTTCATAGATTAAATGTAACAATTATTATGGGACAGAAGTCACAGGGTAATTGAGAACTGCTTTTGTTTTTACACTAACAATTGTTTTTATTTCTACTTATTGAAAAGAGAAATATGAAAAGTAGTGATATCTTCACAATCTAATTAGAATCAGTTAAAATTAAAGAATTTCATATATACTAAAAGAAAAAAAAATATAGATAATATCAAGTGGATATTATAGAAAAACAATGTTGATTTTAAAGAAGTCAAAACTCTGCACCTTCAGACAATTTGGAATGCCTAAATAGCAAGTGGCTCATGTTTAACATTTGTATGGATTCACCCAGTTCCTTCTGCCCCCACCCCTCAGAATAATGTTCTATCTGATAACCAAATAAATTTTTTTTAGGTACAATGAGGGAGCAAAAAAAAAAAAAAAAAAAAAAAAAATAGTTCTGCTTTAGAGAGATTTGTAAAGGCGATTTAGTATTTGGCATAAGTGATGTTCAGTCTTGTTTTTTAACCAAAGAATTTTATTTAGTTCCTTTGGACCAAAATAACAACAGAAAATTGGTCGTCTTTTTTTCTTTTCTTTTTTTGTAAATTAAAACAAGACAAATAATTGCTTATAAGGAATCCTTTAGAAATTTTTTTTAAAATTCTATATATTGGAGGCTTCATTTATTATTTGTGAAGGCTCCATTTCCAGGTAAGTTTTAAAATCAAGTTTTCATTTATATTAGATTTATTTTTCATATAAACTTGCAACAACTTCCTTTTTTTATTTTATAAATACCATAAAAACTAGCAATAGATCCTTGATGACAAATTATATCTAAATTATTAAGGTTATTTTTTTTTTTTTTGGCTGGTTTAGCATTTAACAATAATTCAAGAAAATGGAATAAAAATTTGTATTTATCTGCATTTTTCCCTATAAAATATTTGTTATTAGTAAATAAACAACTTCATTGCATTAAAGTTTTATTTTGCAGCTTTGGTGTGATTGCTTTAGAAACTGGTCTCATTATTCTCTACATTATTTGAAAGAGCAAATTTTTATACATGAATTACATGAAGATATTAGAAGATTTGTGGTGAAGTAATGGTTAATCTGATTGCCTTCCATAAGATATCTACAGTTCATTTTATTTATTTTATTTTATATTACTTTATTTTTATAATTATAATTTTACTTTATTTTATATTACTTTTTATTTTTTATTTATTGCTGGACTAATAACTTTAGCTTTGTTGTTATAAGATGAGAGGACTAAAGCATTTGTTAGTGAATTTGAGGGAGTTCAATTCCTGGCCTGGGTAATACAGTTATATTCAGACTCGGTGGAAACAAGACCAGCAATAAGTGATCACACCTTAAAAAAAAATTACTATTAACTAAGACACAAAATCCCTAGGCATAAACAGTTGAATGAGAACAATCTAACCATTTTTTTTTTTTTACTGCAACCCACAGCAAGACCTATTATACCTACATGTAATAAATCAAAGAGAAACTGTTTACTAGGTTAATTTCTTTAGCATCAACAATTTATATGTATATATTTATTATGAACCACATGTATTGGAATTGCATGTATCTATTTGTATGAATATGAAATTATTACTTTTATTATTAGTGCGTTTGTCTTTGTGGCCTGTGAAAGCTGTTAAGATTGTTGAATAATTCAGTTGCATCTGAAGTTAGAGCTAAAAGTGAAATTTCCCGACTCAATGTCAGAGTCGAGTAGAATTGACAGGCCACATTTTATATATATATTTAAACCTTTATTTAACTCCTCTCTTTAAAACTTCTGTCAAATTTTAATCCCCACCTCCACCTTTAGGCCTTCCTGTTCTTCTTTCTTCTGTTACACCACTCTTTAGAGCTTTCATACATTTCCCTCTCACACTTGTTTCCCACTCCCACACATACACTCTCACTAAAATTTTGTTTTTTTATACCCAGGGTTGTATTTTCCGATTTCTTTTTGAATTTGTAGGTCTGATGAATTGGATCTTGATTACAATTCCAATGTAATAAATTATAACCATTAGTGTTTGAGCCTTTTTATTATATATATATATATATATATATATATATATATATGTGTGTGTGTGTGTGTGCACATTTCATTGAATACAACAGACAAGGTGCTTTTATTTAGTTTTTTTTATAAAATTTCTTATGCGATCTAATTTTTTTTTTTTTTTTTTTTTTTTTTTCTTCGGATGATAAATTATATAAAAATTATAATTATATAAGCCACACTACAACATGTCTGACACACAGACTCATTCTACCTCTTTCTGACCATAGCTCAATTAGATCTCATTTAAATATTCATGGAGACCTACTGGACACTATTCATAACATACTTGTTGACAACATTAATATAATAGCATCATCTACCCGCAAAAAAAGGCTGAAAATAATGGAAGCCTTATTAATAAAAACAAAAAACCAACACTTAATTATATTAACTTTGAACATTGACACAATATCTTGACCATGTTTTGAAAAATGAAAACATTTTATAAAACATACAACAAACTATTTGTTCTTTAACAGTTAAAATATTTAATCATTGAAAATGGCTAAATGTATAGCCGGAAGCACTTGGATAAAAAGAACATTCAGACAGTTTTCATCTGAAAAGAAAAAAATTATTAGATCGCATGAGAAATTGTATAAAAACTAAATAAAAGCACCTTGTCTGTTATATTCAATGAAATGTGAATGAAAGAAGGATTGCTGCATAAATATACACACACACACACACACATATATATATATATATATATATATATGACATACACATATGCCCAATAGTGAAATATTCTGTGTGTTATATATTAAAATGATGGTTAAAAAAAAAAAAAAAAAACAAAAAAAAAACAACCATTTTTATTAGACTATGAAAGAATTAAGAATGTGAATGTCAAATATGACCCACATTAAATATGACCTAAAGTATATTTATATAAAATTTATGTACATGAAATCTAGGAAATTTTTCTATTTCTTATCTCACTTCATATTCTGAAGTTGCATTCATAAACTATAATTCAAAACCTGTTGATGACAATCAACTGAAGTATTATTAAACTTCCAAAGTAAATGTTGTGTTTACTTATTACACATTGATGTGTAAAACTAATTTCAATTACAATTTTGACATTAAAAAAGTAAAACAGATAGTGAAGGCAACAACTCAAAAATCATTTTTCATAACTAAATTATTACAAATAAAAAATGCAAATATATTTTTTGAATGACGAGAGCAAAATGTAATAAACAAGATGGGATTTATTTTTACAATACTGGTTAAATATAATCAATAATGATTATTAAATTATTATATTCTATCATCAATCTTATTTTCAATCCTTTTTTTTTGTATGTAAAAGGAAGGAAATTATTACTTTCATTGTTGCTGTTTTTTGGGATGTTTTTTTCCTTTCCTTACAAGTTTTGCTGGTTTATTTTTCTGCTCAAGTTGTTGTGAATTAAAACAATAAAAAAATGAAAATATTAGATTGTTGCAAAAGTTTCTACTTGATTAGAAAATTATAAAAACTAAAAATCAGCCACAAACTTTTGCAATGATGCAATATATTTTTAAACCCAACTTGAATATATCAAAATTTCAGATGATTTTTTTGTTAATATGAAATCATAAAGTGTATAATTTGGTCTTTTAAAAAATTTCATGTAAATATGAACTGCCAGTTCCTAATTTTTTTTTTATGAACTAGCTTGTATTTTAAGTCTTATTTCCAAACCAGTGTAGACATATAGTAGCATACAACATGACCAGTTTTGTGACGCATTTTTATTATATTGTGTGTTGGGGTTATTGTTTAGCTTAGTCTGTACTGCAGAGTATCCAATCAAAACCAAAACAGTAGCACCCATTGGAATTTGCTGTCAGTGTCTTAATAGTCATTTATTTCCAGTAAATGGCAATTTTCTATTTTTCATGAAATGGGCCAGCACAGCCAGGCAACAATGTATCGGTGAAAGTATTAAAAAAAATTATTTAAAAAGCCGATAAAATCTTTTTGTGACAAAAACATTACTGCAATAATGTTGAAAATAGATTTGAGAACAGTAAAAATGTATCAAGAATTATGCTAGTTGTAAAATTATGAAATGGCAGTAGCAGAAAAATTTCCTTGATCTGTATGGTCAACAAATTGATAATTATTCCTGGAAGTTATATAAACAATCTTAGGTCTAGAGGTAAAGAATTTCCTAATTAATTATTTCTTTATTATCTTTGCTCATTCTCTTTTCAATCCAGAGAAATCTTGGTTGGTTTTAGGACTTGCAGGAATAAGCAAAATCAATCACTCGCTGACTAATTAGTTACTCCTTTAAAGTGAAGTTACAAAACAGCCATTAGTTCTCATAACTTACAAGGATTTACAAATTCTGTGAGTCAAATTCTGAGTCGAAAATTACAAGAGTTACGTCCCTTGTATCAACAGACACGCTTGAGATCAAACAATTATTTACAGAAACTGAGAGAAAACTGAAAGACCCTAAAAGGTTGACACAAACTCAGAGTGGTTGAAAATTAACAACAGAATATGAAGAGATTTGTACAGTAATAATTTTTGCTTTGTGCATTGGAAGAGCTTCTCTTTTCAGTAGTTTTTAAAAATGCACATATATGAAACAATATGTATGTATGTATAGCACTTCTCATGGACGAGGTTGTGACGAGCTTGGCCTGACGATTAGTTTGAAGAAGACTGTAGTAATGCATCTAACTTGCACATGGAAAAACCTTCCCCCCACTACCCTCAATTTATGCCAACAGCAAGGAATTGGAAATAGTTGATATTTTTTTTATACCCGGAGAGTACACTCTCTATAGATAACGCCCTTGATAAGGAGATAAGTGTGTGAATAACAAAAGCATGTAATGCCTATGGCAAGCTTGGAGCCAGACTCTGGTCGCAATCGGACATTTCTATCACCACAATGATCAGGGTTTAATCATGCCTGTGTCTTAATGGTTCTCTTACATGGATGTGAGATCTAGAGAACTTACAGAAGGCACATCAAACGTCTGGAACGCTTCCATCAAAGGTGCCTCCACTCAATTATGAAAATCTCATGGCAAAATTACACTTCAGACATTGTGGTGCTTTGAGGGACAGGCCTCCCTAGCATTGAGTCTTATCATGAAACACAGCTTCCATTAGTGAAGACATGTTGTTCATTTTGAGAACAGTCAGATGCCTAAACAAGCCATACTTAGAGATGGCAAGTGACCAGGTTGTAAGCCCCAAAAAACGTTTTAAAGACTGATTAAAAGACACCCTTAAGAAAGCCTTCATTAATACTCAAATGTGGGAGAAGAAAGCAATGGATAGAGATGGACAGAAGGGTGAGATTGTGCAGATCGTGAAAGGCTTTGAGGAAAGAAGGATTGAAAATACAGAAGTTAAGCATGTGGCTAGGTATATGGAAGAAGTGACACCCCCTCCCAAGAAAGGGATCTAAGGAAGACCTGACTTGTAACATCTGTGGCCATATTTGCTTGTCGAAAACAGATATGGACAGTCATAAAATCACACCAAAAGCTACCTAATGCTCTTCCATATGACATTCTGGATGACTTTTTGTGTACCATCTATGGCAAGGGATGCATAAATTCTAGCAACATAACAAGGCATTTTAACTCAAAACATCCAGTTCAGCCAGTGAACAGTAACCCATTAACATGTACATCATGTGGTCTCAAGTTTAAATCAGTGCCAGGACTCAAAAGTCATCTTAGACAACACAAATGAAAAGACGAAAATCAGGTGATTTGGAACGCGTTTAAGAATTAGTCATGTTCAGTGACAAGTGAACTTCCACCATGTATAGCCCTTTTCATAGAATGCAGCACTCTGGACTTATATTTATATCATATAACATACAGTCAGCTCAACTGCCCAATTTCTGAAACCAGTGTCAGGCAGACATCGAAATATCTCAACCCTCTTTTTTGTGCAATGAAGTTGCTGCTGCAGTATAAGAATCCCCCGAACCAAGCCTTTTTTTTGCCAGAAGATAACAACTGCAAAATGAAACAGATATTACATTAATCCTAATCCAAAGGCTGAAGACTAAAGCTCTGATCCTAGACAGAGTGCACAGATACTTTAATCCTAAATAGATATGTTGAGCCATATGTAAACAACCCAGTCATTTTTTATGGCTAGAAAGCTAATAAATAAAATGTATAATGATTCAGTTTTAAATGAATGGAAGTCATGAAAGAATTTTACTTGTGTTTTGAAATTGGAAGCTTTTTATAAAGTGACTAAATTTCTATGTTATCTGGATTTTGTAAGAGACATCTGAGAAACTCAAGTGATCTTTAGAAAAAGCATCCAATGAAACAGATTGGTTCTCTGTCTTCAGGAACAGGCAGACTATAAAGAGCAGCTTCAAGTTTTTTCAAAGTAATTACGAGAAAAAATTCATGACAACAGTAAACACTTGTATAAAAAAATTGAAAGAAAAAAAAAAAAACTAAATTAAATTTAGTAGGTACTAGTCAATAATATAATTGTATACTTTTTGCAGTATGAAAATATACTAAATATTTAGTCAGAAAATAAAAACTTATATTTAGTAATGATTCCAATTAACATCTGGTTATTTGTTTTTTTTTTTTGCGTTTGAAAAGAGAGAATAAAGCCTTTTAAATAATTTATAATTATCATCTATATCTTATATATTCAGCAAAAGGAAAAAAGTAGATATTTCTTAATAGAAACACTGTCTACAGGCACATATCTTTCAACACTATAACTATTAATGCCAAGAGAAACAATTGTTTCAATGAAAGCAATGAGTCCTTGTAATTGAAAATACCTTAGATACAAATTAAACAGAATAAGTAACTTATTCTGTTTTAGAGTAATAACTTTGATAATTTCAATTTAAATGATACAATACATCATATCTGTTTTAAATTCTGTTTGAGAATTTTCAAATGTGGTCCAAGAGGTGTCGCTCCACATATTTAAAATCCTTTGAATTTGTTGAAATTTAATTTGCATAGTTTTAGATACAAAACAAAAAGCTTAAAAAATGTAGTTCAAAATTATTTAACTCCTTTCCTGGAAAGTTTTTTAATAGCTTGAATTTGGCACTTTATCCTAGCAAAGTTCAGTTTACAGGTTTATTCAATTTGAATTCAATTAACATACATTCAATGTTAAATAAAGAAAGTTATTAAACAACATCTGGTCAAATATTTTGCTATTGGACACATATTGTTTTAACATTTGTGGCTGCAAAAAGATGCTGTGTCAAAAGATGGTTATTCCTTTGACACCACTATTAATGTATACATTTTTTACTTCATCAGCAATGTTTATTTTTAAGACTATAAAAATATGTGAATCAAATATAATGTCATATTTATTATTTACCTTTTATAAAGAAATAAATTTGAAAAGAAATCTTTTTTTTCAAAAATTTATAAAAAGTTACAAAATTATCAAAATATGTAACAGGAAGAGATGGTTTCAACCTATTTTATTGAATTTATGTGGCAAGAGCAAATGAAAAGAAAAGCCTGGAAAATACATTTTTTCAAAATTCATAATTATTACTCATCATTATGTGTTTATTTAAATTTTCCTGTTCAGACATTTTTATAAATTTATGAATAAAAAAAAATTCTTTTCATATTTATTTCTTTATAAAATGATAAATAATAAATATTTCATTATATTTGATTCACATATTTTTATAATCTTGTAAATATAAAATTATTCTTGTAAATAAGCAATCTAATAAATAGTGTTTAACATCTTTGTTGTCATTCTCAAGAATAAAGAAAATGGATAAATCCACTTTCATGTTTGGGTTTTATTAAAATTCTAATCATCACTTTAAAATGATAAACATTGCCAAGGGAGTCAAAAGTGTAATAACAGTGTCAAGGGAATGACCATCCTTTTGACACACGTTTTTTTGTTGGTACAAAAGTTAACATTGCTGAAGTCATTAGATGAAACAGGCATCATTATTTGCTGCATAAGACCACATTTATCAAACAAGTAATTTTACTAGCAATGGATTGCAAGATAAACATTGCTTTATGTACCTTATGTATTTAGTTTATGCAAACAGACAGCAACAAAAAGCTTGTGGTGGAAATTTACTAGACCTTGCTAATTCTGGGGCATGGTCACAACAGATGGGCATTTGGTGAAGATTGAAATTACTATAATAGTAACCATCTATAAAGCTACATTATTCTGCCATAAGGTGTCCTAAAACTTCCATCACTCCTATAGCTGGAGCATGTCATTACCAATTTGGTTATGGGAGGCCATATGAAGGTGTCCTAGATTTAGTTTAATCTGCTACAAAGTCATAATTGTAGGACACCCAGTAAGGATTGAACTCACTCTTGTTTGCTAACCATTCCTCTAAGGAAGTAGCCTTATTTACTAAATTTATTCTGGCACAAGGCCACAAGTTTCAGGCACTCAGTGAGGATTGTAGTCACAATAATCATAAAGATCTGTAAGATTAATTTATTAACAAATATTTACTAAGCTTAGCCAAGTACAACACACTCATTGGTATAGACAAGTCATTACAACTTTAGAAAGTTCCACAAGACTAGCTTGCTAAACATTTCTACATGGTGAGTTAACAAAATGGTGGAATTTGAACTTACAGACAGACAGACAGAAAAAAAAAGCTGTTACCTTTATAGGCAACCTTGAAATTTTCTTTAAACTAGCTGGCCTCTTTCTTTTTGTCAGGTTTATGTTTTTATTATTAGCCCCTGTCAGGGTTGGCGATAGAGGTAACAGATTTTTGCTGCTGATGTCTGGACAAGTAGTTACAGAAAAATTGTTTGCCCAATTTCTCCCTGACACCCATTCTTTCTCTATTAACCAAAATATCATGACAGCAAGAAATTTCAAGAAATGTGATGATAGGGAAGAGCACAGGGGAAAATGGATTTATGACTTTCCCAAGAGTATTAGTTAAAAAATGAACATAAACAACTTCAGTGAAAATTTAAAATTTGCAATTCCATTTTCCCTGCCAGTAAACATTATCCTGCTCTCATATGTCACAACTACTTTCATTCTATCATCATCATTTATTCAGTTAGTGAATTTTGTGCAGCTGGTCACCACTCCCCATAATTGTGACTCATGGTGACATTCAAAGAAAAATATTGTAATAGCTTGCCAGTTCCTTTTGCACTGGGGATGTTGAGGTTACTCCCATCCCTCCTCTCAGAAGTGCCTCTGCTCATTGGTAAAGCCATTGATCTCTGAGGCACAGCTCCTATATGCCCAGGCTGGCAAATATGCAATTCATCCTGTGAAGTTATGAAAAAATTGTGGAAATAAACTGTTCAGACATATCATTGTTGTTGTTATTTTTATTATTATAACCTTTATAACCACACTTATATATATATATATGAAGAAATGTAGTCTTAAGGTATGCTATATTTATGGGATAAAGTGCTCAATATCAGAGATAGAGCATGTGTAAACATAAAAGTAAACATTGAAGTCAACACTTAGTGGCGACAGTCTGTTTTATGCTAAACGCAATCGTCAGGCCATATATATATCTTGATTTATAATTTTTTTATCATATAGAATTTTCATCGTTGTTCCAGGTGAAGACAGAGTCTAGGAAATTTTAGTTGCAACAGAAGTCTGAGTAAGGTAAAAGAATGTGTAACAATGCTCTCATAAGAAATTAAAGATAGTGGCCAATGCAAAGGACTCTTTAACAGCATTGCTGTAATGAGCATGTAACGAGTCCTCTGATTGGTCAATAAAAAACTATTATAAAAAAATAAAGATGGAGGTTACTGTTTGAGTGATAGATTACAAAATTGTGAAAAGATTTCATCTAATAGTTTTTGTTTTCTTTTAATCAAATTCACCCAATGTGAGGCAGTAAAGCCAAATTGGATCAAACAGGTTATTTATCCACCATGCAAGACTTAATGTCATTTAAATTGTATAATAAACAGGTTTTATCCCATTTTAGAAATCTTTGATTCAAAAAGTTCTCCTTAATAATAACCTTTGACAAGGATACAGTATTTGAACAGAAGCTTGAATTTATATCTAAATTCAGTGTACATCAATTTCAGCAAAAAAATGTTTATAGACTGAAAAATGTTTAACAATGGACAAAATCCATTCAGAAATGGGCTCTGGTTGGTTCCTGATGTTTACCGTTTATCTTAAAAGCATGAGAATTTGGATATTGTAAACGAATTTAAAATATTGGGATGGCCAAAAAGTTTGTGTTCAGTTTATTAAATAAATTTTCTACTTAATAAGCAAACAAACTTTTTGGTCTACCAAATATAATGTGTGGATGTGCAGGTGATGTAATGGTTAGTACCTTTGAACAAGAAATCAACAAGCAAAGTTCAAATTCCAGTCAAGTTCAAGTCACATTCACTTTTGTATAAATATCCTTGGGAAAGGTTTGAATCCATTCTTTTTTCCCCACCTCTTCCAGCTATGAGTAAAACAGAAGTGCAAACTGGGTTCTTCAGCTTTAATTGACAACCTGTCTAGGAAAAGGACAATTTTGAATTCAAAACTAGTTAGACATGGGGCTGAAAATTCCATCCTGTAAAAGCCTACTTGCTATGGGAACCACAGCAGCAACACCCAGGGTAGTGAGGCTGTGGTCCTATACTTTACAGTGGCGTCCACAGAACTTAAGTGTGTAAGCATAATAAATATATAGGTTATAAAAAATGATAAATTTTCCATGTGGAAACAGAAAATCTTTTAGTCAACTATTCACATTATAAAATTATTTTATTTGTTAAAAAAAAAAAAAATAGTAATCTTTTAGCAAAGTTTATCTTTTGGAAGTCATTTTTTTATCTGAAAAACAAAACAAAAAAATTTTTTTTTTTTTTTCTTTTGAAATTCATTTATCAATCTAACCAACTAAACAAAAATACTCCCACTGTTTCACCTGGTGAAGATAGGAGATTGGACCAAACAAAACATTACAAATAAATATTTTCAATTTTAATAAAGAAAACTTGAAGGAAAAATAATCTGAAAAAATAAAAATAATAAATGAATCCCAAAATTCTTAATACCAAACCAAATTTTCTTTTATCAAATCTTCGGCTGTTTCATAGCCATGCAAACATTCATTCTTACATATATACCGACATCATTATCCATACAGACATGCAAACACACGCATACAGAGTTCTTTTAAGGCCATTTGTAAATAATTGTCTCTAATGGAAGTTACTATCAATTGTTACTCTTTTGAACATAGCCATATTGCAAAACAATCATTTATAATTAATATTAACATTATAAAAGTAATATTAACATTATATTATAATTAATATTATAATTAATATTAACATTTTATCATATAAATAGAGTTCAAGTAATCATTTAATTAAACTAAAAGAAAAACTAAGTTTAAATATTTTAGGAATTGTAATTCACTGAATCCCTTAAGAAATAAACAATAAATTTAAGAATTGATACCAGAAAATAACAACTAAGTATTTTTTTAAATGTTTCAACTTATTTTTGTCAGAATTATTATAGATGTTTTGAAAAAAATTTTTTCAAAAAAATCATAACTCTGATATTTAAAAATCAAAAATTATTATATCTACCGCAATATGGCATTTTATATAGAATAACTAATTAAATTTCTGAATGTTCAGACAGCAGTTTGGAAGTTGGTAATGTTCCATCTGAAACATCTAAATCATCGCACATTAATTCATTCTCTAAATTCTTAATGTTACGATAGAAACTTTTCTTCACATATACATTATCATTCCAATGCTTGACAGTCACACCTTTCTTACGATGATTTCTTATGACAATGTAGGCCATAATAAAGATAAGCGCCAAAGCCCCACCAATAGACAACGCAATCACAATCAAATGCAGGTAAGCATCATCAGCCAAATCATCCTCGGAAGGACCAAAATTTGACAGGTCACTATTTGTCGTCATCTCTGGAAATTGTTCCATCACTTTATCGATAACTTTCTGTTTGAACTCCTTGCTAACATTGTTTGTCGTATGTTGTTCTTTCACAACCCAGACGCTATCAAGGATGTCTCCATTTTGTATTTGCTCCCAGAAAAGGTGACTCTCGTTGTACACAGTAAATTTACCATAGCTGTTCAGTGAGCCCTCACTCTGACGGAATGCAGTCCATTTGGCTAGATAATAATAAAAAAAAAAAAAAAAGAATGAAAATATATATAAAAAACAAAATAAAATCCATCCAGTTCCAACTATTTTTTTCAGAATTAAAAGGTTTCCATCTGGTTGGATTTGGAGGGAAGGAAAAGCTCCATGCAAAACTGTCAGAATTATTTTACGCCCAGGCTGTTGCAGCAAAAGAAAATAATAGCAGGTAAAAATGAAATTTGGGCAAAGCAAGGTGTGAAAGAAAGAAAAGAAGAATAGCAAAAGATAAAAAGAAATGTATGAATATTGTTCCTGTGTAGAAAAAAAAAAAAAAAAAAATGCAAAAAGTTTCTCTGGACTTGACATTCAATCTTTGTACTTACAAATATATATATATATATATATATATATATATATATATATAAAATAAAGATCACCAAACAATTTTCTCCCACTGACCCCCCCCCCAAAAAAATAAAAATAAAAAAATAATAATAATAGTAGTATTCAAATATAAATCATTATAGAACAGTGATTTCAATTAGTAGGCCTTGGTTCCCAAGGGATCTTAGCCAGGGAAGGAATTGGGCATTAAAAATGAAATTTTTATCTATTGAATAATGATTTGATAACAATTCACAATGGGGTAAGATTTGAAGAAAGCTGAGATCAAAAGGGGCGGAATATGACCAGACACTCTGAGAATTACTATTTCCAGTGAAAACAGATGAGAAAGCTGGAAACGAAGTTGTATGATGAAATTAAGGTTTGCATAGGAGATCAATATTTTTAGTTATTTTTTTTTTTTTTAAATAAACAAAAAAAAAAAATAAGATTTATTTATAAATAATATAATTTTGTTCTGAAGAAATCTGAGAAAATATACAAAATTACTTACATTGAATGTAGAATTGTGTTTAGAAAAAAGAAAAAACATAAGGATCCATAATGATAAATTACAATTTAAAAAAATTAAAATAGTCTGAAGAAAATTCTTGAGTTTTGGTAGTAGGAATAAGAAATCAAGCAATTCTTAATTGCTCTTGCAAAAGTCCACAGAGATTTGATGACAGAAATTTTCTTTTAGAGAACATTGTCATTGATACAAGGAACAATATGAAAGGCAATAGAGGCAAATAAATCCTTATCTGGTTGGATATTCACAGATAAGAGCAAATAATTCTTGTTGCAGATGAAGTGAAAAGAGAAAGAAACAAAGGAAATAAAGCAATTTTCCTTTACCAGCCATTAGATATTTGATGGCATTATCAGGAAAAGTAGAGGAAAAAAAAACAGTAGCAAACAAAATGTCCAGAGAAGAAAAGTCATGCAAAATACATTCATTCTATACATATGACTTGTGATAAAACAAACTTGTAAGATGATAAAGAACAGACAGAACCAGCCATTGTTCCATTAAATTAACAGACTACTGACCTATAAAACAAGATTTTTCTCTAGGCTTGGCTAGAATTCAGTAAAGATTTCCTGTATAGCATCTCTTAAATGTCCTGAGAGAGTAGCAAAAAGGTTGAGTTTTGGAAGGTAAAAAAAAAGGATGAAAAATGGAAAAGTATTTTAAAATGTTGAAGAAATGGTGCTTTTCAGCTTATATCAAGCATTTTTTAGCATTTGAATCATAAAACATTTTTTTGCTTTAAAACTTAAACAAGTCCTTTAAAAAAAGAAAAACACTTTTGAAAAGAAAAATCTTTCCAAATTAGACACCAAAAGTCACAAAAAAATTCTTTAAACTAAAAAATACAAGGCCTTGTGAAAGTTGGTGAATGCTGTCATGATCCTTGCCTTCAGTTCATCTTTGATTTTACAAGGAGTTTTGTTGGTCTCTTGCTCAACTGCACCCCACAAAACTGAACTGTTACTTCATGAAACAACCTCCTTTTTTTTTTTCTTAATCATTTCATCCCAAGCAAGGCGGGAAGCCACTAGGATGCAAGGGGTTACAGAAAATTTAGAGCAAGATCAGATAGGAGTGATAGAAGAAAGGATGAGGGTAGTGGATAGATCAAGGCAACTGTAGATGTCGATTGACATTACACTTGAATAGCTGGAGATTATAGCTCACAGGGAAACAGGAAAAGGGAAGGGAGTTCCACAGGCGAGAAGTGCAAGACATGAAGCTATTAGAGTAGAAGAGACGGCTACATTTAGTAGTTTCGACAGTGAAGGGGTGAGAGCAGGATGCCAGCGTCGTAAGGCGCTGGAACTCATGACGTCTGGGAACCAGTGAATGCAGCTCCTCGGAGCAATTTCCATGAAAGTATTTGTAGAACAGACAGAGGGAGGCGACGGCACGTCTGTGAGAAAGTGACTGTAGATGAGATGACAGAGCAGAGCCAACTACATTGCATATCCGCCTCTGGTGCCTATCAAGAACCCTGAGGCAAACAGAAGGGGACCAGACCATATATGGCAGCAATACTCCATACAAGGGTGAATTGTTGATTTGTAGATCTGGAGGATCGACTCCGGGGAGAAAAACTTCCTGGCGCGGCACAGGGAGCCAACTTTCCTTGCAGTGGACGAGGCAATTGACTCAATGTATTTATTCCATCTCAGGTCAGCAGTCAACTTGAGACCGAGAAGCTGCAGAGAGTTGCTCTAGAGACCTTGTTTCTTGTCTAGGAAGGGGTTCCCGGTAATCTTTCTCTCCCCGGCCTCTGTATCAGGGCAGCTTTGTTTCTCCCGTGATGTGTGCAGTCTGTGGCATCACCTCTTCATTCTGAGGGTACACAGTTGACTGTTTTCTGGTTGCTGTTTCCGACTGGTAGTTAGGAGCCCTAACTCTTGCGTAGCGTCGTGAGCGGCCGCTCTGATCAACAGTTGTATAATACCAGGGTGTTTGTAGTGCCATGTCGCGCATGGAAAGGTGTCCCTGCAGTCACCTCCGGTGGGCAGCCCCGAGGCCACATAGTGATGCAGATTTTGCCAACTCCTCTCTGCCCGCGTCACGGTCGAAACTGTGTTTCTTTTACTTCGAGCCTTCTCATCTTACAAACAAAATTCAACATGAGTTACAAAAACCGAAAGATTAACCCTAAACCAGCCTCTCAAAAACCACCTAAACCCCTCAACATTTCATTCTCCAACATCCGGGGCATTAGGACAAACTTCTGCAGTCTGGAATCTTTCCTCACTGCAAACGGTCCGGATATACTGGCTCTCTGTGAGACAAACCTTGTCTCGTCTATCCCCTCTTCTGATCTCTCAATCCCCGGCTATCTTCCTCTCCTCAGAAAAGACTCTCTAACCCACATGCACGGTTTTGGTGTCTATGTCAAGGAACATCTCCCTCTGGCCAGAGAGTCCTCTCTCGAATCGCCAGACCAGTCATACATGTGTCTCCGACTCTCTCTCTCTCCTCAATTTTTGTGTTTGGTGACTTTAACGCCCATCACACCTTGTGGCTTAAGAATGCTATTACTGACCACGCAGGTATTCAAATGCTCAATTTTTCAATCTCCCATTCCCTCACACAGTTAACTTCCCTACTCGTCTTGCCTTCAACCGGGAAGGTAAAGCCTCTCTTCTCGACCTGTGCTTTACCTCCATCCCCGAATCCTGCAGTGCCTCGCAACTCTGCCCTCTTGGTAACTCTGATCATGCAGTAGTATCAGTTAACATCTCCTTCAACTCCTTCAACTCCACCCCCTATAAAGAACCTCCTACCACTAGAACTTCGTTCTACTATCAACGAGCTGACTGGGACACGTTCCGTGATTTCCTCCGCGATGTCCCCTGGGATGGAGTCTTTAAGCTCCCCGTCCAAGAATGTGCTTCTGAAGTCTCTTCCTGGGTTAAAGCTGGAATCGATGCTGTCATCCCATCAAGGAAATAGAGGGTCAAGTCGCACACCTCCCCTTGGTTCTCGGTACTTCCACATATTCCGTAGCAACATGTCTGACTGCAATAGACGTCTCTTTGCCTCCGCCTGTAACGAATGTAAGCGTGTCCTCAACGATGCTAAGTCACTATTTGCGGCTCGGATGAAGGAACGTATTGCATCTCGTAAATTTGGCTCCAAAGATTACTGGCGTCTCTGCAAGAGCATATTGAACAATTGCAAACCCTCTATACCCCCTTTATTCAACCAGTTCGAAGTCCTGACCTCCTCTACCGACAAGGCTGAATGCTTTGCTCGGAAATTTTCATTCAACTCGACGCTCGACTCTTCCGGTATACCCATACCCGACTTCCCTCTTAAAACTGAGGCCATATTGAGTGGGTTAAACATAACGCCCAGCACCAAAGATGGGGTTATCTCCAATTTAGATCCCAACAAGGCTAGTGGTGGAGACGGGATAACAGCCATTGTCCTGAAGAAATGCTCGCCTGAACTGGTGCCCGCCCTTTCTAAACTATACGACTACTGCCTGAAGGAATCTTGTTTTCCTGACTGCTGGAAGTCCTCTTCGATCGTTCCTGACTTCAAGAACTCTGGCGACCCCTCTGACCCTTCCAACTATCGTCCTATCAGTCTCCTTCCCCTCTTCGGCAAAGTCTTCGAAGTCCAAATCAATACCGGGGTGGTTAACCACCTCACATCCCATAATCTGCTTTCAGACAAGCAATATGGTTTCCGCTTTGCCCGATCTACAGCCAATGTGCTTATGCCCATCACTGAAACAGTCTACCGAGCTCTTCAAAATAACGGGGAAGCTTGAGCCGTGGCACTAGACATCTCCAAAGCATTTGATAGGGTTTGGCATGCCGGCCTTCTTTGCAAGCTCCAGGGTTATGGTATTACGGGTCGATTATATAACCTAATACGATCATTCCTGTCAAACCGTAAATTGAAGGTCGTTCTCAATGGATTCTCCTCCAGTTCCTATCCCACGAACGCAGGTGTTCCTCAAGGCTCCATCCTAGGCCCCACTCTATTCCTTATCTACATAAAAAGGATGTTACTACAGTCTCTTCAAGTCTACAATTGTTGTTTTTTACATGTCCTCATAACATGCACTCGTTATTTCCTCCATTTCTACCTTTACAACAACCTCATTCAATAACCCTCTACTGTCATTTTCATTTAATTAGGTTATTTTTGTTCTTTCTTCCATCTTATTAAGGTGTTTGTATATCACAGATATACTAATGACTATAGTGGGCATTGGAAAGTAGAGAAGACTAAGATATTTCTTCTCCCTTTCTAAGTATCCCATTAGTACATTAATTCCCTAATAGTAATTAGTTCACTAATTTTCTCTTGCATATCTATCGTGTTCAGGTGTTAGTATGATTGTAAACTAGGGAATCGGTATCTGCAAAAATAAAATCTATTCATGTGTTTACTTATAAAAATATTTGGATAGAATCACACCTGAATAAATATGTTAAGATTAATGAAAAATTCCGACATAAAATGATTGAGTGATTCATTTTCTATGGATTATTTAAAGCCAGAAAATATTTTCAGATTGTAAAAAACATTTTTTGAAATAATAATGATTTATGATACAAGTCTTACAAATTAACCCATACCTGGACGAAGAAGAGGTGGATTCATACTTTTTCCAAGGGTATTTTGAGTGTAAGTGAATATAATGAACCCAACTGGAATTGGAACTCAGCATTCCGATTAACAATTCCGAGTCGTTATCCCTTACATTATCTGCTCATCCAAGCTTACAGCACTTGGTATTCCCAAGTAGTCACCCATCTAGGTACTGACCAGGCTTGATGTTGCTTAATTTCAATGATCACATTAGTACAGATGTTTCAATGTGACATGACCATAAGCTCAGACATAAAATAAAATTTAACATAAAATAGTAATGGCTGATAGAAAATATGATTTGTAATTTTAATTATCAACTTTAGCCTGTGAGGCTTTTGGATATCAATTTTCTTTGAAAAGTCATCTAGAATTATAGAAAACAAAATTGTGATATTCTATTATCTCAAAGAATTAATATGAAAGAAAAAAATTCTTCTATACAAAAATAAAAAATTCAGTTTCTTTGCTAGTATGAGAAGCACCATTTCTACAATATAAGCAAAACAGAATCAGCAAAACCATAATAAACTTGCCAGAAATATTCACAGAAGTCTTGGGTGTTGAAGTTTGATTAGCTGTAAAAAAAGTAAAAATATCAAAATAATACAATTTATCACAAATTTGTTGTGTCTTTCCATGCAGAACTTATGACAGAAAGAAGAAATAGATTTTAGAAGAATCTAGACCACTGAAGCAGACCAGACAGCCAGTCAAGTCAGAAACTAATGATCATAGCAATCAAACAAGATATACTCCAATTCTTATGAAGAATTAATTATATTGTACAATTAAAACTAGTGTATATACAACCTTTATGCCAGGTAATACCACAAGAAAGAGAAAAATAGTATTACATGAAAGAAGAAAATCAAATATTTTCTCTGCCACTTTCAGAGTAAAAAAAAAAAAAAATATCTTTTACAATGGAATATATTTATAGCTAATTCAGATCAATAAATGATTGTTGGATAACCCAAAAATGAACTACAAAGACACAAAACAACATGCTCTTTTGTAGACCTGAAGCAAAAATCATGTCTCACTTTCAAATATATCAAAAAGGAAAATAATGTTAGACAAAAAAAATAGTAAAAAAAAAATTATTATAAAATAGTAGTAATTAGCAAGTTGATCTCACAGTTGACAACTGAATTGAATTTGATTGTGTGTGCTCTGTAGTTGCAGCCTTGTGCCAAAGTAATCTAATAATAATGCCACATTTTTTTACCCAGTATACCACTATACCCACAGATTACAAACTTCTGTACATGACAGTTAAATAACAGTTTTTACAGTTGAAATAAAAATATTAATAGTCAACAAATTTTTCTTTTATTTGTTTTTGCTGGTATTTTGGTTTTGTTTTTAACTTTAATCTTTTCTCAAAATATGTTCCAAATAGGATTCTTGTACTTGTTTTTATCCAGTCTGTTTTTTAGCATTCCTTAGAATATGTCTTATAAGATTTTTCTGTTATTACTCTATACAATCTCCTCACTAATGTCAGATACCCTTGAGAGAAATCTATCCAAAAACTGTATACAACATTCCCCACAGTAACTAGTAGCACAATGGAGATAGCAGCTGACTCTTTGGCCAAAGAATGCACTCATCCAAACAATTATATAAAATTTCCAATTCCTTTTCACTGCAACTTAATCAGGCTTTGAATTCTCCAACTTTAGTCCCAGAGATTCCACATGTCTCAACAGTACCAGGCGTTGTTGCTGTGGTTTCCATAGCAAGTAAGGTTTTTACAGGATGAAGTTTCTAGCCCTGTGCTCCAACTGGTTATCTACCCCAGTTTTCACTTACAGTACCCAATGTTCCTAAGTGGTTACCCAACTAAGTACTGACCAAGCTCAACAGTGCTTAATTTCAGTGATCAAACAAACACCAGTATTTCATCATGATTTGACCATATCTGAATCCATGGCAACAAACAAATATGACAGATGGAAAATAAATATCACAAATGGAAAATAATAAAAGATAGGTCCCTGGTGAGACTTGAACTCATGCTCTCTTTGTTTGGAGGAAGTCTGATTAATGGCGCCAGCTGCTCTTACCATCTGAGCTACATGGAACAGCAGATCAACTAACCATTTAAACATTTTACTTTCTTCATCTCTTGGTGCCATATTTGTTATTGTTCTTATACTAGTAATTTTTTTTTAGATGACACATTATCAACTATTATTAGTAATTTTTCACTAATATTTGCCCTCATCTTAATTTTGGGTTGATTTTTATTGCAACTTACCAAGGCTATCAGCTTATTACCCTTTTTTATTATCTTAACTTTTTAGCTCCAAAGTGGAAATCTTATGTTTTGTTAATGCACAATGCATGAACAAAGTGAGACATTCATATGAGGGGAGGGGGTGCAAATAACATTTGGAATAATATACATAATGCAGATCATAAGTGTGGCTAGTGTAATGGTTACTGTCAAAGAAATTGGAATCAATCATCAGAGTTCAAATTCCAGCAGAGTGTTGCATTCATGTTTGCATTAATGCCTTCAAGCAAAGCATGGACCCATCTCTTATGCCAGCTGTGAGCTAAATAGCAGGATAGACAGAGTTCTTTAGCTTTGGATGGCAGCCAATCTAGGAAAAGAACTAAATTCAAAACCATTTTGAAGGCAATGGGAAACAACTTTCCCAAGAAATCATTGTCATTCCCACATGAGAGAGAACAAGAATCTGTGGAGAGCCTATGTCATAAAGGAACATGGCATTTAAAAAAAATATGATTTAGCCATTAAAACTGTAATAAGTTACATTAATGCAAAGACATTCAGTAAAAGTGTAAGAATCTTTTACAAAACAACACATTCAATGCATTAGTTGCTCATCATAGTTAGTCTGACCATAATTTCAATTTAAAAAATGCTACTTTAATTAAAATACAAAGCAATTTACTAAGATGAAAGTGTATAAAAAGTGCTTTAATCACAAGATCATCCACAGTAAATTTGCTTCCAGGTTCTTAAAACATTTCACCTTGCTTGGCAGATGTTCTATTATCACAATGCAGGATACTTAATAACAAATATGATAAAAACAAGAAGAAACTAAATGAAATTGGCTAGACTTATATCGAAACATATAAAAATAAATTTAAAATTTCAATATCCCTTCTCCTTTGTGTCCTGGTCTAATTACATTAACATAAACATCTCTTTAGTTCAGTGAAGTTCTAAAAGGATGAAACATGTTACACAAAACATTTTTTTCACTTTGTCATTAATTTTTCTAACATTGTTGTGGCATAGAAAAATTCATATATCATATTTGCCAACACACTCAACTCAGTTTCTGCCTAGTGACACTGAGCAAATGATTTATTCAGTTCTATGCACTATATAACCATGATAGGAATGAGAATGTTAAGAAAACATTAATTCTTTTGAAATATAAATACATATTTAGAAATCATATAATTAAATTAAAAAGCAAGGCATTTAATAATATTTGTCTGTATTTTGGGGATGTGGAGTTATTATTTATACTATTTACATGCAGATAATTGTCTTCATCTTTGAGGTAGACAGTTCTCATTCCACTGCCCATGTCTAAAGATATCTTGCCAAGTTCTTATTTTTAGTGCTGCTCAGTTATTGCTCACCTTGTTTCTACTGAGTACAAGTACACACTACCAGGCTCAGGGATTGAACTCACAATTATTATGTCACCAAATTCGGTTTGGAATTCCCTTTAGGTTACCTGATAGAGGCCAGAGGGCACAATAGCAGAAATGTTGCAATAATAAAAATGACAAAAATGAGGACTATAGTTTGTATGTAAATAGTGTAAACATTTAATAATAGTTTATTAAAATTCATAATTCCAGGCCAAATTTGATATAAGACTAAATTCAAGAACAATTGGAAACACTTAATAATGTGCAAGATCAACATTTCAAAAATCATACTGCCAGAACTTGATGCATTTCTTCATGATATGAATATGGGATGTGAAGACAACTGCCAATTCTCTTGGCATTCTATTTTACAAATAAAAACGCAGAGGACTGAAATACCAAAATGAAAAATAAATAATGATTTAAGCAACAAGGAAAAAGCCACTGAAAAAGAAATTCCTTGATAAGCTTGGCTAGAAAGAAAGATACACCAGGTGTTTTTTTTTTACAATATGGTATTACTTAGGTCATGCATTTTCTATGTCAAAGGTGTCCACATTTTAGAAATAGTTTTATCTATAACCAAGTACAAATAATACCACTACCCTTTGAATCGTCATTTACAAAAAAAAAAAAAAAAAAAAAAAAAAAATTAACCATAAAATAAAACACTTGAAACTTGCCAGTTGTATTCAGAGAGGGGCTTGATGTTGAAGTTTGATTAACTGTAAAAATAAAAAAGAAAAAAAAGAAAAAGAAAAAAAAATATAGCAGTTTCATTTTGAATATTTGCCTAACCTCATTTCTCATGAAAATAATAATAAGAAAAAAAAAAAAAAAAAAAATAACAGGTTTGAGAAACAACAAAATCTCCTTAAGTCAATAAGGTAAGACATTTTTTCAGTCTGAATTTCTGCAATAAGGAGTTATCACTACTCACATCATTTACATATGGACCTTATACTTATCGTTGTTATCACAATATTTTGGATGCAGTGCTCTCCAGCCTTAATCAGGCATATATTGATTTGTATAACCTACAGGGAATTCCAAACTGTAACTTTTATTTAGATATCTCCAAAGATTTTTCTAAAAAAAAAAAACACACACACACACACACAGCATGATGAAAAAGGCCCCAAACTTGATAAAAATAAAGTTTTATTGTCAAAATGTTTATCATTAAGAGGAAAGACCAAAGTATCAAGTTGTCTGGAAAGTTCATGGTGATTTTTAAGGGAGATTAAAACAAAACAAAATTATGACATTAAATATTTATTCAACTAAATATGAACCATGTTGTTGCACAACCTTTCTCCATTTTTCCTTCAACTTAAAGATTCCATCTTCCTAGAATTTTGGTGGTTTCTCAGCAAAGAACTCATTAAGGTGTTTTTTTTGTCATCTAAAGAATTTAAATTTTTACCAATGTCATTATTTTGCAAGGACCTGAATAAATGAAAATCCAAAGTTACAATGTCTGGTGAATATGTTGGCTGGGGTAACACATTCTAACCAAGCTGCAAGAATTTTTGCTGGGTTGCCAAATAAATGTGAGATCTGGCATTATCCTGATGGAAAACACCTTTCCTGTTTGCCAATTCTGGCTGTTTTTCTTGAATCGTTGCCTTTAATCTGTCCAGTTGCAAGCAGTACTTTTCAGAATCAATTGACTGGTTACTTGGCAGAAGCTCATAGTATAAGATTCCTTTCCAGTCCCACCAGATGCACAGCATGATGTTCTTAGGATGAAGGCTTGCTTTTGAGGTTATTAAAGTTGGCTCATGTTGCTTACCCTAGGATCTTTTTTGCTGAACATTGTTGTAAATGATCCATCTCTCATCATCAGTCACAATTTTCTTCAAAAAGGGGTACATTTTCATTGCATTTATACAGCAAATCACAGATGAAATGTGATCCAAAAGATTCTTTTTATTCAGATCATGTGCTATTCAAATATCATAGTGATTTGGGCACCTAAGCTTCACTAAGTGCTCATGGAGGGTGGATTTTGATAAATTTAGTGATTCTGCCAATTCTCGCATTGTGTAATGCGGGTTATTCTCAATGACTTGATTTGGCTGTCATCTGTACTGGGGGGGGGTGCTGAATATTCTTCATCAATAAGGCTACAATCACCAATTCTAAACTTAGTGAACCACTTCTGTACAGTTCTGTCAGTGAAAGCACCTTCACCATATATACCATATATCTTTGTTGCTTGTAAGGCATTTTGCCTTTACAGTAATAAAAAAAAAAAAGCAGCATCAAGAGTCAATTTTGCATCCCTATAAAAACAGAAGATTATAAGGTGCTAAAATGCACCTTATAATCTTCTGTTTTCATAGGGATGCATACTTGACACAAATTAAGTAATTTTAAAGTTTCTTTCTCAAGAAATAGTTTGAAGTGTGTTCTAACTGGAAATGTAAGCATATATCTGTCAATAAATTTGATATGTTTTAACATGTTGCACTATGAATAACTAAAAATCATCAACTTTCCAGACAATCCAATGTCATTTTATAAACTTTTGGGGAATTTTTTTTTTTTTTTTTTTTTTTTTTTTTTTTTACACATCTGTTAACCCCCATTTAATTTTATGAAATTTTGAGGATCTTCATATTTATATTAGTTAAAAGCAAGACTCCTTGGAGAATTTAAATCATTTTTTTTTTTTTTTTTTTTTTTTTACAAGAGTTGTTTTCATTTTTTAAAATTCTGATTAAAAAAATTCATTAAGTTTTAAATTTTGTATTAATTTCAGCAGTTTTGATGATTAAGTGAAAACTATATTTACTAATCATAAATGGAAAAACTTAATAAAAACCAAACACCAATATTTTAATAATAATTTTGAATTTTTTATTAGTGTAATTTTTTGTAAGTACAGGCAACCATTATGAGAAAATAAAAGCGATGACTAAAAAATGTAACACCAAAATTTGTAAAATTCAATAAGATATTAGATTACACAGAATATTTTCCTAAATTTTTAAGATTACTGAGTATTTAAAAATTAAATAAAAAAAGTTGCTCATGTCATTTTCTTCAATTATCTTTTACAAATAAAGTCTCTATAGAACAACATTAGATCTGTCATCACATTGTCAAACAAATAAACATGGCTACTGTCTGGTTAAAAAATGCATTTCTGCAATATTTTAACTTAAAGTAAATAATATTTGTTTCAAATCAGATTAATTATACTTTAAATAAGCTAATATTCCTCAAATAAATTTTAAGAAAAGTATATTTTATTTTTGGAAGATTTTTTAATAAAGAGAATTACATTATGATTAAAGATGACTAAAAGAAAAGCAGGCTAATCTGTTATTTTCACAAAAAGCAAAAATTCTTTCCAGCCACTTTAAATTAGTTTTTGAAATATTAAATTTAATCTATTAGCTTAAATTTAAAGCTAAAATAAAAACTTCAAGAAAGATTTTTTTTATTTTCAAAAATACATATTAAACCTTAGGTATTGCATGTTATTATTATTGCTATTATTTAATCTACAGTGATAAACTATACTTGTTCCAATACACATATCTAGACATATATCATCTAGTTCTTATTTTTAGTACTGCTCAGTTATTGATTGCCCTGTTTCCACTGGATCCAAGTACACATTGCCAGGCCCAGAGATTGAATTCACAATTATTATCTCACCAAGTTCACAAACCAACACTTTAATCTTATAGGACAATAGCAGAGTGGATTAAAGCGATGCTTCACAAATTTGGTGATATAGTAATTATGAGTTCAATGAGATTAAATAAAAGGTTAAGTTCAGAATTCTCTATAGGTTACCCAGATCAATATATGCCTGATAAAGGCCAGAAGGCACAGTGGCCAAGACATTGTGATAACAACAACAACAAAGTTGAGGACAATGGTTCAAATGTAAGTGGTGTGAGTAAGGTACAACAACTAGAATATTATCTCTGATATTTTACATAAATTTACAAAAAAATAAAATAAAAATGCAATACAAAAAAAAAAAAATATCAGATTATTCCCAGCCCAAGAATCAAATATCAAACCTGGTTGATTCATATATGCATTAGTTATCCATATCTGAATGGATAAATGGATCTTGGATGATCCATTTATGTCTGAATTTCTGGAATGAGGAGTTATCATTATTTACACTATTATTACTATCAGGGCCAGTGCAAGGGTCTCATGCACCCCCAATCTATGATACAGATCCCCCCCCCCTCAATTTTCATAAAGTAGTATTCATATAAAATATAAACTTTATTGTAACCTATTTATGTACAATAATGCATTATATGCAATATAGGTGAAAAATTAAACTAGAAAAATTAAAAATAAGATATCTAAATAAAAATTAGAGACAAGTCATAATAGATCATTCCATCTTAAATAAATCAAGAAAATTTTGCAGCAGTTTTTAACATCAACTTCAGATTTTTCTTGTTCAAAAGGTTGAATAATTTAACACCTCCAACATATGGGTAAAAAAAATAGTGAATTTTATATAGTGTTTTTTCAAGACTTAGCAAACAAATTCACAGAGGATAAAGGATAAAAAATCTTTGTGGATTTTAATGTTATTCTGTTTTAATTTTTTTTTCGTCCAAATCTCAAATTGCAAATTAAACTAGGCATAACTGAGTAATCTCAGTTATGCCTAGTTTAATTTGCAATGTATATAAATGTCGGTAGAAAAAAAAAAAGCAAATGTTGATAAGATAGCAAAGGTCACAAAGCACTTCCCAAGGCTCCCAATCAGGCTTGGGCCCTCACTGGTTGATTACCTTTAGATAATCAAACTAATTACTCCTTACTAATTAATCTTGCCCAAGGTAGAAACAGAAGGATTTAGAAAGAAGACTAGAAAACTATCATAGACTGTCTCCCTTGCATCAAGGGTTTATCTAAAAAGATTTGAAAGATCTGGTGTCCCAACAACATCAGGGCAATATTTAGAAGCAGCTCAACCATACGGAGAAATCTCTGCTGAGTCAAGCTTAACACAGAGAATATCACCAAGACCTGTATGTATTCCATTCCTTGCAGTTGTGGCAAAGAATACAAAGGTGAAACTAACTGCTCCCTAAAAGTAAAGCTGGGGGAACACCAAAAAGCTGTGACATGGTCAGCAGAACGAGAACAATCTGTAGATTAAATAAAGGGTTCAAGTCAAAAATTTCCTGAAGTGTATCTGGATTGACAAGCACCTGATGAAGATCAGATGGAACAACAGTCAAAATGTTGTGATGACAACAAAAAATGTGTCCTAGTATAAATAATGTAAATAATAACTTAAAAAAAAAAAAAAAAAAAAAAAAAAAAAAAAAAAGCTGGAAGAAAAAAAATAAAAATCATAAAAATTTTAATTACTTTAAACATTTTTAAAAAATATAAGAATTATACTTTTAGTAGTCTTAGCAGTCTATTTAAATACAAGTTAATGGAAAATAGAAAAATGTGTTTTTGATCATTATAAAAAAAAAAAAAAAATCATTCTTTTGGTCCCTTAAAAAAAAAAAAAAAAAAAAAAAAAAAAAAAAATAAAAATTTCCATTTTTTTTTTTTTAGGTCCCACTAAAAAAAAATAATTTCAAGAATAAACCTGATTTATAAAGTTGATTCTGTTCAACCACAATTTGTCTGATGAAATAGCTTTTCCTTCATAAATGATATTCTATTTAACCAGAATTCACTGCACAAACCCACACATATGTATTTAAATAGGTTGTATTAAATTCAACTGGCATGATTTACAGGTTTCATTTTTTTTTTATTTGAATTTATCCAATTTATGAATAAACTGTTGCATATCCAAAACAAAATTGTGGAAAAACTCCACAATTCATGATTTTGTTTGAATACTTTTGACCAGTCATTATCAGAAACTAAATATCAGTATAGTAAACAAAAGTTTATTGGCTACATCTCGGCATAGAGCAAAAACAGAAATTTTTAACAGTTCAGCCACAATTCTGATCTGGATGTGCAACAACTTATTTGAAGATTGGAAAAATACAATATAAAAAAATTAATTTAACTGACAGACCTTGCAAGTTAATACAACCTGTTTAAATAAATTCTTGCAGCCTAAATAATATATATATATATATATATATATATATATGAAGAGGTTGTTACAAATGACTACAAAGCTTTCAAATGGGTTTAGACATCTCTAGTACATGATGTATATCACCATCTTTTATGTCATGCTATAAGAGAAAAATTATAGTTTTTGGCTTGAATAATGTAAAAAAAAAGAACATCAGTAAGTAAAGTCCTGTTGGCTTCTCTACCAAGTATTGTCTTGACAACATTGATGACCAACCATCTCTTGACCTGGCACAGACAAGCACAAATAAAAATTGAAATTTTAAACTGAAGATTTTTTCTTATTGAAAATTAATAATTCTATAATTTATAATAAAAACAAAAATTAAAATAATTATAAATTATTCTTATCAATCAGTTTTTAATCAGCACCTGAGAATTGCATCATGCATGAAACTCAGCGTTGTGTGACTGGGTGAGGAAAAAGTGTATTTATTATTGATATAAATTATAGCTCTGTTATTATACATGGAGCACTGTTTTATTAGCACCAGCACTTAATCTGCGATATTTCATATTTTTAATCATTTCACCCCAAGCAAGTTGATAATGCCACTAAAACACAAGGGGTTACTGAGTGTGAGAAGACTTTAGGAGAAAGAACCAGAATCTAAACAGAAAACAAGGGATAACCTTCTACTCCTGTTCAAAAAAACGAGAAAGGAGTGTGAACCGGACAATAGACATACATATATATAAAGCTCTATCACCAATATTGAGCACTTTTACACAAATATTGTATACCTTAAAATAATATATATATTATTTCTTAAATCGTTTGTGCACACATATAGATAGATAGATAGATAGATAGATAGATAGATAGATAGATAGATAGATAGATAGATAGATAGATAGATAAAGTGAGATATTAGTATTTTCCATACAGGAAAACTTTGGTATTTATTGATTGAACAGTTAGCATTGATATTAGTTGAAATTTATAAAAAAATCTCTTAAAACAATATTTCAAGAAAATAAATTCCTTAAGTCTACTATTATCGCTTTTTCTACTGCTGGTTGGGGTTTCCTTCTTAAACGTTTTCTTAAATGTAGTGTGGAAAGTCAACCCCTTGATTATATTTTTATTATTAATTCTAGTTACATGTGCTATCAATTTTAAATGTTGCCACTGATGGAAATATATCATATTTAAAATTTTCTATATTTATAGAGCAAGAATGCCCAATACAATATTGTGGACAGAATATTTGTAGATATAAAGTGCTGATAAAGAAGTCAACATTACAAGTTTTGGTTCAGTTTGGTTGGTTTTACATGTCAATATATAATATTGAATTGAGGAATTGAATTTGCAATTACTATGCCACCAAATTAGAATCCAATGCTTCAGCCCACTTGATTATAAAGTTAAATCCCTGGGCTGGGTTGTACAGACACAGACCCAGTGGAAACAGGACAAGCAGTAACTGAGTAGTACTAAAAAGAGGACTGAATGAGATATCCCAAGACATGGAGATCAAAAGAAGCATCTACCACCACAGCTTAAACATAAAATTCTGTTTAAAATTCCCTGAAGAATACCTGAATCGACAGACACCTGAAGAATGCCAGAAGGCAGAATGGCTGAAACATTTTGATAATAACAAAGATAAGTACTTTAATCTGATTATAAATAATATAAATGACTATTATTATTATTATTATTATTATTATTATTAATATTTCTTCCTTGGATTTCTGTTCCATACACATGTCCATTCAGGTCCCAACCAGAGAACTTATTATTATCTATAATTATTATTACTAGTACTATTACTACTACTACCACTGTTATTATTATTAATAATATTATTATTATTATTAT
This sequence comes from Acanthosepion lycidas, assembly GCA_963932145.1. Taxonomy (NCBI): domain Eukaryota; kingdom Metazoa; phylum Mollusca; class Cephalopoda; order Sepiida; family Sepiidae; genus Acanthosepion; species Acanthosepion lycidas. The sequence goes on from OZ010576.1 coordinate 15,000,680, forward strand.
CCCTTTAGCATTTAACACATTCAAACCTGCCCTGTAAATATTCTCTCTCAATGTCTCACTGTTTGCATGACTTCCTACATTATTTGCTATGGTGTTGATATATATTATGAAGCTGGTTAAACATTGACAGCCTATATTTACAGGGCAGGTTTGGAGGGATTGAATGATAAAGAGTTAAAGATTTGTCTTCGTCGTTTTTGCTTCTATTTTATTTCTTTGAAATATAATTTGCAAAATAGTTTTAATTCAATAAACATTTTGAATTTGAAATTTTTCCTCTATTTTCAAAATGCTATTATTATTATTAAAAACTTATGTCTATGTTTTGTTGTTTCTATTTTACTTCTTTGAAATATGTTTTGAAAATTAGTTTTATTTTAATAAATGTTCTGATTTTGAAAATTTTGACCATCCATGCATAAGTGGAACTAGGTTGGCAACTCTTCAGATGACAATGTTCTTCTGTTCAAATACTGATCTATAGTTATGCCTTTATCATTGATTTGGTTTTCTTTTAATTTGTTCAATAGTCTACTTCAGACAAAAATAAACCAACCAATTTTTATTAGTGTTACTCTTTATTTTTCTGTTGTAATGAATTTTATGCAGATTTAAAGCTTCAAATTAAATATGGATGTGTAAGAAAGTTTGAACTTTACAATTATCAATTACTCTACTGCACTCAATAAATCATAAATAATAAACAAAACAGTTGTTTATTTTAAAATGCAACTGATTAGGATCTCTTTAAGTGAAATTTTGAAAATTATTGATGATGATAATACAAAAATACAAGGCTGGCAATGAGGGTAACAGTTCTTATGCTGCTACAACTTTGGCAGATAATATCAAGAGTCCTTATAATCATTTAGCCATTTTTGGCAAGACATTTTATAAAGATATATGGCAACAGAACAAAGTGAAGGGAGAAATGGATTTATGCCTTTTCTAAAGGCATAAGTGGGAAATGAACATAAATTCTCATTTGAAGTGTTTTATGGTGATAATGGTTACTACAGCCTGAAGCTTAAGATCTTAAAAAAAATCTTTTAAAAAATGTTGAATTTATCTTAATGAAAAAATATACAAAAAAATGAATAATAAAAGAAAAATATGAACTAAAAATAAAAAACAGAATTTAAAAAAAGAATATGAAGGCCATGCAGATGCACTGATTGCAAACAATAAATGGAAAGAAAAAGAAATTCAAGCTTTGAAATATAATCAAACATAAAAAAAGGAAAGAAATAGTGCTTGGGAGGGAGTGGGGATCATTAAATTCAATTGGTTTTTTCCAGGGTTTTTTTTTTTTTTTCGCTCTGAAATAAAAAGTATTGAAAAAGAATTATTTCATTTCAATTTGAGTATATTTGTCACAACTACCAAGATGAAGACAAAATATCTTTGCAATGAAATTCAACTACTCACCAAGATTAGGCTGTTCTTTTGTAGGACTTATCTACATGCCCTAGGGCACAACTTCAAAGGTGATAGCCAAATTCTCCAAACTTTGGGGTTGTAAATTAATGATGTTTAAGTTCTTGTCAATTAACAACAAATTCAAATCTTTTTCAAACTGGACAGCACTGATTAAAACCCCAGTGCCAACATCAATTGTTATATAGCCTAATAGTAATAAGGTTAATCCTGTATTAATATAGATTTACAGTAAATGTCATATCAGCATCAACTTTTAAGACTAGTGGACATTTCATAATGAATCTCTGCATTTCATGAATAAATTTATCTCTACCTCCATATCATAAAAGTGTATAAAATGCATACACAAATGTAACAACAACAAGGTGAAGGTAGTATATTTTAATACAAAAAAAATAAATAAAGATAAAAATACAAGCATATTATGTAGACTTAAATACTGGCATATCCATTTACAAATTGATAAAGCCTGCCAGTTACCAAAAGGAATATTATCATTGTCAACATTCTGAGAAAAGATAATTCATTGTTAAAAAAAACAAATCCTCTTTGACTTTTTTGCTAAACTTCTACATTTTACTGAATGTCGAACAAAAAAAGCAACAAAGTTGTTTGTGGCTAAATACCAGTTGTATTAAGTATATATATATATATATATATATATATAGAGTTTAAACTTGGGCCTTATTTATTACTATCAGATATACAAGATCTACCCTAAAGTTATTTCTGATAATTATTCTGATATTTGCCTTTAGAATTGTCAAGATTTTTCTTATAGCTAAGAAGTTCAGCATACAAAACTTTCAAGAAAAGTTCAATAATAAAAACAAAGATGAATAATTTAGTCTGAATGAACCAAACAGTGATTGAAACATTTTTTCACACTTAAATCAAGTTTTAGGGATTTTGTATAACAGATTAATAAAACCTGTTCTTTAAGAAAATAGATATTATTTCCAAGAAGTTTATTATCTGATTAATGAAATGTGTGCCTTAAGAAAATAGACATTATTTACAAAACATTTATTATCTGATTAATAAAATCTGTTCCTGAAGAAAATAGATATTATTTCCAAGAAGTTTATTATCTGATTAATGAAACAGATGTTAATTGCAAAATATTTATTACCTAATTAATATAAGAAAGAGTTTCATGGAATATTCTCCTATAAAATGGTTCACTTATGATTTATGGGGTTAAGGAACTTATTACAAAACTCAAACCTACCTTTGGGCCCGTTCATAGGGTCACTGTTGTATTTGTTGCCAGCTGCTCCAGTTATGATGTGAATAGGGGCCAGTGGATTTGTGTAGTTGTAAGACATCACTTTGTTGTCATAAACAGGGTAAAGTCTTTCATATGAATGCTCATGAGCTTCAAATATAATATCAACTCCTCCAATATAGAATATGCTCTCCAGGCTAATAAAAAAAAAGGAAAGAGAGAATTTTAAGAATATGATGAAGAAAGATTTAAAAGAAAAGAAGTTCATTTATGTTAAAATGAACATCAAAGTAAATAAGTTATATAACACAAAGCCATTTGATAAAATATTGTTACTCTTTCCAATATGAGATATAAAGTTGTTCTGGAATGTATCCAAGCATTTTGAATACCTTGAGAACTGGTTTTTGTAACCTTGGAGCAAAAGTTCATAGAGAAAAACAATTCTTACAAAGAACACCAGTGAATGTACAAGAAATTAAAATGCTTTTTGTTTAATGTCCAAATAACAGATTAGTTAACCATAACTATGGTCCTCTCCTTGGGAGGTTATCTGGGAATTTCACCAGCACGCACCGTATGCTCCACGTTAATGTTTCTGTAACAAGCTAGTTTTTAAGTGAGTAGGTTGTTAGCCTACTGCACAATCCCCAACCTGGAGGACCAGAGTGTGTCTTTTGTCCAGCTCCTACTCCACAGACCTGTTGAGCTTGGTTGGACCTGGTAAGAGCCAATGCTACCACCTACATAGCTCTGGGTGTTGTTGAAGCATGCAAGCCATCCAACCACATCAAGGTGACACACCATCAGGATGGCCCCACTGCTCCTGTCATTCATAATTATATTCATTTATATTTAATAAAGGGTAATGATGAAGTATAATTTCTTTACATGATCCCCAACTTTATGTCGCCATATAAAAAAAGTCTATCATTATTTGTTGTTACTCATGTTAACAGAATTGACGAAGATATATTATTAGATTGGTGCAAAAATAATGACATAATAATGTCGTTTTTTGACGTATTTTTTAACGTCAAAAAACAACATTATTACGTCATTATTTTTGCACCAACCTAATAATACATTCTATTGTCCCTACTCCACCAAAACATGGCAATGTCACCCAAACTAAGAGAGTGGAATCAGACAGCAGGGATCCTAACTAATCATATTGTCAAACATCAAGACTTTTATAACTTTAGATATACACAATATGAAGTCCAATGCAAAAATATGCAAATGATACATAGCTTTATTTTGTAATTAAGCTTTAACCTTATAATTCAAAATTTCAATGATACTATTAAAATATTAAATAATCAGAGGTAAATTTCATAACAACAACCAGAAAATCCCAGAAATTTAAATAGTAATACTTTAAGACATTTTCAACAAATTTCATAAACACTAAAAACTAAGAATTACAGTAAAACTTTGTAACTGAGAATCAGGTCAACCTGATAAAAGACTCCAAGTTGGTTGTACGTTGTGCTGTAAGCACCAGAAGTTGCATCCCCTTCCACAATGGGTTGTTGAGAGAAGACCTACTTGGAGTAAGTGGTGCTGACTATTTACATATGAATGATACTGGGCATGTATTAGCCAATAGTCAGCGTGGGCCCGGGACTGGGAGAGCTATATGAGACCAGTTTTTTTCTCAGTCAAGAGGAGCATTCTTAACATGCAGACATGCGAAAACCAAAGATAAACATAAATTTAAATATTAATGTAGACCAACATCAATGTCTGTAGATGGTACATTAAAAAGATTTTTTTAAGGATTAAAAAAAAAAAAAAAAAAAAAAAAATAGATTACATAACATTTTCCCCAATCACCATCTTATTTTCTTGGACCCTTTTTTGTCCATTCCTCAATCCGCCACATTTTCAATCTTCTCATTCCCTGTAACCCCCATATTCTAGTGGCATTATCACCTTGCTTGGGGTGAAATGATTAAAAGAAAAAATAAACACAAAGAAACAGTTATATATAAAAGAAAGTGTGGCAATTTGCAAATGGAGTCCACTGAGAACAACACATTGAATCTATTGACTTAAAAAAGCGTCATTTGATGAGGTTTATCTCTATTCCTTTAGAAAACATAATGAAGAAATACTGAGAACAGCTGCAGACTCTGAAGACGTGATTCATCTTGATCATGCAACTGAAGACGATTGAATGCAATTTCAATACAACAGAAACATTCTTGAACAGAAACAAATCAGAAAGAAAAATGTAAATTTAAAAAAGTCAACAGACAAAAAACAAGTAAAATATCTGCATTGTTTTGATATATGTCTGAAGTAATGAAATTTATTCATTATCCCATAAATTAAGAGGATCAGTGTCTTTATCTTTACTGTTTTTATCAAAATTCAACTAAGTTCTCCAACTTTCCCCTGGTGCACTCTGTCTTGCAGGCATTGATTTTTACACAATCTTTAATGCTTCACATTTTCAATGGGGAAAAATACAATTCTTAAACCCAAGTTTTAAGAATCCTTCTATTAAAATAATATCTTCATCAGGACAAATTTGGGCCAGACTTAAAACACCCACCATATATCAACAGATGTTCATGTTTTTTTATGGAAGACTTTACTGGCCAAATATGGATCTCATGAACAATATCTCGTATATGATGTTCAATTCTACATTCAGTTTATAGAAAAGGTACTGGTGGCTTAATGGTTAATGGCATGGAAAATAAAAATCAATGAACAATGTTCAAACTCTGCTTAGGACAATTTGTGTTCACTTCAAACAAATACCTTCATGAAACCTTCTCCCCTTTCAGCAGGGACAAATAGTAAAAGTATAGAGTTAGCACCCCAGCCATATAAAAATTTAATAGGAACAATCATTAGTGCCCATACTCTGGAATTTTCCATAGACTTCTTGTACTATTTCTGGGGTAAAATTAAACCTGATTCTCAAAGACCTTGACTACTAAAAGAAATATTTCTTTCTTCATTGGATAACTAATCATTCTGAGAAGATTAATCCTATTATAGAAGTTAAGATAACTTCACACACAAGATGTTCAAAAAGGCATTCAAATAAAAACAAAATCCAAATTCAAACCCCGCAAAACACTTCAGTAAAGAAAAATCATTTTAAATTATCCTTACTGTTCACGAACAACAGAATTATTCTTAGTACAGTCGTCAAAATCAGTGTTTGAACAATACATTGGTCGGTGTCCATAGGCTACAATCCATGGCCGCTTCTTTCGATTCAGGTTTGCCTCTTTTAAATCCTTGATTAGCCAAGCAGACTGAGCAGCTCCATCAGTTTGTGGGTTGGTAAAATATGCTTCAGTAGAATAACTAAAAATTAAAATAAGAAAAAATATTAAATATTAGATTCAAGAATAAAAGAAATTTGAAGGAAAGACCATATGCAATATTAAGCATTTGTAAATTTATTTTGATATAAAAAAAAAAAAAGTTCAATTAGCAATTGCTAATTTTTTTTTTTTGCTTATCATTTCACCCCAAGCAAGGCAATAATGCCACTAAAACACAAAGGGTTACAAAGAGTGAAAGAAAATGAGAAAGACAAAAATAGTTAGACAAAAATAAATAAATGAAGCATCTACTGAATGAAGCATCTACTAAAAATAATGTTGAAAGTGATAAAATCTGTCAGACTAATAATTAAAAAATCCATTACTCTAGAAATTGTTTTGTTTACATGAAAAATTTTGAGAGTCTATGACAAGAAGGATTTTGCTTAAATCAATAAGAATAAGAAATGTGCCATAACTAAGCTATATATAGTAAATAACTTATATCTGAAATAACCAAAAATAATTTATAAATATATATATATATATATATATATATATACACACACATATATACATATACACACACACACACACACACACACACACACACACATACATACATACATACATACACACTATATATATATATTTTGTATAAATACTTATATTAATGAACAACATATAGTTTTGTATTACATGCACCCCTGAAGATGATCTTGGAAAAATATCAAAAGTACTTTAACATCAATACATGGAAGGTTAATCATGAGTATGAACAGATTTTGTTAAAAATTAATAGACATAATGTCTGTAATTTATTCAATCAGATATGCCTAAGAGAGAATTTGCTGCCTAAATACACAAATTTTAATATATCACTGAAATAATATTAGGATGGTGCAAAAATAATGTCGTTTTCTCACATATGTTACTATGTGACAAAACGACATTATTTTTGCACCAACCTAATAGAACTGGTCGATAACATTTACACTATTTACATCATTCAGACTATTGACATATTCACAATGTTTTGGTCATTGTACACTTCGGCCTTCTTCAGGTGATATACGTCAGAATTTTGAACTGAACACTTTTAGTTCACAGGGGTAGATTGTTGTAATTCCACATGCCGTGGCCCAGTGGATAAAAGCATTGGTTGAGTAATCCAAAGAGTGACTTGACCCAAAGAGTTGTGAGTTCAATACCTGGTCAGATTAGAGGGAAACAAAAATTTAGAATGTCAAGTTATCAAGGAGAATTAATTGAACTTGAGATATCCAAAAAAAGGCATGCCTCAAACTAAATAAAGGTTTCAGTTTGAAATTCCAACATATATATCACCTGAAGAATAGCAGAGCGTACACTGGCCAAAGCATCATGAATATGCAAATAAAGATAGGGACAACAGAAATATAGACAGATGTTGGTGAATAACATATTGAAGGTTTTTGAATTTGTATATATTTATAAATATCAGGGTGTTCAGAATGTAATTATTGTTCACCAGAAGAGATATAAAAACAAATGTAAGTATATTTAAACATTTATCACCTTCATTTTCCATGAGTGTAGGTCAACAAGAAGGCAAATTTTCAATTCCATGTTTAAAGAAATCTGGGTTTTTCATTGAATAAAATTTGTTTTCAACTCCCTTCTTTCTGCATGTCCTTCCACTTTATGAAATGTTCTTGTGTTTGAAACAAATGATGATTCTAAATCTGGTAAGTATAGAGGACATGACAAACAATCCTAACAATCTTATTTTTTCTTGGATTTTTTTATGCAGAATGCAACCCCATATTGTCACATTGGTGAATAACACCTTTTCTATTTACCAAAGCAGGACAATTTTGATGTAATACTTCATTTACCCAATCAAACTGCTGGCATAAAATTTCTAGTGATGGTCCTTCCATGTTCCAGTACCTGATAATGGATGACACCTTTCATATTACATCAAACAAGAAGCAAGGAATTTTGTGTATGGAGTCCTGGTATTGGAACTTGTTACCTCATTTTTGATAACCACTGACTTTTTCAATTTTTGTAACAATGCAATGCCAAACTGGAAGGTTAGCATTTTTTTTTTTTTTTTAAATCATTTCATCTCAAGGTAATGAAGTCACTAGGATGCAAGAAGTTATTAAGTGTTAGAGAATATGAAAAAAATTACTATTAAGAAGAGAGAACAATAAAAGAACAAGAATTAAGATAATGACTGACAATGCATTTAAATTTTTGAAAATCAAAATTGACTTGAAAGCAAAAAGCCAGAAGAGAGTTCCACAAATGAGAATTGTGATAAAAGAAACTGTTAGCATAAAACTTACGGTTATGTCTCGCAGCCATTTCAACTGTAAATTGATGAGACCTGGATGCCAATCTAGTACTACACTTAAATTCATAAAGTCTAGGTAACAGAGGAAAATTCATCAAAACAATTACCATGAAAGTATTTATAGAAAAGACACAGGGAAGATACATTATGGTGGTGGGAAAAGGACTGAAACCGAGATGCCAGATGAGGATCAGTAACATTGCAGATACTTTGAATTTTATCAAGAATTTCTGGTAAAAAGAGTGAGAAATTATGTTTTGTTCTCAAATGGAGGCTCAAAAGAAATCCAAATTCCCTTTTTGCAAGTTTTCCCCAATTAAACTCTGAAATTCACTATAAATGACACACTTGGATAGAAGAGGAAATAAATGAATTCTAGATGCAGTTTCCTACCATTCAACCTTGATTTTGCCTTTGTTGACGACTCATAATTCATAGTGGAGAAATAGGTAATGACTTGCTGGGAAAATGGTCAGCTCCTTGTACAGTTCCAGAATGTACCTAACTCCTCTGTTCTTTTCTACAAGAATCAGATCAGACTAAAAATGTAGTATTGTTGCCACATCTGGATTCACTTTCCAGCTGTGGCAGAATTCGAAAGCATTTGTACAGCCTTGTTGGTGATGAATTATTTTTACTCTACAGCCCCTCTCTCCACAGATAAAACTGTTTCTAGTCTCTCACTACCCTATCGCTATTTCCATGGCACATGTTCAGTCCTTGGTTCCACCTATTCAGACCTTTACAGTTAAGATCTGCCATGACATGTACACAGGGTTGAATCATTCTCATTCCCTTTGTATTCCATTGGCAAGAAAGAAGTTCCAGTTGGACAGTTTCTTCCCAACAGCCAGTGTTACCTCAATCACTACGATCTTAACCTAGTCACATCTAGAATCAACCATTCTATATCCTACATATCCTCATAAACTTTACTTCCTAACTCTTCCTCTTATGTCCATAAAACAGCCCCATTCAGTAACCCTATTCTTTGAGTGACCCTTATGACTTGTATTATGTAAAAAGTTTTCTGAATACACTAATGCATTTCTATTTAGTGTTAATCATGTGAAGGACTGCTGAAAAGTTCTCAGCCTGATCCACTTCCCCAGATCATTTTTGGCAAGGTTTTCTTGGTTAGTCCAATAACCTTCCAATATTTCACTGTAAGATATTTAAAACTGGCTTATAATTGACAATATAGTGAGATGGAGAGGACATTTGCAGTGTTCTTATTTTTTTTTTTTTTTAAATACAAACAGAAAGCCAATTCACAGAGTTTCTGGTTCAATGTTTATTCATCCAGTGCAGAAAAGAAAAACAAAATATTTGGAAAACAAGTTACATAAACAATTCTGCATATTGTTTCTTTTTAGGTAGAACAAGAGAGTAGCAAGAGCAGAGGAGATGGCTGATGAGGCCTATATCACCCACATTTCTTCCATATTCCATTTGCAAGGAGGAAGTTTTACTCGGGCATCTACCCCCAATCTAAGAACTGTTAATTTGTTAAACTTCCATATGGATTCTCCCTGAACACTACAATCAAGTCTATGGTCTATCCTTATAACTTCTACCTCTTACCTCCCCTTATGTTCATATCATACCCCTCATTCAATAACACACTACCATTTGTAGCTCTTGAGCCTTGTATTGGGTGAACTTTAATATAAAAAGCATGTTATGAATGGTTTGCAACATTCAAGAAGAGTGAATTTAGTTTGATGCAATAGACCACAAGAATTTGGAAGTGATGATTTGCAATGTCTTTTAGATGATGACTCCTGACTCAATCAGTATTGAAATTGGTTGAAAAACTTTTGTCATTCATTCAACTGATGTTTACAAATTATGGAGAAGATTCAAAAAGCAGAAAAATGGGTTTCACACTGTCACAGCACCAAACAGCATTGCTCACTTTGCATTTCCCTTCTTGTCAACTGGAAAGGTTTATGATTGGAGACAAAATGTAGGCTCACTATGAATAATTTGAAGCATCAAAATTCCTAGGTGAATCCAGGACAATCCACAGTGTCAAGAGCAAAACTACTGTATTACAAATTGTTAAAACCCGATGAAATTTTTGCTGCACAGTAATACAGTCATTACCCTTAAAGTTTTAGCAGTGCATCTGAAGGAAATACCCCCCCACCCCCCAAAAAAAACAACCATTTCAAGGACAGAAACTAGAAAGTCTTACTACTGCATGACAATTGCTTGTCCATATAATGATGATGATGATCATCATCATCATCTCTCTAAACTGTAATATTTTTTTCATCGGAGTTCAATTTTTACCTTTCTTAAAATAAAAATGATTACAATGCGCTTAACATGCTCCTTTTCGTCCATCTTCAATGTTAAAATATAAAAATACACCAATTTTGACAATTTAAAAATGAAATGTATACCGACAGCTGTCACAACAATGAAGTGATATTTTTAATATAGTTAAAACTAAACATCCTTAATGCTATTTAATAACAAACAAAAACTTTTTGATTGAGCCAATATTAAAATCAATATGTCAATATAATATTCATTCACTAGACTGTCTTGTGACCGAGGTACAAAATGTTACAAAATGTGTAGAGTGGCCCAGAATAGAAAACAACAAGTCAGAACTCTGATGCCCCAACCTGAGTGGTGGTGTGGAATTCTGACAATCAACTGCATTTATGTTTTGAGATAAGACCAAAAAAAACAAAAACAACAAAGACACTCGGATAACTGTGACAATTAAAAGGGTCAAGTTGCCACACCACACCTAGATTCCTTATTGAAGCGAGCCAATATGTGGCAATGAGATTTTGATCAACCGATTGGCATACACCCTTTCTATCTTCTTCATTACTTCTAGAAACAATGCTATGACTACTGTACTTCATAAAATAAATTAAGTAAAAATAAAATTGTCCATCATAGATACAGTCAAGGGTGTAGCATTGGGGTTTGAAGAACTGAAGCCAGAGACAACATAAAATTTGAAACAAGAGTTGCCCTACTGGTTCGTGTCTAGCTGGAGAGGAAAAAAAAAAAAAAGTGTAGTGTCTGACAGGTTTTCCTTACTTTAAAGATTAGTATAACCATCTTTTTCCATTTAGTCTCATGTATATATTGAAACTTATTCTACAACTGATAGTTTTAATCTATCATGCTTTACTTACTCCAACAAAATTAATCTACCACTTGATAATTTGAGTAAATATTGTTGCTCAAATCCATTTTACTTGAAAATGGTTTAATATAGTCAAAATATTCCCTTTTGATTCTAATTATAAGCAAAACCCACAAGATAAAAAGGTTACATATTAGTCAATCATTGAGAGAGTTTAGCATATTGAAAGAAGTTAATGTAAGAGTATTACTCCTAATATGACATGCTTTAAAAAATGTAACCAAATTTAAATGTTATTTGTATAAAATAAAACTGATTTGATTAGTGAATACATTTTCATGCATTTATCATACAGCAAAAGAAATATTTGTTACTGACAGTGACATGTTATAAAATAATTTGCATCCACAGCTGTAACCCTTACATGGCCAGCTCTCTACTGTGATTCCAGACAACTTCAGGACCTTTCTTGTTCTTCTCGTTTTCCACTTCTCTTCCAGTTTGGGCTGTTAGTTACAATCACAGATTAGGTGATTGTGTTAGCTCACAGTCTACCTGTCGATCATTTTAGTGATCTGTACCCACTGATTGAAAGTGATTCATACAAGCTGTTGTAATCTTTTTCTTGTGTGTCCAAAGCTACAAAGGAAAGTTTGTTTTTCTTGTCCTTGAAAGAACCAATGGACTCTATATAAACCCAATAAAGGAATTTATTGCTAACTTCTATTCACTACAAATTTGGTGGTAAGCTTTCATGAATCAGTGAAGTTCAACTTAGGTTTTTTTTTTTTTTTAATAGTTCATCAAAAGAGAATATGTATAGTTACTGGCATTCTTTCAGACTAAACTATATATATATATATATATATATATATATATATATATATATATATATATATATATATAGATAGATAGATAGTTAGTTAGTTAGATAGATATATATGTGTGTGTGTGTGTCTGAGAGAGAGAGACACACACACACACAAAGAGCATACAAATATAGTAAGGTACTTAATGAGGACCAAACTCATCACATGAGCAATGTAAGAAGAGAGAAAAAGAAAAAAAAACAAACATAAAAGGCTTCCTGGTTTCTTAATCAATTTCAAATGATGTGCAGATGAACTAATAGTTAACACCAAAGAAAATATAATTGTCAAACTAGGTTCAAATTCTGGCAGAGGTAGTTTCAAGTTCATTTTGTATTAACACCCTTGGAATAGATCCATCTATTCTCTCAGCTATAGATCCAACAGCAGAGCAGAGCTTTTGTTGGCAACCAATCTATGAGAAGGGGACAGGAAAACATTTTCCAAGTACAATAATAGTATATAGATATTAATGGAAACAGGAAGCTGTGAAGAGCAATGATTGCATACATACAGAAATGAAATGGCACTTAAAGAGAGAGAATCAAGTAGAAGAATGTTTTCCAGTGTTAGTGTTTTATTTTTTTTTATGTCTGAAACAACCAATTCATTTAGGAATTCAGATTAAAGTACCACTACTAAATAGTTTTTAAAATTTTGTGTGTATAATTGCACGAGAAAAAGAGTGACCAAACTGGTTAAGGTGAGACCAAGGTTAAAAATGCTCACAACAGATGAGATGTGAGTACAAGTGCCTAATCAAAAGGTGGGTAAATTTATCAGGTTGCTCCTCACCAAACATAAAACCCTTCTTCCCCATTTATTAATTTTGCACTTTTTGAGCATTTAAAGCATTTTCCAATCCCCCTAGCTTATTGAGAAAAATTCCAAGAATCACTACTTATTAACCCCTCCCTTGGTATGAAGAACCTAAGAGAACTTTATTTCCAATTAATATTTATTTTAACAGTTGTAGATTATCAACCAATAGTATTTATGAAAAGCTGGTCCAGAGTTCACGCTGTGAAGTCATATAGCAAAGTGGTTGATACTGAAGTAAGTAACCACACAAGCTGAATAAAGGTTCTTGTCTAGGGGGAGACTATAGTCTCCACTCTTTCCATATCTGAATTACACTATCAGTACAGTTAATATAAGAGCATTTTTTTTTATACAAAAATCTTGAGATACAGAATTTTGCATTAAAAACAAAATGAAGACATTGTGATAGCTGTCTTTCTAATAGCAAAATATGACAAGAACAGCTGTTCAAATGTCTACAAAGGTGTATGATTACACATTGATTTTCCATGCTGACTATGCCCAATTAAGAAAAAGTATATATATTCATATATTTTAATATACTTTATAAATGTAACAAAGATGTGACCTTAGATAAAAGAAAATTTCAAATGTTTACTATACTAACCTGACAGATAAACAATTTTATTAAACCATCAGCCATAAAAAACATCAAAGTATTCAAAATAATTGAGCATTTGAAATTCTGTTACTATGTAGAAGCATGTTCCTTAAGTCTGATTTGCTATCAATTGAATTATGCATGTTTGTCCAACTTGTACAATTTAATACTAACTGAAACACATTGGCTTGTATTTCTAAATATCTAATTATGACACATTTTATAAACTGCCAGATCTTTCCTTAGAGCAAAAATTTGAAGATGATATAAACTCATTATTTTTAAGATTGATGGATAACAATTTTCTCTTATGGAATTGGCTTCTATCTTCTTGACAAGGATCTTTTATATGCCATATCCTTTGATATCATGGTTTTCCAAAATTTCCTGAGTTTTGTTGCTTTTAGTAACTACTCCCTCATCACTTTACTTTCTTTTGTTTTTTTTTCTGCTATCTATTCACTCAAACTCATTAAGTAGCAATGTTTCTCTTGTTCTATGAGTGTTAAATTCTTGAAGCCTTCTTTCCTTTTTATATGTCTCAGAAGGTTTAGTTGTCTAATTATTAGCAGAAGTTTCTTTGTCATTCCTATTCATCCTAAAATTTACTTTTTATTCAGAAGTATGGATGATAAAGTCTGGATTACAAAACAAAGGTGTATTTACTTCATTGTCAACAGAGAGTGAAATTGAAGCTAACTTATGTTGTAACGTACAGAAAGAGTGTGTTAGGTTGGAAAAAACACCTAACCAATTGCTCTCCCAACAACTATGGGGGTAATAAGCAGAGTGGAAAAAGAGACAGGAGGTAACAAAAATAACACTGCCTCAGAAACGACAGCAACTTGAGGAACAAAAATATCCATAGGAGCAACTTCACAAGACGCTGTGTCTTGCCAACACACATGCAATTGTAATCAACAACTTATTTATCATATACACAATATTAATTTATACAGACATTAGTAGATGCATTCAGAATCCAATTAGTTAGAAAATGAAACAGAATTTAACTCACCACTAAAATGAATGTTTTGATCTAAAACAAAAATTGAAAATATAGTATATTGCTAGTCTTTACTGATTCAGGATTCATTTTCATGCAAATTAGATCAAGTAGTTCAGATTTGATTTGTTAAATGTTGTCTAAAGTTTGGATATATAGGGAAATATCAATTGGGAGGTTCAGATCCCAAAATCATAAGTCCAAAGGTCATAAATCAGTCTCAAAATAATTTATGTTAGGGCCATAAAATCAAAAGGGTTAAAATCCTTATTCAAAATTTTTGAGGCACAACTACCTTCTTCACCCACAAAGAATTTAAGAGTCTTTATATTTACAGGCCACCCAACACTGACAGGATGCAACACAAGGTCAGTTTAATGTAGGCATCCTGGATCCAGCAAAAAATTTCCCAGCCCCGACAACTCAACTGTGGCAGCCATCAGTATATCAACCCACCTCTTTAGTGCAGTGAGAAAGGTACTACTACAGGCAGCTGTTCCACCAAGACTGCACACCTTTCAATTTTTTCAGTTGCACTGTCTGCAGACAGAGATGCAACCAAGTTGCACTCTGTCCGCACACAGAGACACAACTGAGAGATGATCAGAAAAAAACCTAAAAGGCTTAAGAAGATCTCCCAAAGAGATCAGAGTCTCTGTTCTGTCTTCTAAAATAGTGTTCTTTTATTGGGGTAGGAAAGGTTGCAATTGGTTGAGACTGGTAGTGAAACAAACAATTACCATATTTTGAGACCTACTAAAGTCAAACTGATATTCATTCTGATTTTTTTTTTTTTTTTTGGCAGTACAGAGAACACAAATCCTTTTCCAAGGTAAGACTTTTTTTTATTTAATATAAGAGAGTAACTTGATGCCTTTTAAACTTCAAGATAAATCCAAAACAAATTTCACTCACAGCCAATACTAAAATCTAAAACAGAGAAATTTTGTTTTAAAAGGAAGTAACTTTTTCCCAGTTAACTGAATTATTATTCTCATCTTTATTTTCTTTCAGCTAAAATGAGAGGGTGCTGAAAAGTTCTTAGCTCAACCAACTTCTTAAAATCAGTATTTCACTAATCAAATGTCAGAATACTCATATTTTTTGGCTGATCATTTTTCAGCACCTCCTTGTATACTCTTTGGCTTTCTTCAAATGAATGATAAATCCAGCAATCTTTGAGTGTCACCTCATCCAAATTTTGTTTCTTTACACTTTCTCAGAGGGAAGAACAAGTCAAGAAAATTTATATAATCAGTTTGTAATTTTAAAAAATGTTTTTAATTATTAAATAATTTTTAAAAATGATATAAGATATAACATGGTCATTGCATAGTAATCAACATAATTTCCCAGAATGCAACTCAGCAAATAGTCTTACCTGATGAAATGAATGGGTCCTATATCAAAACTGTACCATAATTTATTAACAGTCATTGGCCATTTTGTCTGTGGCATAGAAAATCTGTAGCGATAATGGCTAAAGTTTCCACCATTGATTTCTGAAAGTTGAAAAAAGTTGACAGCTTGGATCAAACAGAAGAAAAAAAATTATAAAATACAAGAGGTAACAGATATGGAAAATTTAGAAGGGAAAAATAATCAGATAATTTTGATTTTCTAAATGTTGATAATTATATGAAGGACATTTTTATTAACACCAAAGAAAATATAATTGTCAAACTAGGTTCAAATTCTGGCAGAGGTAGTTTCAAGTTCATTTTGTATTAATGCTGATTTATACATGTATACAGTGAACAGCGATGTCCTTTTATAATCTATTATGAACAAGAAAAAAAAATCTTGAGTAGAAAAAATAAGAGAATAATGAGCAAGAAAAGTAGAAAGGTAAATTGAAAGAAAAAAATGCATGTGTGTAAGCATGTGTAAAAGAAGATATCTCATAATGCAATGCAGTTAAGAATGTAACTCTTACAGTTTGCAATTACCAGAAGTGTCTTATCTCATAATTTCAAGCCTTTAAAAGACTTGGCCTTTATTTATTACCATTAAGATAACATGGAACTTTTCTGTTCCAACAAAGATAAACAGTGATGAATCAATGATGATTGTTATGAAATGAACTCTTCTTTTGTACTTATATGTAAATTGTTGCATGCAAAGGAACATAACTTTTCTCTTATATATATTCTAATGGATTTTGGCGAGGTGATTGATGTGGAGAGACACCGATAGTGTAATTTCTTTTTTTTTTTTTTTTTTTTTAAAGTGGAGGATGAGTACTTCATTTCTGCTTTAAGGCTGATTTTTTTCTTCATATAAAAAAATACTATATGACTATATCAACATTCATATTTCATGACAATTTTTTAATAGTTTTTGCATACACTTTTATAATTCAATACATATTAATAGTTGTCGTGGATTATAGGTACCATATGTCTAGTTGCTAACACTGGTATATAAATTAATAATGTTATTATATCTAAAAAAAATTCACTGCATAAAGAAGCCAAATTTGAGTGTATCAGAAAATTATATGTTCAGCCAAAGCTGTGATTTTTTATACGTGTTGTGTGCATGTTTAACTAAATGTCAATGATAAAGAAATATTCAGCCAGATATAAGAAGCCTTTCAAAAAACAATTCAAACATTTGGTTAGGCTTTTGATACCCCTATACCGGTGTTTGCATTACCAGCATAGAAGTCAGCAGGAAATATGGAAGAGTAAAATTCAAGGTTTTGGATAACCTATGTGCAGTAGTAATTCCCTGGATACGAGTTTCAGAAGCTACACTAAAACGTAATCTTCAATTATGGTGAAAACAAAGACAACTTAAGAGAGTCAAAGAAATGCACACTGTTCTTACAGTAGCCAAGGTAAATATACTCATTATTTTCCAGTATACCTGTAAATGTCCGCTCTGTTTCTACCAAATCCTGGCATTTTAGTAGAGATGATTAGGCATTCATTGAGAAGAAAATTTCTCAGTTTCTCTCAGATAATCCTGCTACTCCCCATGGAGAGCCCAGTTGGTTGTTGCAAAGGACCTTACCAATAAGTACAATAAACAGTTCTGTGTAGATTATTCCCAAACGATTAATCTATATACACAGTTGGATGCCTACCCTAAGCCTCAGATTGGTGATATGATAAAAAGTCTGGGAAGATACAAAGTATTTTTGACTTTTGACCTAAAGAGCACCTACTATCAAATCCAAATAATAGAGGTGGATAAAAGGGTTACTGCATTTGAGGACAATGGGAAGCTATACTAGTTTTGTAGGTTGCCATTTGGGGTAACCAATGGGGTCTCTATGTTTCAAAGGACAATGGATGAATTTGTTGAAAAAAAAACAAAAAAAAAAACCTTATAGATATATCCTTTTGTAGACAACATCACCATTGGTGCTTATGATCAAAAACACCATTATCAGAATTGTCAACAAGCAGCATAAAAATTAACATTAAATGAATTGAAATCTGTATTATCTTCCAAATCTATAAAAATACTCAGATATGATGTAAACCATAATTCTATTCACCAGATATCCTGACTGTTTGCACCCACTCCAGATGTTGCCACCCCCATCAAATATTGTCTCACTGAGATTGACCTTGAGTATGTTTTCATATTATTCCAAATGGATTCCTTCGTTTTCTAATAAAATCCGTCCATTGATCAATACTAAATCTTTCCTTATAAGTAAAGAAGCTTTGGGAACTTTTAATGAACTCAAAGAGGAATTGCGTCCCACAACGCTTAGCTCTATTGATGAAAGTATTCCTTTTTTTTTGGTAGAATGTGATGCCTCTGATGTTGCTGTGTCTGCAACTCTTAATCAAAATGGCTGCCCTGTCATGTAGCCTAAATAAGATTGAATTAAACTACCCTTTGGTGGAAAAAAGGCTACAGCTATCATTGAAGCTGTTAGAAAGTGGAGACACTTACTGTTGCACAACCACTTTACTCTAATAACGGATCAACATTCCATTGCATTCATGTTCAACAGCAGAAAGCAACCAAAGGATAAGAATGATGCCTCAGCATGAGAATTCAGGGTCAGTCTCATGATGTTATACCAGCCTCTAATCAGTTTCAGGCTAGTCCCAAAGATGGTAATGTTCTACAGAACTCTTCAAGAATATGAAAGGCACCAACAAAGTATGAAGATTTTGTTATGTGAATAAAAACTTGCTTCTCCTCCTTGCAGGAGGGTAGAGTGTTATGAAATGAACTCTTCCTTTGTGCTTTGTATGTAAATTGCTATATGCAAAGGAAATTCATTTTTTTTTTTTTAAATATTCTGCTGGATTTTAGGAAGAGGATTTATATGGAGAGACACTGATAGTGTTGTTTCTTTTATTGAATAAAGCCTTTCTTAAGGTTATCGCTGTCTCATCTTCCTGCTGTTCTTGAATCGTTTTAAATCCATAACAATGATAGATACTATATTTGTCCCATAGTAATTGTTATATTAATGCATAAAATGTGTGTGTAGATGTAACAATTACTAAGGGTAGAGGTAAAAAAATTTATTAAGCTTATAATAGCCCAAGTGTCCCAGTATGAAGAACTGAGCAAGGATTGAACTTAATACAATCTGTATAACTAAGTTTCAAGCCACGACTCCATGATGGAGTATGTTTTCTTTACTGCACATGGTGTGGAACTAAGTGAGAAATGAACTCCCTATAATAGAAATCATTTATGTCTACATCAGGATGAGCAATATATGCCAAAGTGGAATGTTAGTGATTCAAGACAATCAAGGTGCCTCACAAAATTCATTTGAAGAAAGTTAGAAAATGGGCCAATCAATAAATGGAAAAGGGTAAAAATAAAAATAAATAAAATCATTGTAATCTAAAAAAAAAAAAAAAAAAAAAAGAAATTTGAATGTACAATAGACAGAGACTGGAAAGAACAAAGGGAGAGAAAAATTTATTGAGAGAAAAAAAAAGAAATTAGAAGGGAAAATAAAAAAAGATTATGAGTGGGAGGGGAGAGAGCACAGAGAAAGAGTGTTTTATAATGAAGCAAGGCTAATGTGAGGAGGAGGAGGGAGGGAAGAATAAAATATCTGGAGGGGTGAAAGCTAAAGCAATTTGGTAAAGAGTAACGAGATGTTGGATAGTTAAAGAAAGAGAATGGAGTAGACAAGAAGAAAAAAGAAAGAGTAGAAATGTGGTAGAAAGTGAGAGAAAAGAAAAATAAACATATAGTTGACTTTATAAACATTATATATATATATATATATATATATATATATGACACAAAATGATGTTAGCTTTACTGGAAATATATTCACACTATTTTTCCTCATGTTGTAACATGAAAAGCATATAGATAATTGAAACTCCTCTTTTCATGTCCCTATATGCCAGGAAAGTCACTTCTGTTTAGCATAAAGGCTCTACACTTTGACTTATTCTATTTATCCAAACTATTGTTCTCATAATTTCTAACTGAATTTCTGAGATGAGGAGTTATTATTAATTACATTAAAGAATCAGCATATGTGCTAGGTTATGAGGAACTCCTTAGTAGGCTTAACATAAAAATAAATACAATATGAAAACTATTAACAAATAAAGAAAGAAATGACAGCAAAGCTTCAACAGGAGCAACAGCAGTAGAAAAGAAAAGCCTTGGTGAATTCAGTCAAGTGTAACAGCAGCAGCAAGCAGATTAGGTTTAAGGAACCAAGTTCTACACTCAGGACTGTCCCATATAACAACAGCCTAGTTTATTAATGCGTTGGTCAGTGAATTTAGTGACACAGTAGTGCAGATGTAGACTCAGTGGAAACAGGACAAGCAATAGCTGAGTAGTACTAAATAACAATTAGATGAGATATCCGTAGACATGAGCAGTAGAACAAGAACAACCTACCACAGTAAATTACATAAATGGTCCAGATTGAAATTCCCCGATGGTTACATTTTGGCAATAACAACAAAGATGACGGCAAAAGTCCAAATATAAATCATGTAAATACTGCTCTTATCTTTATTATAGTGGTTATTACAGATGTTTTGGCCATGTACCCTCTGGCCATCTTCAGATGTCCTTTATTTTGAGCTGATAAGAGAAAGCTGTTGATAATGTTATTTTGTCCTTATAAAACATACTTAGTGAGCTTCAGTAAATGGATGGTGGAATAAGGTTTAGGAGAAATAACAAAAAGACAAAGTTTATTAAGAGCTACAAAGAACAGGAAATTGTGGAGAGCCATGATTGCTTACATCCTGAAGATATACAGCATATAAAGAAGAATGCAATTTCTCGTTAGTTCCTGCTAAACCAGAAAGTATTATTTCACTGCCTACTTTATATTATTAAAAAAAAACAAAAAAAAAAAAAAAACATAGCATTAATGATGTCCTTTGAGACAGTGACATAGCGGATATAGGAATTTGTTAATTAAGCATGTCATCTATTTGTAAAGTGTTGTAACCTAGGGAAGGTTACTGAATAGAATAATCAAATGAAGGTTGGTAATGAATGATAATACTTAGGACACGAACAACACATATAAGATTCACCAGCAGCACATAGAAGTAGTAGTCAACTGCTTGAAGTGAGTCAAGTGAATTCCACAATGAATCTCCAACTGCAGACCAACATACAGTATTTATTACTGTATTTATGTATTTATTTATCTACCCATTATTGCTTGTAGGTATGCTACAACATCAAGAGTTCAATCCCTGAATCAGATAGTGAAATAATAGTCTGGTTTAGTAGGAATAAACCAGAAATGGTATTTCAAGGACAAAATAATGCAGTAGTTAGTACATATGATCTCATATTAGCTCAAAATAATAAAAACCTGAAGATCACCAAATGGTACTTGGCTGAAACACCACATCACTAATAAGATCTAAAATAATCAAAACAAGAAAAATAGTTTGAATAAATCAAAAGTATATTGACAATTCTTCATCTCAAAAATCAAAAACTAAACAAAAATTGATTTTAAAGAAAAAAGAAAAAATGACTAAATTCAAAGACACCTTAATATTCCTCCTATGAATTTATCTATGACGATTTTTATCCAATTTCTAATATTTTATTCTGATACAAATTACAAAAAAACAAATATGTTCTTGTTATACCATTCCAGCATGTAAAGTATAAACATCCTTACTTTCACAGAAGAGTAAAAAGGTTTTACTACTTATCTAGTACTCTGAGCTGGTCACCAGTCACCAAATATGATGCCAGTCACTGTACGTCTGATATAAATTTTAGCCAGTAATCATGATCATAATTCAGTGAAGAATATATGAATTAGGTGTAGCTTTCCTGTCATTTATTTCATCAATTATCATTTTGTCATCTAGTGGAAATTTTCCTTTACATTATATACCTGCTGGGATAAAATATCCATCATAACTGGCCATGGTTTAATTTTTTGACGTTGAATCCAGCAATGTTTCAATCCTAACAACTTACTTAATTTGGGCAACTTTTCTGCAAGGCAGGAATTCTCTAACACACCCTGTTTATATAGCTATCAACAAAAATTTATTAATGATGAGAAAATACAAAAGCTGCAAACATACATGCGGTTCAAGTTCAATAAGTTCTATTCTTTCCCTTGAGAAATTGAGAGATATCTTATGGGTGAAATGCAGGTGTGTTGACAACTTCACTGCTGCTAGAAAATTCAATGAAAACAGCAGTATTTCTCTCTAAACTACCAAGGGCAGCTCACCATGTCTCTCTGCCTGTCTTCTGCCTAAAATGGTGTGTGTATGCACTTATAAGGATAACAAGTATGATGGAGATTTTGATTAATTAAGCATTCACACAAATACCCTCTTTGTTAAACTATTTCCCCCATTAGCACTGCCTGTAACTTATGCTTCTAAAATACTCAAGACCAGACATTTGAGTAAGCAGTCTATGTGCAATTTGCCACAAAGGATTCTAAATAAACATTCTCCCAATTCCATGTGTGTTTTGGCAAAACATTAATTATGTCATTACAACTATCTTGGGTTTATGGGCATCTCAGTTATACTGGATTTTATTGAATATTGGTTTTAGATTCAGATCCTCCTGATGCCTTCCTTATATGTATTTTATAGGTTCAAATTAAGATATGTCTTATCATGTTCCAATCCTATTAACCACTCTCCCATGTTTTTCTCCATCTAATATCTCCACCCAGGATTATCAAATCTCTGAATCTCAAGTCACAAAACAATATTTCATGCACTAATATAACTCAGGGCCACTGCCCTGTTACAGTTAAACACTTGAAATTTTTTTCAATTCTTTGGAAAATAGGATGTGTTTTTAAAGTAGATTTAGATGTTGAAAAATATACTTTATAAGTTTCAGTAACACTTTCTACAGTATCTTTGTAAATGTCTGTGATAAAAAGTAGAGTCCATCTGTATTCCTAAATTTTACAATGAGAGATTTCAGTTATTCACACTATTTACAATGTTTAGACTATTATCCTCATCTTTGGTACCCTATTCACGTTTTGGCCGTTGTACACTCTGGTCTTCTTCAGGTGACTGTAATTTTGAAATGGACCCTATATTTCTTCCACTAGAGTAGATTGTTCTAGTTCCACATGCTATGCCTCTTCTGGGTATCTCGGTAACAATTATTTCCCTCTTCAAGTTTTTTTCACCTCTGCTGTAACCAGGTATTGAACTGTTTAGGTCAAGTCATCGAATTACCAATGCTTTTATTCCCTGGGTCACGTGTCCTTGAATTTTGGGACTTATAAACCTAATATGTCAATTACCTTTTCTTTTCTTTTTTAACCAGAGCTCATATTACAATTTTGTTGTTGTTATTGTTTTTTCTAGCACTCCGTATTACTGGTTCCCATATCATATTCATGTCTATGCTTGGCTGACTTGGGAGACTTGTGACCTAGCATATGTGCCGATTCCTTAAATTTTCATATTTTCCAGTGATGTTCTATGTCTATTATTTCAACCTTATCCTACAGAACAATCTACCCCGGTAGAAATTCCAATCACCTGAAGAAGGCCAGAACATACAATGAACAAAATGTTGTGAATATGGCAGCAAAGATGAAGATAAGAATCTGAACATTGTAAATAGTGTAAGTAATTACAATACCGCATCACAGAAATATACACAGAGAAATTATAGTTTGACTGTGCCATTAGAACACTGGTCTACTTGTGTTGACTGCCACATATTGCCCATTCTAGCCAATGCGATTCATATATATATATATATATATATATATATATATATATATGAGGAACTAGAAGAGGTACTTGGCATTGCCCAGGTGAACTTGGCTGCAAGTGTATAACCGCAATCCCTGTATACCTGCACCACACTATCTAGAAATGTCTGCATCCCCACTTGCTGGCATCATCCGGTGGTATACTAAGCTACTCCCCACTCATCTTTTGTACAGTATGTCCTTTGATTGTTCTTAATAAGGGAATTTCATTTGATAAAACCATTTTGTGTGGTTGTTACTCAGGCTTAAATTTTTTCATTGATTTAGATATTCAGTAAATTTTCTATGCTTGTAAATAAGTTTCAAATAGTATGGAATTTTTCACAAATCTAATAATCAAACAAAAACAGGGATGAAGCATCAGAGTTTGATTCAACTGCAAGTGCATAAACACCCCACCTCCTTCTTCACATATTTACTGTAAAGCTGGAGTTAAGAGGTTTTTTTCCCTTTTAATGTTTCAATAATCCTTCTCTAACAATCTTTGCATTAAAGGTTGTTTGAATGCCACTTTAGGATGGAATCATATGAAGAAACTATTGACTAAATGGCAAAAGCTGATTTTGGACTTGGTTTGTTGCAGATTTTGTCCACTTAAGTGAAATCTAAACCAAACATTCATGCAAGACAATTTGTGTGTCATATGTAATTTACATGGCAAATTTGGAGAGTACTGGATGAAAAACCATGACGTTATGGTCGAAAAACAGGATTTTCGAACGGTTTTTCATGGTTTTTCATTGAAGCAGAACTAAAACCACCCTCTTATTTCTTGCACGACTACAAATTTTCTGCAATATGTTTGAAGAAAATTGGATAAAAAAAAATGGGGAAGTTATTCAAATTTTTATTTTAAGTAGTTTGCAAAACCCGATGTTTTCAGTTTTTTTGCAATTTTTTGTGTGATGCCAATGTTGCAGGAAAACTATCAAGCACTCTACAAACCATAACATGAGCTATGTTTTGCATTAAGTGAAAAAACCATCAGCTCATCCAGAAAAAATTTTGTCCACATATAACTTTGCCTTGGCTTTTGCAAAAAGTTGTACCCACCTTCAGTTTTATCGATTTTTCTGACAAACCCAGGGGTCCCGGAAATTGAAAAGTTAGTCTTGACCTACCTTGGTAAATTTGCAACATGTGTGTAGAATTTCATCGAAATTGGTTGAGAAATGTGAAACTGTATAAATAGCATGCACACACACCTTCTGTTTTATAGGTATAGATATGTTCCTATCAAGTGTCATGTTACAGGTTGATTTGTATACGTGCAGAGTAACAGACAAGGTTTTGATGACATCACCCACCTGTCAGACAGAGCCAGGGCTGACTGAATTCCTTAGTTGATATACAATCATCAAGGCAGAAAAAGTGGATGAGATTAAAAAAACTACAAATACTGAGCTCTGATCTAGTTTAATCTTCATTGTTCCTTATTCCACTTGAACCTAATAGTTAAAATACACTGTCAGATATTAATCTATTTTGTTGTAATTAAATGTATTTTATTTCTTCAAAAGCTCACTAGGAAAAATCAGACTCCAGGATACTTCTGATGTGCTTGTAAAATCCAAATCACCTAACTTAGCTATCCAGGCTTTTCACATTAACTTCAAGTTATTCCCATTCCAACTAGTCCCCATATATAAATTCATTTAATTGTAAAATCTACATTAGTAACAGTTATATTCCTCCCTAAACGACTTGTACTTTATCCTACATGATAAATTACAACAAAACATTGATTATAGATTCACTTACTCTTACATTATAAGGTAAATAAATATGAGGAAAAAATTCATCCTTGTTTTCCTCCGTTTTCTATTTTGGTGTATTCACTGAACTTATTCTCTATCCATATGCAGGTTGTTCCCAGTACAAGTTATGGATTCCCCAAATATTTTAGCATATAAATAAAGTTTTTTCAAATATTTCAAGTAGATCTTTGTTGTCATACGTTATCAAATGAATGTGTATTTTATAATATACAAAGATAAAATTTTTCAGCATTTGTACTGATTTTTTTGGTAGCATTTCTGTCATAAGAATAGCATTTATTGTTCCAGAACAAAGCCCAACTGTTATTGTCCTATTTCTAGTCTAATTCACAAGTTGAAAGGTCATGCTATTTCTGGACAAATTTTTGATCTGATTCAGTTTTTGTTAAATCATGATTGAAAGTTGTCTTGAACAGCTATTCTTCTAGATTGTTTTGCATTAATGCAGGTGTCCCACAGAGGTTTATCCTTAGACCTACACTGTTCTTAATTTTCATCAACAACCTTACAGAGACTATCAGTTCTCAACTCAGTATCTAAGATGATGACAACTATTTATTCCTGCCTTAATATCTGATCGATTCAATAAAGTCAAATTGGCAGATGATCTTAAAAATAACCCAGAATCTGTTAACTAGAGCAAGAAATGGCCTGCTAATTTTAACACCTCCAAAATAAAACTTCTCACTTTTAATCTTCTGAGAGAACATTTTTTGCCTTCCATGGCTGTTCCTAACCTCCACAAGAGTGATACAGAGCACCTTCTTGAGCTAATGTTTTCCACTGACATGAAATGAAAAGATTATATTGAATCAATTGCTAAGTCTACTGCTAAGAAATTTGGTTCACTGTATCGTGCTAAACAATTTTTCTCACCAGAATCTATCTTACACATTTAAATCTAACATTCAGCAATGCATTGAATGTTGCTGCTGCATTTGGTGTAGTGTTTCTGCTATATATTTAGAGATTCTTGATAAAATGCAAAGAAGAATTTGCAATGTTTTTGGTCCTGACCTGGCATCTCGGCTTCAGTCTCTTTCCCATTGCCTTTTCTCCTGTCTTTTCTGTAAATATTTTCATGGTAACTGTTCTGATGAACTTTCTTGTTACCTAGATTTTATGAGTGTACTACTAGATTGGCAACAAGATATCAGTTTATAATTGAAATAGCTAGATATAACCATAAGTTCTATGTTAATAGTTTCTTCTCTCACACTTCTCACTTGTGGAACTCTCTTTCAGCTTCTTGTTTTCCAGTCAACTTTGATCTTCAAAAACTCAGGTGCAATGTCAATCGTTATCTTCCATCTTAATTTCTGGTCTTTTATTGTTCTCTCCTTGTAATTCTTTTCTATTTCTCATATTCTCTCACATTTGTTAATCCTTCACATCTTAGTAGCTTTATTGCCTTCCTTGGAATGAAATGATTAAAAAAAATCTGTTAAGAGCTCTATTAGAATCATAATGATACATTTAGTAATGTAGCTCATTTAGCTGATTATCCAATTTGCACCTGGTTTCTTTGGCATTGCTATGAAGAGAGATCTACTGTGATCTTCTGGCATTTCACCACTGTGCTATATTTATTATTTCAGCAGCTTTATCAATCCTAAAATTATCTAATGCTGAGAGTATCTCTATTAAAATCCCTTAATGTGATGATGCTTTGTTTCTATTCATCTTGACCAGTACTGATCGTACATCAGATTTTAATACTACAGGTCTATGTTTTTATGTATTGTAGTTTCAATCCATCATTGGAATAACTTTTCCCTTTCTATTATGACTGTTCACTTTTAGATTTTATGCATCCTGTTGAAGAGCATATTTTCTGTCCTATTTCTATCTTTTTATGCATACCTACAATTTCTGTGTTTTGTTTCTATCTCTGCACACCTCTTGTTGAGGCACTCATATTTTGCTTGCTTGTATTTATCTACCCTAAATATTTAATTTCATGGAAATAATATTATTCCTCCATTAGCTACACAAAAAATGACTCCTCACCCAAATGTCAGATTATTTAAAGCAAAAAATGAATGTTAATTAATCAGAGTTGGTAATATCAATATCATTGTTAGTGCCAGATAACCAGCCATTATCATCCTCCTCCTTCATATTCTATTTGCTTGATATACATTCATTTGATTATCTAAGTTCATCAATATTTACCAGAAAATATCTGAATCAATTGAATTCTCATTATTATTCCATTAAAATAATGGCTTTGTGGGGATTATCCCCATCTTGTCTGCCAGAAAACTTCTAGGTGGCACTGTTTCAGGACTATAAAAGGAAGGATATAAACCTCTCTTTCTCTTTTAGCTCACTTAGAAGCAGAATGCAGTAGATAGACATGTCCAGACTTCCCTTAACTAAGGAACTATTATCCACATTTTCAGAAAGTTTTATCTCATTTTATACAATTGCTTATTAACAGACCGGATACTGGATCCAATTGGTCTTTCTGTTTACATGCTGGGCATATCAGAACAAGGAAATTTATTTTTATAGGTTAGGTGGTCAGCTTTACTCCCTACATTTTGGTATTTTTACCCATAATTAAGATAAAGAGTGTATTTCACACTTGCTTTTAAATTCAGTGTTATTCTCCTAGACAAAAGGTTGCAGTCTGCCCTGTTATTTAAGCCATAGTTGGGGAGGCAAGACTTGGATTCCTGCCATTCCAAGGTCATTAATGCAAAGTAAATACAAACTGTTTCAGCCAGAATTGGGATCCAGCTTGTCAGTCAGAGTTTTCAAAGTGTTAGACCACTGATATTTCCACATTAATGAACGAAATGAATAAAATCTCAATCTCAGTTTTGAAAATTTATGGAGAAAAATCAAAAAGAAGCTTAAAATCAGAAAAAAAAACTTGCTTAAGGGTTGGTGCAATCCAAACTATAAGAAAGGTATTTTCTTTCTTGAATCTTTGATGTCAAAAGAAAAAGATCACTACAAAGTTGTTGGGATCTGTACAACAGAAAATCAAAGTTTTTTTTGGTTTACTTTTGGTATTTTTTTGTTTATTTTTAGTATCCAAAAGCTTAGTTTTTTTCCCTATTTATTTCATATTCATCATATTTATCTGCACATGTTTTTGTATTTTAAAATATCAGTTATTTACATTCTCTTTATTTAAAATTCAAATTTCATAAAATTTCCAGGAAATTTTATTTCCCCTACTATCAATATATATAAGAATTTCTTTTAAAAACTCACACATTAAATGCAATAAGGGCCAACATGCAAAAATATACACAATGTTTAAAAACTGATGAAATAGTAAACAATAAAGCTCTTTGAAAATGGCTAGTCCAAAAGTACTGATATATGGAAATTTTCATATTCCAATACCAACCGGAAATCAGAAGAATTACTGTAAATGTTGAAAGAATAAATAAAAAATATTATCAAAATGGAACTTTTACCGCTTTTTAATGAGACTTGCATAAATGAAAGATTTCTGCCCAAATAGATAATTTTTAACACTACTAAGAAGATTAAACTTAATTTTAAATATTAAAAATAAGAAAATAAAACTAAAAATAATAAAATAAGCAAAAAATAAATGACATTAAAATCAATTTTATCATGAATGTTCCATTTATTTGATAATTTACAACAGCTGTGAAAAGAAAAAAAATAGGCATGTGATCCCAACAATAAGCAGCACCAGCTGGTTATATCAACCTTTGCCAATCTCTCAAACTGTCCAATGTATAAGACTCAGTAGTTAAATGGAAAAAAAAAAAAAAAAAGAGAAAAATACAACAGATCAATACCTTTCAGCAGTTGTCAAGGGGACACAGAAAAAGAAAAATTATAGAATTGAATAATGAAATTATTTTATATATTCTCCAATGTTCCCATCAGTTTCTGAGAGAATATATTTTCCATTAATATATACACTATTCAAAATATAGCCTTTATTTTTTGTTATTAATATATTTCAGGTTGATACATTCTACAGTTTTTGTTATTTACTGAAATTCAGGGATAAATAGAATTCTAAAAAGACTTTACTATTCAAACCTGTCTACAACTAAGAGCAACAGAGAAATAGAGGAAGGCAAATGATTACTTAGGATTTTACATGGGAGATTATTGGGTGGTGGGTGTTGGTAATAAATTCTCAGACTTTCATCCCAAGAAAAAAATGGAGTCATCAAAAAGAACCTTACAAAATTATCATTTAGTTCACTTTTTTTTTTTTTTTTTAAATCAAATTTTGGAAACAGTCCAAAACCAAAATCAGCACCTTTTCTCCCAGTAATGTGAGAAAACATGAAACTTCCAAAAAGTCTATGAAACTCTGAAGACAGGGTGTTGAATATAACATCAATCAGCTAAGTGACAAATTTTATATATATATATATATATATATATATATATATAAATAAAAAAGAACAGTAAGATATATAATCTGGTGTTCTTATTGATATTTTTTATTTTTACAAAACAGTGCTCAATGTAAATTTACAGAGCATATATTATAAATTAACTGATTTAAAATGTTTTTTTTCGCTACACAGTAATAACCATGTTTCTATATATATATATATATATATATATATATATTATACACACACATATTAGGAAAGAAAATATAGGTGTTATCAGTGCAGACAATGAATTTAGGTCTTTACACTAATGCCCTTGGAGAAGACATGGATTTATTTATTTATTCTCACCTCCAGCTATGGATTAAGTAGTAGAGTAGATTCTTGGGAGGTCAGCAATTATAAGAGAAGAATAACTGAATTCAACCCTCCTCCTCCACCTACCAAAATATTTTGGGCTAGTATGGCAGAGCAAAAAATAAATGACATTAACTCCATACTGGTTTTAAATTGCATTCCAATTCTATTTTAGATTATTTTTCTAACTGGAAATGCTAGAAATGCAGTATAACGACCCCCTGCACACACACATTTTCACTATTCCCCCCACCCTGTATATTAGGCACCAAAGAGAATAATCCCCAGCTCTGAAGAAAAAAATAAAATAAAAAAAATTTTAG
Source organism: Acanthosepion lycidas (assembly GCA_963932145.1). Lineage (NCBI taxonomy): Eukaryota > Metazoa > Mollusca > Cephalopoda > Sepiida > Sepiidae > Acanthosepion > Acanthosepion lycidas. The sequence goes on from OZ010576.1 coordinate 15,031,425, forward strand.
AAAAGGGTCAAGGGCAATCTACCCAGACCCATCTTTGTTTTGGGCTTAACAGCTCAGAAATAGGGAGAAGTAATATATAAAAATTGCTAAGGATAAATTAAATTAGGAACACCAGCTTAAGCAATTTCAGTGAAGAAAGGTCATACCAAACTTGACTGCTTAATAAATTGCGGAAAGAAAACTGAAGTGCCTTCATTTTTTATAAGAAACACTATATATGGTATACATATAATAGCAAAGAAAAGGCACATTAACACATGTTGGAAGCAATCTGATTGGTTAAAGCTGAAGTATATATTTAGAAATGTAGACCTTGAGTATAATAATGTCTGAGCAAGGATATTGTAATCAAATAAAAGCTGGTAAATACCAGGTGATACCAATGATAACTACTGAAAACATTAAGATAACTTTTGGATGCTGCTGATGATGATGATGACAATCAAATTAGTAATGAATCTACTCAAAACTGTAGGTATGTACACACACACACACACACAGACTTTATAGATACACATACATAAAAAGAGTATATCTACACATTATTGATAAGAAGCCTATTTGTGACACTAGGTTTTTTGCCTATGTGCATACATGCATGTCTTTATGTGAAAGATAAAGAATGTGAGAGAAAAACAGATGTTATATGTGCATGTCCATCATAAGAAACAGATAGACAAGTGGGAAAGATGAGAGACATTACCATGATTGCCTGGGGCTGTCATGTATGCAATGTAACTGGCATAGTCCTCAATGATGTCCATAAATGAGTCTCCGACCTGAAATTCAAGAATAAAATAGTTAACCAATCAGAAACAGAGATTGAAAAACTGAAAAAAAAAAATATAAATAAAATAAATTATCTGTAATTTTGGGAAAAGGTCATTATTACAAATAGATATATTTTAACTTTAAAAATAGGGAACATAAGATAACTTAATACGTAAAAGATAAAAAATGTGAAAAAAAAAAAAAAAAAAAAAAATCTCATGTTTAATAAGAAAAATCTCGTGTAATGAAAAAAGATCTTGTCTCATGTTTAATAAAAAAATCTTGTGTAAAAAATAAAGAAAAGACATTGCAGAGTAATTATTTTAATTATTAGGTTGGTGCAAAAATAATGACGTAATAATGTCGTTTTTTGATGTTAAAAATACGTCAAAAATGACATTATTACGTCATTATTTTTGCACCGACCTAATATATAGAGCAACCTAATGTTTAAAAAATAAATAAAAATAGTCTGATAGTGTCATACATTCTGACTTTTTTTTTTTTTTAAACTTTTTTCATCAGATTGTTTCTTTTTCCTAAGTGATCATGCTTTCCACAAATGTTTATTTTTTTTTTATTATCCAAGAATTGCCATAATTTAGGAAAGATAGTGGAATGGTTTCCTGTTGCCTACAACAGGATTTTTAATTATGAATTCCCCTTCTCCTAAACAAGCAGCTACTCAAGGTTACTACTCATAGTTAGGACAAGAAAAGATGGATTCATGTGTTTCCAAAAGTGAATGCAACAGACTAAGGCAGAATTTGAACTAGAGTTGCTGATTCCATTTCTTTGCTAATAACCATTAGGCTACATATACATCCATCATTTATAAGAAAATACTTGTATATGACAGGACATGCAGGGTTTAGAGAAAACAGAATCAATAAACAATGAATTTGAAAATTTCTTGATTTGTTAACATTATTAAAATTACCTATTTTCATGACATCAACAGGCCATTAAACAGTTTAACGAAATTTGTATATTTTTACCCTTATTCTTGTATGACTGAAGATCATGCGACAGAAGTTTCATTTTGTAGATAAATTTCAATCTTGGGTTATATTATAACTTCCTTATAGAAAGGTACTGTTATAACACACATTTATACTTGGTATAACATAATTCGTTAAGTATTCTCCATATATAATGCTTAGGTGTTTGCCATAACACCGGTATAGTTAGTATGAAGACCGACTCCAATACAATTACTACTGACCTCATAACATGGAACTCTTTATTGTACTGGATGAGTTCATAGAGTCACTGGAGGTATACTCTTTACTCCACAATATCCCCCTTTTGAGATTACTACTTTATTAAATAATATTATTTTAGTATTGGTATCTCCTGCTCTGCTTTCTGAAGAGTTTGCCAACATACTTTGCAGCGTTTTCTTTTCCTTGAACTTGTCCTTACAGATTCCCCAATTTGTTTTGGTGCTGACAAGTCAAAAATGTTGTACAGCACTCTTTAGGACTTTCATCAGTGAATTTTTTCTTCAGCTGATTTTGATGTCTTTTATGTTGAACTTTTTTGCTGTTGTTTAATTTTGAAAAAGTTTCTGGTCTTAATGAGTAATTCTGTTTTTCAAGACAACTATTTAATCCAATCAAGAAGTCCACACAAACACAAATTTCATCATTTTTTTTTTCTTTACGTACACTGCTAGTGCAGCCCATTTCAAATAGTTGATTTTCTGCAATACACCAATTCTTTCTAGTCTGTCCAATTCTTCATTTACTTGTTCTAATGCTGTGAATGGTAAACTCCATTTCAGTTTAAATACTGGTGTCTAATCTTTTTTAAATGAAAATTCACCTTGAATTTTGAACACTGACCCAGTTCATTAGACAGAACATCAGGAAAACATTTTTTCTAATTCTTCCTTCAGTTTTTCCCTATGACTTTTTAAATTTGTCACTTGTCCACTTACATTTTACAGTAAGTGTTTATCAGCAAATCCTACATTTCAAATAGTTCCATCCAGTCCATACCAAATAGATTCTTTGCATTTCTTAGAACATAAGCTTTTGTTTTCACCTGCTTATTTCAAAAATAAATATCACATGTTAATTCTCCCCCAACCCCAATTTCCTTATATTTTTTTTTTGCCAGAAACTGAAGTCTTTTTTAATAAAGGTTTTCAAATTTCTTTCCATGTGGTTTCATTTACTATTGAAATGTCACTACCAGTATCTAGTAACATTTTTACTCCCAAATTATTAATTTGCAGGTTATCAAATTTTCTTTTGTTTTGTGTGACTATTTTTGCTGTCGCAGTACTGTGTATTATTTCTTCCTACAAAAATATTTTCTCTGTTTAGTTCTGCAGTGTGATTTGATATGTTCTTTTTTACCAGTTATAGAACTCTGTATTTTTCCATGGGTAGTCTTTCCTAAGATGTAATTTTCCACATCTGAAACAAGGTCTTATATTCCTTTTTATGCATTTTTCCTTAGTTTTTACTAAAGTGTTTCAGCATCATGCTTCAGACTTAGCATTGTTTGGCAATTGTCCACTATTTCCTGAACTGTTATGTTATTTTCAATCTTTCCTAAAATTTTCATTCATGCTTCAGCATCTTTTTCCACTGTTAGACCTTGTACGAAAATTAATCCCTTGAAATATCTGGAGTCATTTACTCCAGTTTAAATTGTTCACATTCTCTGTTGACAGTACTCATATACACGACAAAATTTCACCTGTTTTTCTTGGTAAAATATAATTGTAGTATTTTTCATGCTGTATTGGCACTATTTTTCTTAACAACCTGATTTTCGTCATTTTCCCAGCTGCTGCATTCCTGACTAAATATTTCTTCATGTTTGCGAAAATATGCAGTACATCATCAGGATTGTATACAAATTCTGATAGGATGTTTTACACCCCGTCTGGTGTAAGAGACATTGAAACTTTTTCTTCAAAACTATTTCCAACAACTCTTGTTGTTTTTGCTTCTGTTGTTGTTGTTAAATTTCCACAATGGAAGCCAAAATTTTCTCCATAACTGCAAGAAAATTTTTTTTTAAACTAACATGGTTGACATTCTTGTAACTCCTGTTCCACACAGAAGTTACAAAATTCTGGTTGCCCAATATTATAACACCAGTTATAATGTGGTGCTTAATTTAGAGATCCTCGTCACCAACTATTATAACTTCAGTTATGATTTTATCCTTGTGCATGTGTTCAAATATCCCTGTTGCCAACTTTTATAACTTCCTTATGGAAAGGTATTGTTATAGCACACACTTATACTTGGTATAACATAATTCATTAAAGTATTCTCTATATATAATGCTTAGGCTATTGCTGTAATACCTGTATAGTTAATAAGAAGACTGACTACAATACAAGTGCTACTGACCTCATAACATGGAACTCTTTATAGTATTGGGCAAGTTCATAGAGTCACCAAGGGTGTACTCTTTACTCCACAACAGGTTAAAATATCTGTCTATATTTCTGAGATGAGGTATTATGTACATTATTTGAACTATTGTCCTCATCTTTGTCATCATATTTATTATAAAATTTTGGTTGGTGTACGCTCCGGCCTTCTTCCGGTGGTTGGAATGTCCAACTGAACCCTTTATTTCACTCACTGGGGTAGACTTTTCTAGTTACACCTGCCATGTTTTTAATGGATGTCAGTTATCAGTTATCCCCTGTTAATTCCCATCTCCAAGTTCTCCACTGCCTTAACCAGGTATTGAACTCACATAAAGGGTTCAGTTAGACATTTCAACCACCTGAAGAAGGCCAGAGCGTACAATGGCCAAAACATCATAATAAATATGGCAAAAAAGATGAGGACAATAGTCTGAATAATGTAAATAATATAGGTTAAAACATTTTCTAGAAAAACTTGTCATGTCAAAATCATTTTCGATTTCAAACAGTAATATTAAGATTCCTATAACAGGAATAAATATAGTTACTGCATAGAAATAATTTATTAAGTTATAAATGACAGACATACTAATTTGGAAGTTGTATCCGACATACATTGTAAATGAGAATGTCTCAAAGTGGGTAGCATCTTTGTGCATTTCAGACATTTTCAGGTCCTTATGAAATTAAAAATGAAATAAGATACACCAAAGCTGTTTATATTTTTCTAATGTACAGTGAACTATTATCACTTAGTTTCAAATCTGTAGACGGAAAATCCTTAGAGTTACGAATGTCAGAAGTTCATTGAAAGACTCATTTCCGAAACACAAAAAATGCAGTGAATTGCAAGATGCTCCGATTTTAAAACTATTAAAAGATACAGATTTAATATTTTAGATTTATCGATAAATTTGATCAAGAAACACCTATGAATTTTCCCAGATTTTTCTGAGAGTCACCTCTTGGCTGTTGACTAATTTGAGATGGAATGACTCATCTGCATTTTCAATCATTTTATAAAAATCTTTATAAAAGAGAGCATAAAAGATTTTTTCATTTAATCAATTAAAAAAAAAAAAAAAAAAAAAAAAAAAAAAAAAAACTTGCTTTTTATAGTGAACCATTGATAAAATGAAAAAACTGCTTTCAGTTGTGTCAAAGTTTTCTCATTAAAAATAAATCAGCTGATGTCATGAAAGCAATAATCAGCAGCTGCAATATTTTTCAATTAAGTCAATTGCTAATTTTACTACTTTAATTTTCTGTTATAAATGTAAAAAGCTAACAGTCCTAAGACAAACTTGAATTGGCTGTTATTCCTACTTTAAGAAATTTTATATCAGAATGGACAAATCCTGACACTTGATTTATTATAAAATGTAAAAGAAAAGTTTTGAAAATGGAACAGTACATATTTTTTGTTTAAAATAAAGACTTTTCTCACTTCACTGCCATAAGAATTTAGACCATATTATCACATAAAAAGATAGTAATGTTTATGAACATACTGCAAAAAAAAAAACATTAATATACCATAAAAAAAACTAATTCTTTTTATTGGCAGTGATTTTGTTTCTCATTGGTATTTGACCATGTTCTCTTTTTACAATTTCACTATTTGTTGTTTTTACCAATTTGGAATTATCCCCCCCACCCCCGTAGAAAATAAAATGTACCATTTTTGCTTCATTTAATCAATTGTAAAGTAAAAGTATTACAATTAAACATAAGCTGAAATAAATTCAGTAAACTTTTAAACAAAAAAATTTTTTTTTTTTTTTAAATATTTAGATTTAATAACATACTAAACTAATGTCAAATAAATTTAGGCACAGATAGGGCTCTATAAAATCAAGTTGAAGGAAATCCAACTAGAAAGAAAACTCTAAAAATCAAACCAAACCTGAACCAGATGACCCCTTTATGGGAATGAAAAATGACATTCTGGTGTTCATGTGCAATGTTCTGCTTTCAGATGTGTTCCCTAATACTACAAGGCAAACCACATTAGGTAAATTTTGGTACCCCCCCCATTTATAGGAGCAGTGGCAATAGAGGCGTATAAGGCATTGAAAGAAAATGATCAAGTGTATCCTGACATATTAAATGAAAGGATGGGAATAAAAGAATCAGAGGTATAAAGTGAAAATGTCAGACTGTCTTCATTACCTTTCATCATCATGTTTCATTGTTTGATTGAGAATTTGAAATTTGTATATGCAAAATGATACATATAATTGTAAATATACTCTAAAAGGCAGTTCGTAATAGATATGCAATGGATACAGCCTGAGTGAGATTGATTTAACTCAGATTGGATCAGCAATGACCAATTAAAAATTCACATAGATTTAATTATGCTGGCCCAAATAAAGATAGGAAACTATTACAAATATATTTGATTTTTTATTTAAATTTACTGATGACTCACCTGGGATTGTGTGTGTGTTTGTGCATGCATATACAAGCACATGGGGGGGTGCATGTTTAAAAAAAAAAAAAAAAAGTTCAAGAAAAACTTTTCAACACGAAAGAATAAACACTTTTCAACACGAAAGAATAAACACTTTTCAACACGAAAGAATAAACACTTTTCAACAAGAAAAAAATCAGTTCAAATTAAACTGTATTAGTAAGTTGAAATAGTTTAGAAATCCTAGACTATTTTGGATTAGTCACATATATAAAGAGGAGAAAAATAAATTTTGTGCATTGGACTTAAGTCAATTTTATTGACCCAATTTATTCAAAATGCGGACAAAAATATCTATCACTCTTACAGCTCATCCAACCATATCATAAATGAAGTAGGTTGCAAGTGTGGGCTTAAAATTTTATTGGCTGACTATGGAGGTGTGATGCTAGAGCTGAGTAATCTTGTATATATTAATTTCAACTATTCCTATTAATTGACTGCATTTGAACATTGTTTCTTTCCAGGCAAAATGACATCTGACTGTTCATCCTGTTGGTCAAAAAAGTCATCAACAGCAAATATGACATCATCACTGCAAAACTGGTTCCCAGCCAAGTGTTTTTTTCATGTTGGGGAACAGAGGATAGTTAAATCAGGCAAATAGGGAGGGTGATCAATCATTTATAGCCAGTCATGCACGACAGTTACTGAAACCAAGGACTTGTGTGCTGGAGCATTGTCCTGATTAAACAAGACTCCTTTTATCAGTTTTCCTAGGTGTTTGGTCTTGATAAGCCTTTCATAACTACCTCAGCAAAATTAGCATAGTATTCTCCATTGATGGTGTGACCTTTTTCAAGATAGTCAATATACTAATGGCTAAATATTGTAATATGAAACATTGCAGCTGAAATGGAAACCTAATAAACATTTATTTCTTGTAAGGAAGAAATGAGGTTATATTTAAAAAAAAAAAAAAATTAAGATAAAAAACAAACTCAACTTACTGTTCCTCCATTGCTTTCTAAATCATATCCAAAGTCTCCAACATGAAAGATAGCAGAATATTTTCCATTTCTGATCTCATTTGTGAGCACCGTGTGAATATGAGATTGGACGCCTAAGTCACCAAATAAGATGAATGAAGGAGACCAATTCTGAAAGATTAAAAAAGGTAAATCACTAACTCTTGACAATAAATTTTAAAATAAGATATAATACAAGAGGGGGACTGAATATTTAATAGAAGTACAAAAAAAAAAAAAAAAAAAAAAAGTTGTACACATGACATCTGCAAAAGTTTCATATCACTGTTTATGTTACCGATTTCATAAACACTATATATATTCTTTGTTGTAAATAAAATAAGGCTCAGTATGACCAAGTTTCATGCACTATGCAATCATAAGGTATAAATGAGTTCATTTATACCTGATGATTGCATAGTGCATGAAACTCAATGTCATTCTGTTGGTGTGGGATATATATATATAATATATATATAGTACAAGGCAAAAAAAAAAAAAAAAAATGTGGACACACCCATAGAAAATTGATTTTTGTATTTTTACCAAGACAAGAAATAAAATTTTTTTATTAATACAGGGTATTAATACAGGTGTACATATGTACATTATACAAGTCAAAAAATGATTTAATATTTTGTTGGGTAACCTTTTGCTTGAAGAACAGCCTTAACTCTTTGTGGCATACTACACACTAAATTTAGTAAATCCACATCCAGTGCCAGATTTTTTTCAGCATTCCTTTAATTCATGAAAAAGGCTCATCTTCTGTGTTAACTTTTCTTATTACAGGCACTCTTGTCCATTATCACCCAAAAGCTGGTTACAGTCAGGACTGACTAGGCCACTGGAAGAGTTGCAATTTAAAATCATCATGCTTCCTCTCTATAATGTTTATTCTTTAAGGCAGTATGCTTAGGATTGTTAGTGTGTTGGTGTAGTTTTGTCCAACACTGCAAGATGGTAGTAAACTAAAACATTAACCTAAGAATTTAAGTCATGTTTTTAAATAGTCTTATCAGATTGGTATTTTCATAATGAATGTCTTGCATGACACCCAACTTGTTCATAAATATCTAAACTGTCAATTGTATGCAACCACTTTCTTAGATGAAATCATTAAAAATTGAGTGAATAAACCCTGTAGGTTTTATTGAGGACCATCCTTCTTTATGCTTTGTGGATCAACACTACAAAAGTGCAAACAAAACACTTTTATCAAATGATAGAAACAATATCACTTGAGAACTTTTAATAGCAACAACAATTAAAATGTATAGCACATATGACTAAAAGAAAAAATAACAAAAATATTAAAGTTCCACACTACTTTGAAGAAAATGATAAGAAAGAAGCCTCCATCAATATCAAAAAGAGTGATAACACTTGAAAAACTTATTTTCTAGAAAAGGTGTTTTAATAAAAAGATTTTATGAATTTCACCTGAAAGTAGTATTGACTGCTTGGTTAATGAATGCCAAATGTTTCCTTATAAGGAAACAGCAATATTACTATTACAAGAATAAAATCTTACAAAATCTCATGTTTACTCAAATGCCTCTAGTTTGATCAGTTATAACAGGAAATTTCAGTAGATTCAAATCATTTCTGGAATAGTAGCTGTTCACCCTTTACAGGATCTCATAAAGTGGCTGCAATTATTGTTTCACTGTCCTTATTGAATTACTGAATTGGAAGCAACAGTTTTAGCAAATTTTTTTGAAATTTCATACAATGGTTTCTTACACATTGTTTTTAGTTGCTTGTGTTCCAAATCCACATGTTACATGTCTTCCATGAGACTAATCACTGACTCTATACAACACAAAGACAATAGCATTCATTGCTTTTTCAATTCGAGAACAAAGTTTTTTTTTTTTTCCACAATCATCCCACTCCTGATACCCTGTTTTCTAGAGATAAAAAAATGATGAACAAAATGTGTTACATTTTACAATTTCATTCCTACTCAACTCACATACAGCAAAAATATTAGACATGAAACCAGAGCTAGTATTCAGAATTTTTTTTTTATATAGGTTCCACTTGAGGTCTGGCATGAATAGACATAGGGGTTTTGTTAAGACAGCATCTGTTCATTTTGAGTGAAGAAAGTTCAGGGTTTGATTGGTGATGATGAAATGAGATTTTGTTTTAAAAGGTACTGAAATTTTAAAAGAAGTTTTTTCACCCCCTCACATAAGTGATGTAAGAGTAGAATGGTTTCACAAAGCTTGACAATACTGGAAACAAAAATATTATATAATGTCTGTTTAAAAAAAAAACAATTTTGGCCCAAAAGAAGGTCTCATACAACTTGATGGACCCTAATGGTATTGACAATTGTGAGTATAGCCTCTTATTCCTGGTGGGTAAAAAAAAAGGGGAAGGAAAAAAATGATAAAGATCTGAAAAGTGATCAGGGTATTCACATGGTCTTGATCTCATTCAGAACACTGGTGCCATCATACATCCTCTTAGACTTAACCAAAAAGCAGCAGCAATGTCATTTGGATGATTGAGAATGTTTTGGAAGATTGAAATGTAAACAGCAAATATTCAGAAAATTCCTTCACTAATTTAAAATTAGCTTCAATTTGGTGAAGACTTGAGGGCAAATAAATTAACAACCACTGATACAATGCTGATCCTGGTGTTGTTTGCAAAACAGTTTTTAATACAAGACACTATCTCTCTCAAAATATATATAACACACATAATATATATATATATATATATATATATATATATATATATAAAAACACAAGTATTATAAATATATATTATATAATAAAAAG
>OZ010576.1:15046840-15056302 GCA_963932145.1 Acanthosepion lycidas
TTAATTTAAGTGTTGCTCAAAAGTTTAACTATTTACATGTGAACATCTGTTCTCATCTTTGTTGTGATAACAACAACAAAGATGAGGACAATAATCTGCATGTAAATAGTGTAAATAATGCAGATGCATCTTTGGATGTTAAATTTAATAAAAAAAAAAAAAAAATGAATTATAACCAAAGTAACTCAGTAAGACATTAACAAGAAAGAATATACCCTAAAGAATTTATTTTCCTTAATTAATCTGCATCAATTAACTACTATTCTTGAGCAAGTAGATTTTTATTCACAAACATTTGATGAGTAACAACTCAACATTTTCTATCAGCTAAACAAGCTTGAATAAGGGTTATTAACAAAACTCTTTAGACCAATCTTATGCCTTGAAAAAATTAACATTTTAAATGTTTTTCTTTTTAGGGAGGTGAACACCAACCATTACTTCTCATAGGAATTATGTAACAAACCCAACTATAATGCAGGTTTTTATAATAATTTCTATATTCTTAACATTGTAAAAACAATATTAAACTGTATGTACCTACTGATCTAGAACGAGTTAGAGAACTCCTTTTGTCAGCCATAATAACAAGGATTATCTGATTAACAGATTTAGGATTGGCCAAGTAATAAATAAATTGATTCACAAAGGAATTTAGATCATTTTTTTTTTTTTTTTTTTTTTTTTTAATTATTATTTCCCTTACTGGATTATTCTTTAAGAAGCAATTACTTATATTAAAGGAATATTTACTATTTATTAGTTAAGAAGCTGAATTTTCAAAATAATCCAGGCAATATTCAAGTCACATCTTGAACTTATTTTTTTGTTCTGAATTCTTAGTATTTTAGCCAAAGAATGGAAAATAGACTGGCTTAAAAAATATAAACTGACTCCCAAAATAAAAACTATTAAAAGATATATCAGCTGTATTTTCATTTCTTAATAAACTGAGACTTCAAGAGTTACCACTGAAGAACTCTTGTATTGTTTTGAAGCTTATGTAATTGTCCCCATGTGGTATATTTTGATGAGACTTGTTTTTCCAAGAGTTTTCCAGTATTGCTGGTTTGGTTCTCGTGTATTTTAAAGCATCATAACCGACTACTGACAATTTCCTATTTCTCGGCTTTATTTCAAGGGACAAGTCACCACCTTTAAACGAATTTAGGAGCAGTATTGTCAGATAGTGTTACACTTCTTTCCACTTTCCAAATTTTGCAAGCAGCTTCAGTAACTTTGAAGCCCTGTTTAAAATAATGGTCAAAATTTCTAAAAATCTCAATACTTCCATGCAAAAATATAATATATAAAACAAAAGGTGCAACTGAATATAAACCCGTATGTGTTAATGCCGAAATCCAGATATGAAAATTCAGACTTATATATATTAATCATTTCATCCTAAGTAAGGCAATAAAGTTACTAAAACCCAAGGGGGTTACTGAGCATGAAAGAATATGAGAAAATGAAAATATTTTTAAGGAGAGTGAACAATAAAATGAACAGGAATTAAGACAGAAGATAATGATCAACACTGCATTCAATTTTTGAAAATCAAAGTTGACTGGAAAGTAAGAAGTTGGAAGTGAGTTTTTCAAAAATGAGAAATGTGAGAGAAGAAACTATTAGCATAGAACTTACATCTAGCAGCCATTTCAACTGTAAAATGATGAAGCCTTGCTACCAATCTAATACTGCACTTTGTAAAGTCTAGGTACCAAAGAGGAAAGCTCATCAGAATAATTACCATGAAAGTATTTGTAGAAAAGGCAGAGAGAAACTACATTACAACAATGGGAAAATGACTGAAGTCCAGATGCCAGTTGGTAAGTTCGTTGGTTTAGCAGCATGTCAACCCGGATGGGTTAATTAATGCCAAAATTTAAATATGAAAATTCAAACTTTATAATTAATTCAGGAGAATTACATTATTTTATGACTAAACTATAATTACTTAGCTGCATTTCTTTTTACCAAATAATCTTACTAAAATCAAATGGTAAGTCAAAATTTTACCAAAATCAAACAAGGAATAACAACTTGTTTCTCCTTAAAAGAAATATGATTATTTTTTGACAATGTATGTCAGGTCTTCAATTTTATTATAAAATGTATTGATGGTCATTTGACACCAAGATGCCAGGTCAGGACCAATAACATTGCAAGTTCTTAATATTTAGAGATTCTTGATAAAATATAAAGCAAAAACACCAAGCCAGATATAGCAGCAATATTCAATGCAGGAATGACTTATAATTATGCAAGATAGATTCTGGTGAGAAAAATTGTCTGAACCGACATAGTGAACCAACTTTCCTAACAGCAGACCCAGAAATTGATTCAATATAATCTTTCCACTTCATGTCACTGAGAAGGGGAAATAGAGAGAGAGAACTGAATAAATGATTCAATGACCATTTGAGAATTTAAGTTGTTGCAAGAAGTTATAACCATACACGCAAGCCACCAGTTTGTCACAGGGTAGCATGCCACTAACGTTTACTGCTGGTGGCTCAATGTCAAACAGCCAGTGTGTTCCTTTCAGCAATGTTACCATTGACAAACAACCAGAGGCCCACCAGAGATCTGCTGGTGGATACCACCAGAGGACCATTGATGTTGCCATCAGTGGTCTGCTAGCAGGCCACTAGCAGCTTTCATGTAGGAAGTGCTTCAGTTGCAAAAGAAGTCAATAAAAGCAAAAATATAATAAGAAAGGATCTTGCTAGTAGTCATTAAAATTATTAAATCTACAAAACCTCATTTGCAAAAAGCTACATCTTTATAATAAGTGATTCTTTTTTATCTAAAATGTTTTTTCTTGTTTTTTTTTGTTCTTGTTTTTTTTTTGTAAATCGGTATCACCCCAAGCCACTAACATGCAAGATGTTACAGGGTGTGGAGGAATTAGGAAAAGAAACATTAGTAATGAGTAGAAAGAACAAGGAGCAGTAAGGAGGACAGTAGATAGCAATTGACATTATACTTAAATTTTTGCATATTAAAGTTGGCTGGAAAGCATGAAACCTATTGAAGGCCTGTTCAATGCTACAGCCCAGGCTTCACCATTTTTACCTGGAGCATGATAGACTTTCTGAATTTATTAGTACATAAGCAGTTGACCTGGAAAAATGTAAGCCATATTGCTTGTCTGAGAAAAGGCCAAACGATATGATGAAGCAATTCAGCATTGATTAGGGCCTCTAGGAGTTTCCTCTTTATTAGATTTGTGCTTAAAAATGTAGCAATTTACAAGGCTTTTAGTATGGCTCAAAGCCACATTAGAAGAAACTTGTGTAGAAAGATTATGCTATGGCAGTCTTGCAGTTGAAAGGAATTGCCTACTTAACATCAAGAATAAAAAAAAAAAAAAAAACTGAAGTTCTGGTTTTAACCTTGTCTAAAACCTAACCCCATCCAGGAGATAGAAAGAATTCTCAAGAATAAATAAAATTCACTACAGATTCACAGACTTTTCCCAAAAAAGCCAAACTGTTTGCTACAAAACAATGGAACATTAATGTCAATGTTCAAACTCAAAGCTTGATGAATAACAAGGGTGTGAATAAGAGATACACAAGTAGAGAAAAGGACAGTGGCAGTGCAACCTCCCCACACAAAAAAGTGGAGACAAGCATAAGAGGTTATTAGAAAGAACAGAGCAAGGTATGAAAAAAATATTCAAGTAAATAGAGACAAAGAGTTTAAAAATAAAGCCATAAAAGATGTACATAAAAATTGAGACTAAGTAAAGCAAAAAATTACTTACATTAAGTTCTGCCCTATACAGATAATGTCTCCCAAGAGGATTACTTTCATTAAAGTAGACAACCTTGCTTGAAACTGTGTTGTTTAAAATCTTTGGATGCTTTCCATATCTTACTTGACTTGTACAGTTCACTACTGTGGACCATATGACCACCATATCATGGACAGTGTTGCCATAGGCTAAGTGGATGCCATGGAGTTGGCAATTTTCTGGAAAGAAAAAAAAAAAAAAAAAAAAAAAAAAATTATAATTGTGAACTTTAATCTGATATGAATCAATAAAAAAAAAACAACTTAGACAAAAAGAATGCTTAATAGTAATAAGAATTCAATTTAGAAAACAAGGCAAATGATTCTCAGACCTGTTCCAATCTCATTCTTTTTGCTGTTGCAACAATGTTTCAGCCAATTGATATTTTTAACATTCTAAAGGTACGCAAACTCTATGAAGAGAGGGTATCTCTTACTTTTTTTTCAGGTAATGTCTACCAATTCATTAAAATGATAAAACATGAAAAATGGTATCAAACTGATCAGACTGCTCCTCAAAGTAACTCATGTGATGCAGAAAATTCCATATTTTGTAAACAAGAATTGATCTCCAAAACTTTCCTTGTCAAACAAAGAAAGCTATACATGTCCGAGTTCTAGAATTTCTACCATTTAAATATATGCAATTTTCTAACACTTCTGGAAGGCTCAATCTATTACTTGAGCCTCATCACAGAAAAGATGGTTTGAGCTCTTCTACAATATGGTCTGCTATGCCAGATTTTCTTTCAACTATGGCTTTCCTATATTCCTTGAGTTTGACTTTTAAAGATTGGCTAGTTTCTCCTTTATATTTTTATTTACATTTGTATAGATGATTAGGCTTTGGTATAAAAGACTTTAGCAATAAATTCCTACTTCTAAACATTACAAAAATAAATCTTTTAATTATATATAAATTAAATTTAGGTATATATTTCTCTGAGAATTTATAGTAGATTAACAATAAGTTTAGTAAATATCTGTGTACAGAGTACAATAGGTAAATTGTCACCATTTTATATTTTTAATTTTTTTGCATCACATGTTTGTTCCTGATTTTGTTGACTGCACACTATAGTAGGGTCAGTTGGGCACCATCTGTCAGAAAAAGAGCATCATGAAGAAATTCCCTCCACCAGAAATTTGGTAATGGCATGCTGTACTGCTTGGCATTCATGCCAAAAGCTCCAATATGAACATTTCAGAGTGTTTGGGTATCAATCTGAGGACAGTGCAGAGGATCCATAAAGGGTTGGATGAGTCTAATGGTGATTACAAAGGTGTTTGGTGTGATCACTAGTGATAGCAACATTATGCTTCCATTCATCTTCTCACAGGGCCTCAGACTCAACAAGGAGGCCTACATCAAGTTCCTTAAGGAGGTACTGCTACCCTGGGTCAAGAGGGTGACTGCTGGAAGACCCAACAGGACATTGCATCATGCCACATGTGCAGGAGAATCCAGTGATTGTTGTCAAACAATTTCTGCAACCACATCACACTTCACATTTGGCCACCTAACTCCCCAGACTGCAACTCCCTTGATTATTATGTGTGGGGTGCAGTTGAGCAAGAGACCAACAAAACTCCTAACAGAAAAGGTGAACTGAAGGCAAGGATTATGGCAGCATTCACCAACTTAAACAAAGAGAGCATCTAGAGGAGTTGCAGGAGATTCCAAAGTCGTCTGGAGGCCAGGGTTGAAGCCAATGGTGATTTTATTGAATAAATTTACTCTTTAGTATTTCAAGATATTTTTGTTTAATTTTGGTAAATATATCTGTTAAAATATATCCGTCAGTGTTATTTTCATTTTTGCATAATTTAGATGACAATTTATCCATCGCACCCTGTACACATGTGAAGGCTTGCTTAGAAGATCGGTACACACAATCTTAAATTTATCTTCCCACTCATGTGGCCTTGTGCTACACCAAGCCTAATAAATCTATATAGTAGACAACAATATAAGTAATTTTTTAGATTACCAATCAGAAATATCACTAAGCCAGCAACTGAAATAGCTAAGTTATATAAGAGAACATAAGGAAAAAAGTTAACTGGTTTTAGAAGATTTGTAACTAGAAAGAAAATTAATATTAAATTAAGAATTTAATGTTAAAGTATCTAAATATTGGAATGACCAAAATGTTTGTTCTGATTTTCTCATGAAGTGGCATTAGTAGCATTTAGTTCAACTAATTTGATAAAGAGATTTTTTAAAATGATTTTTTTCATTGGATAGTGACAGCTGATATATCAGTGTACATGTTTTTGTCAAAATTAGTGTATTTTTGTTTATTGATTCTCACAATGAAGATAGAAGAATGTAAGCAACATAATAAGAAAGGTTAAAATACAATTCAAATGCAAAATAAAACTTATGGTTGATAGCAATCAAATCAAGACATGATAAGAATCAATATTATATAATATCAGAGACATTTAACTTAATCAAAATATCCAAAACTTGGGTATTATAAGCTTGGTTATGTTAGTCACTTTGATGTGTGGTTTCCATATAGGAAAAAAATACCAAACTACATTTTAAAATTTCACAGGTAATGAAAAGTGAAATCAGAACAATGTAAAAGTTAGTTCAAGAATTAATGGCCTGTCAAACAATAGTAACCATAAACAGTTGAATACCGCACCATGACTGGAATGATACCACTGTGTACTCAGTTCATTCAGCACTGTGTTCTACACTTTTAGTTTACTCAAATTAAGTTGAGCTTTATAAATACCAATTTGGTACCTTCTGGAGTATAATTGTTAGCAAGCTTATCTCATTTGATTATGTAGTGAATCTGACCATCACTAGATAAACTTTAATAGTATCCAAGTTCGACTTTGGGTACTTACAGTAGTGTAAATATGTAAACATTCAAAAAGTTAGTATGATCATCACTGAATGATCTACAAGCATAGACTTTTTACTAGAATAATGTAAACTAGAAAATATTTAAATAGTCAAGTGTCAAAATTTATCACTACTAAAATGGAATTTAGAAATATCAGGTGCGAGAAAAGCTTAGTAAAAGTTGTCTAAACAGTTTGATAAATCTGGACATTTAAGATTTCAATGAAAAAAAAATTGAATGACCAAAAAGAGAGCTTTTATCAAATTAATTAAACAAAGTGTGACAAGGGTTAACCTTATTTTCTAGTGAATCGTCCATCAAATATTCAGAATAGAGTAGCATTTTACAGATAAACAAGCAACAAATTGTTGATCAGTTAAGCTCATTGAAATGTCAAACATTAATTTTGCCTCTGGTGGTTTTTCAGTGGGAAATGCTGGAATTGGTTGATGGTTAGGAAGCAAGAGGACAGGTGACAGAATGAGTGGTTCTTTTTGCAGCCTCTGACCAAGAAAAGAGAGAAATTGGCTTGGATGTTAGAAAATGGTAAACAAAGGCAAACAAAATTGTGTAATTCAGTTGTTTATTTTTTTTTTTTAATACTATAAAGTTACTAAAAGAATAAAAGGGAATTTTGAAAAGTTTTCAGCCCAAACCATTGATCAAATGATCAAGAATTTTTAAATTCCATTTTTTGGTTAAACTTTTCAGAACTTTATCTACCTACCTACCTCACACACACTTCTGTAATGAAGCACTTTTATTGATAATATGCAGATGCTAGTGATCAGATTAAATATCCACAGAAATAAATTATAACGCAAGTCATTTAAAAATAACAATACAAAATTATTTACTTTCAAAATGTGGCTATTTCTCTTCACCCCACACACAGTCTTGGAGATGTGACAACTCCCCCATTCAAGCTGTTTTAAGTTCTAGATGACCTGACTCACATATGTTTCTTTTTCAGCCATATTTATTTCTTTGGGTTCTTCTGGGGAAGATGTTCCACTAAATATTCAGACAGCATGACTGACTTGGCAACATATTACATGAGACAAGCAATCCTACGAGGAGAATGCTAAATCAAATTTTGAGTTTCTGTATATTATTTATTTTATTACCATAAACTTTCATCTTTGGATGGCTGTGACTTGAATAAAGAATGAAAAACATATTTCAGGAAAGCTATTCTCTTGTTTAGCATCCCTCCCTATGAAACAAAATTATTATTGCCTATTTTTTTGTGCGCAGCAAACATTTTTGGCTTTCTTTGAACATGTTTGCATTTGATCACAACACAGCTGCTTCCAGTAGCATGGCAGAACACCCATTGGCACTGAGAAATGATTGGATTTTATATTATAATTAATAAAAAAGGTAGCCATTTTTTTCAATTCCTATTTAATAGCTTGTCTTAGTTATCTCAACCTACTTGTGGATATCATACCTATCTCCTCATATCAACATGAAATATTATTCTGAATCAAAAATGAATTATATATAAGTTCTTTTCACTTACTGATTTCATTAACTCTAATTCTATATATTGGTCAAATTTCCTTATTTGGGAATCTATCTAATATCTTTCTTTTCTGATTCTACCTAACTTTCTGCCTTTCTTTATCTCCTTTTTCCTTCCAACCTTTCACAATCTAATTTCTATTGTTTCATAGGTGTTTCTGACAGGTCATCTAATCTGCCAACATGTTTATTTTTTAAGTGTTAACAGAATTCATTCCTTTGTACTTGAGATGTTTGGAGTATGGGGAAGTATATAAAGATTCTGCACATGACTAAGCATCCACAAAATGGAGAAATTGCTGCATATGTGGATGAAAGATCATTGAGGTTCCATTGAGCCTTTTTACTGTGCAGATGAAGGGTAGAAGTCTATTTCAAACTTTGAAGGAGTGCATCCAAGAAGATGACAGCCAAGAATTTGTAGCAAGTACTAGCTGCTTCAAGAGATTCAAGAAAAGACTCCAAATTCATAATGTTAGTTACTGGAGAAGTAGCAAGTGCAGATGTGGAAACAGCTTGTAACTTTGTTGACAGCATGGATGAAGTAATTAAGGATGAGGCATATCTATCAGAACAAATTTTTAATGTGGATGAAACAGGATTGTTTTGTAAACAGATGCCAGCATACACATCCACAAAGAAGTCAAAAGCATGCCTGGGTTTAAGGCATATAAGGATAGGATGACTATTGCTTCATGAGATCACTATGAGGTTTAAGCTGAAGCCTTAATTTATCACTCAGAAAACCCATGGGTGTTCCAGAATGTTATCAAGTACACACTGCTAGTTTACTTTTATTCTAACCATAAAGCATGGATGACACAATCATAAAATTGTTTTATTCCTAAAGTTTGCAAATATTGTTTAGAGAGAGGAATGCCTTTCAAGATTTTGTTTCTGGTGAATAATGTGCCTGGATATCTACCTCATCTAGATGACCTTCATCCTGATGTGGAAGTTTTTTTTTTTTTTTTGGGGGGGGGGGTCACTAAACAACTCCACTCATTCAATCTATGGTCCAAGGGTAGATTACTGCATTCAAGGCAAACTGTTTCTGAACTACCTTCACCCAAGCCATAGCCTCTATAGATGCCAACTCAAAACTAAGCCTTTTTGAAACATTTATAAGTGTATCAAGAATCTCCCCATGGTCTGAGAGGCTGTGATGAAGTGCATGAATTGTATCTGGAAGAAAATGTGTTAATTGCAATGTTTATGATGATGTTGAATTTGACAGTGAACATGAACTTGAAATTTTTCAGAGGGT
>OZ010576.1:15056502-15076502 GCA_963932145.1 Acanthosepion lycidas
TTGATGTGTCGCCAAAGATGTACCAAGAGAGATGAAAACCAAATATTCAGTCAACATCATGGTGTATCAAGTGGTCACTAGTGATGGTAACATTATGCCTACATTTCATCACCCACAGAGCCTCAGATCACATGGAGGCCTACATCAGTGCCTTGAACAGCTAATGCTGCCTGGCCAAGAGGGTGGCTGCTATGTCTGGCAACAGACTCAGCACCATGCCACACAAGCAGAAGAATCAGTGATGTCTGTTAAACAATTTCTGCAACCACTTACCCCTTACATTTGGCCACCTAACTCTACAGACTGCAACCCCATTGATTATTATGTGTGGGCACAGTTGAGCAAGAGACCAACAAAGATTCTTGTAACACCAAAATGAACTGAAGGCAAGGATTATGGCAGCACTCAACAATAAGTAGACCATCCAGAAGAGATGTAGGAGGCCATGGTAGAAGCCAATGGTGATTTTATTGAATAAATTTACTCTTTAGTACTTCAAGATATTTTTGTGTAATTTGGTAAATATATCAGTTAAAATGAGATGTCAGTGTTATTAGGTTGGTGCAAAAGTATTGTCGTTTTCTCACATAGTAACATATGTGGAAAAACGACATTATTTTTGCACCAACCTAATATTTTCATTTTTGCATAATTTAGATGACAATTTATCCATTGCACTATATATATATATATATATATATATATATAAAATCAGTTCATCTCAAGCAAGGTGGTAATGTCACAGAGACACAAAGGTCTACCTAAAATCCAATCTTAAACAGGAAACAAGGGATGGACCTCTATTCCATTTTAAAAGGACCCAGAAGGAGTGTACATCGAACAATAGACAAACCTATCTACTCCTATGGATATGTTATATTTATACAAAATGGTACAGTAGTGAGCTGTAAGATGAACTTGTTAACCATCACAACACAAAAGTACCCAAAATTAACTAGATAAGAATTAATATCTAGATATTAACCCCTTGCATTTACCAAATGAATGAAGGCATTCATTTTCAAGATATCTCAACTCATACAACAGTGAATAAGGCATAAAAATTGTCAAAGCTGACCCAATTTAAGGAGAGATTTTCATATTAATATAAAGTAAATGAAAAATAAATGTATTAAAACTGTTTCAAAGTCCAATAACTAAAATTTAAGTTATTGTTGTAATTAAAAAACTAAATGTTTGTTATTAATTTCAAAAAACAATTTTCAAATTTCTGTATTTCCAAAAATTCAACTCATTCTTTATGTTGCATTTAATGTGGACACATTTTGACATTCAATTCTCCATGTTTCGTGACTATCCACAACTTCTTATCTTTTGTAGCTTAGTAAATTTTGTCCTTTTGCTATATCTCCTAATCTTTGTTCTGTCAATTATTTACACAAGCTCGTTAGGTAAGTTATGCACTGCTTTCCTGTCTCTCTTGCCTTCAACATTACCTGTGAGTATCAAATTTTCCAAGCATTCTTCATTATTTGCCCTAGAAATTTCAGTTCTTTCTTTCTAATGTTATGTATAAGTGTCCTCTTTGCTTCCATTTTCTCTAAAACTGTCATTGCTCACATATTCAAACTACGGTATTCTCAGCATTTTTCTGTAGAACAACATTTCTGTTGCCTCGTCTCTTCTCCATCTGTGATGAGATGTAGTATTTACTGCCATATAGGAGGACTGATAACTGTTCAGTACTCTTTGTCTTTAATTAAATTTTCCTGTTCCTCAATACTTTGCTTAAATTTTTGAGAAGGTATCTTTCATTAATCTAATGCACCTTTGGATTTCAGTGTTGCATTTTTCATTCTCTGTTAAAACACTTTCTTGATACCAAAATTCAACAAGTGCACAAATTTGAGTATCTCCAAGATATATGATCTTCAAAAATTTAAATGCAACATCTATCACCATCTTCTGTCTTTCTGAAACCTGTTCTTTTATTGTCCTTTCTCCTTACTAAGGTTTTCTCATATTCATTCCCTTTCAGTAACTGCTTACATCATAGTGGTATTATCACCTTGCTTTGAGTGAAATGATTAAAGAAAGAATATATAACAATATTTTGGTAGTGACCATTAATAAATAATTAGTACTTTTGATTAATTCATTTATTTTCTACAGCTTATCAAATCCTTGCAAGTCATATAGAGTGAGAAAATATTTTTATATTGTAAGAATTTATTTCTTTGAGATAATAATGGTTTAGTGATACAAATCTTACTAATTAACCCATAACTGGGGAGAGAAGAGGTGGATTCATATCTTTCCCAAGGTTTGGTTTGGTTTGTTTTGTTTTACAGCATATCAACCTCAAGGGGTCATTTTGTACCAACAACTTTTTTTTTTCTGTTAATATTTTGTTTTGTCAAAAATCTATTTCTGTTAATATTTTGTTTTGTCAAAAATCTATTTCTGTTAATATTTTTTTTCTCAAAAATATATTGCTGGTAATATTTTTCAAAAAACGTATAGCTGGCAATATTATTTTTCAAAAAACGTATAGCTGGCAATATTATTTTTCAAAAAACGTATAGCTGGCAATATTTTTTCTCTTTCAAAAACATATTGCTGGTAATATTTTTCTCTTTCCTCAAAAATTAATTTCTGGTAATTTTTTTTACAAAGTATTTCTGGTATTAAAAGCTATTTTTACACTTTTATAATGCCTTTTACCTCAAATTCTGGGTTAACTATTTGCCCATAGCTGGGACCCTAACAGGTGCTACCACCCCAGGTCAGAGTGGACCTGAGAACATCAGCAATTAAGAGGTGGTTCCACACTCCTCAAAGCCTCCTGATCAGAGGCTTTGCTGTTGGACATTGTTTATCATCTTACCCTTGGATGTGGATGTAGTTTATCGTAATTCCCAGGACACCCCATAGGGGAGGGGTCTTAACCCTCGACAGAGGTGCAGTCAGCATATTCTACAGCCCCAGCTGACAGGGCCACCTTTCTCAAGGGTATTTGTATGTAAGTGAATATAACTAACCCAACAGGAATTAGAACTTGGCTCTCTAATTAACAATTCCAACCCATTATACATTACACCACCAGTACATCCAAGTTTACAGCAACTGGTATTGCCTAATGTGATGTGGCTGTAAGCCAGTATTTACAAAGTTCATTAGTTATTCAAATATACTGATGCATAAAATGTAAAAATATAACAATGAGATGCTATGAGCCCAATCATTATTGTAATCACTCAAATTGAGCAGATCTAGAAAGATAATTGGGTATACTACTTATAAACACATTTTTCTTGCTTTAGAAAATAACTGGAGCATAAGCATGTTAAAATCTATTTGATGATAAGGTCATTTCTCTTGAATAAGTTTGATATTAATAACTAAAAATAAAAAAGGGTATGTTATTGCTCCAATTTGGCCATCAAAAGCAAGAGTATGTCATTATCACTAATTTATAATGCATATGACAGTCCTATTCTTCAAGTAATGTTTGCATTAATTCTTAATTGATCACTGACAATGCCTTTCCATTTGAAAGAGTATTTTCGTATTGGTTGTTATATTCAATGTTTCAGCTATTGTACTCTCCAGCCTTACTTAAATGTTTGTAATTGTATTTGATAACCTTCTTGGAATTTCAAAACAAACCCTTTATTCAAGCCATAGAGTAGAATGTTCTCATTCCATTTTTCCATACTTAGGGAATATTACATATGACTTAATCTTCCCCCCCCCCAGTCTAATTCACCTTTATGTTACTTGTCCAGGTTTTTCACTGAACCAGTGTACATAACTTTCCAGCACCACCAAACCCAGAGATTGAACTCACAATTGCCAGAGAACCAAATATGTTTTAATTAATAGTTGAGAGGACAAGGGTCAATATGTTGTGACTACAAAACCAAGATTAGTGCTAGTCTGAATGGAAAGGCTAATAATGGTATACTATAATAATGATAATTTTATACCTCAAAAATTCCTGACTACTGACAATCCCTTATTTACTAATTTTTAATATACAACATACAGATTGAATGCCAAAATTTTCTAAAAGAATTTTAAGATAAAAAAGAAAAAACTCTTATGATTAATTATCAGTTGTTTTCTCTTTCTGATGGAAATATTTATTTTGTTTAAACATAATGGAGAAGGGTAGTGTGAAAAGTGTTAAGGTATGCTGAAGCTATGCCAACATACTGAGTTCAAATGCATTGTCATTGTTAATATACAACTATGATTATGCTCTCATTTTTTTTTTCCTCAGAATTTGTTGTCACAATATAATGAAAGTTTTGACATATTTGTTTAATCAATCCTATCCTTTAAATCAAGAGTTACATAAAACACTAGTATTAAAGTCATCTTTTCTATAGTAAAACACTTTTATATACTTATTGATATAGCAAATATATATTTACTATGTCTATAAATATATATTTATTAATATAGCAAACATAGCAGTTTACTATATCAATAATCATTTGAATGAATGAAAGTTTGGATGTACTTGTTTCATCAACCCTACTCATAATTTCATGGCTTACATAAACAACTAGTTTCAAAATAAAAAATATCATTAAAAATAGTGATACATCTTAAAGTCAAATACAAATAAACTGCAATCTATAAAATATTAGGTTGGTGCAAAAATAATGACGTAATAATGTTGTTTTTTTGACGTTAAAAATACGTCAAAAAACGACATTACGTCATTATTTTTGCACCAACCTAATATATTTGATCATTTTCAGTCAAATAATTTCATACAATTTAGAAAATAAACAGTAGTTTAGTATCAACAATATTCAAAGGAAAATATTTTTTTAAGTATACAGAGAGTGCTAAAAACTTCTTGGCCTAACCCGCTTCCCAAAATCTGACAAAAGACAAAATATCAGGGTTTTTTGGTTTAGTAATCTCTTTTTGATCAGTTTGAAAAATTTTCAGTTAAAAGCCTATAATATTTGATAATTTTTAAGAAATGTACACTCATGCAAACGATGATCAATAGTTCTGTGCTATTAATTAATTTTGATCTAAAATGTTCACTGCATAATATTCAATCTATGTAATTGATATACACCACTGAATTAAGTGCAGTGACAAGAAAAGTTTCACAATTTAAGATGTCATTGTTTTGATATATGATGTAATAGATAAAAGTGCTAGTAAAGTTCAATTCCTGGGGCAGGCAATGCAGATATATACTTAAATCTTAGGTGGAGAGGTAAAACAACATCAGTTGTTAATCATAATTCATTAGAATTGATAGATTTTGTTTTTTATGGGTTATCAATCCCTTGTAGGATATTTAATGATGAATGTTTTGACCATTGTGCTCTTTGACCTTCTTCAGGCAATCAATCTTCAGGAATTTCAAATTAAACATTTTATTTAATCTACAGAGATTAATTGTTCACAAACCAATGCTTTAATCCAATAGCTTATTGCTGCACGAAACAAAGATGGAGACATTAGTCCAAATTTAAATAATGATAACTTCTCATCCTAGAAATTTAAACAGAAACTACTTGACTTCCAAGATTTACAATAGTATTAGGTTGGTGCAAAAATAATGACGTAATAATGTCGTTTTTTGACGTTAAAAAATACGTCAAAAAACGACATTATTACGTCATTATTTTTGCACCAACCTAATAATTTAAATATTTCTTCATCTAACATCTACTTTTCATCACCACAACTTTCACGGTCAAATATCCTCCAATCTAGAAAATCCATTTTGTTGCAGTCTATCTTCTTAAATCAGTAGATCAAGTTCTTGTTTTGCTCACCAGCAGTGTCCTGCAAAGCATGCTCTGTGTTCGTGTAAGATTGTAGAAATATCAGGGATAGGTCCATTGAGCTGTGATTTAGTTGGATGTTTTCTCCAAGAAATGTTAAGTATAGCTCTCAATCATCAGAGTGTAAGTTCCGTTAAGCTTAGTCTCTATGATTTTCAGGTAATATCCAGGTATAACCTTCTTGTACACGTCTCATAGGCCCCGTTGGTATAGTCTTGCTTTCTGTCAATGTGCAGCCACTCAGTTCAGACCACGTTTGTTCCAATATCTCAATCCTCGCATCACTATTGGATAAGGAGAGTTATACAGCTTCCAAAATGGTTTAAGGATTGGTGTCAGTATAAGTCATTGATCATCCAGTTTTGGTTCTTCATGTGATTCTTACCGATGAAGAAAGTTGTCTTCTTTTAGTCAATAAGCCACAGTAAACTTCTTGTTGACAACTGGGCTGACTGAAAATATGGTCAAGCTCTTACCAAAGAAATAATAATCCCAGTTTGGGTTAAATATAGAGGATTTAATGATGGTGAATAAAATAATTTACAATTGAATATATTTGGCATCTATTAACACAAAACGATTAGATGGCGACTTGGAATCTCAATCTATGTGTTCAGTATGGTTCAATCAGAAATTCAAATCAATATTGGGTTCCTTTCCTTGCACAAGTGTGCAACTGCTTGTGTGCCTGATGACCCATCTGTCTGGCATCCCAAGCTGCCTCAATAGAGCTGACTTTATACATAATTCTCTGCCCACATATCAAACTGTTTACATGCCAAAATAACTCAATTTTCCATTGTTTAAAAGACCAAATCCTATTTTTTGAATTACACCATTTCATTTAGAGCCATTGCTCCAAAACCCCCAAAAATATTCAGCTGACATATCTATCAGAAGCAAAATCAAAAACATGCTCTGACCTGTCCAATTCAAGGTCACACCTGGTCTCTCGACAAATATTCGTGCCTGGAAAAATTAATAAGGACTAGATTAACCCACACCAATCCATTCCAAATCGTTGCCTTGAAATTTAAAAACTACAATATTTGCCAATAAAAAGTTACCTTGTCATACAGGCAGTGGCACCGTACATTAACACTATCTCTACAGTGGTGCAAAAGAATCTCTGTTTGAGGTTGTCTGGTAGATCAGATTTCTAGATTATGTCCATTTTATTCAAGGCAGCCCACTCTTTAGCTATGCAAATTTTCACATCCTTTTCAGTAGAATTTATCTCATTTCCTAGCTATGTAAAAGATTTGACAGATTTTACTGATTCACCTAAGTTTGTATTGTGCCTTGTTGGTTGAAGCTTATGAATTCAGTTTTAAAAGCATTGACATAGAATCCAACATCATTGGTAATGTTTTCTAGATTATGTAGGAGTACTGTGTGGCATTGGTAATCGTGTATGCATTGATAACTGGGTCATCTGCATAGTTAATATCTGTCAGCTTTCTTGCAGAATATTGACACGAGTGTCTTGGTGATAAAGTAAAACCTAAATTATGATGTTTGTCGATGGAAGTTCTCAATACATAATCAAGGATAGAAAATAATTTAACTGAATTTGGAGTTTAACCAAAAGTAGGAATGTTCAGCTGTCATGCCATCATTTGAAACCCACTTAAAGGATGAATTCAATCTATACTTAACTAATTTTTTTAAATTTATTTATTGATAATAGATGTGTTCTTAATTCAGAAAAATATCAGTTTCCAGAAGCAATTGAAAAAGGACTTCATCCATTTTGTAGCAAAAATCACAGCTATCAGATCAAAAGAGCAAAGCAAATCAATTTAAATTGTTTTAAATTTTGTATGTTTGTTTTTTGTTTTTTTTTTTCATTATTTTTCCCTACCTTAATTTCTTTTATGTGTACAATAATCTGTCTTACAAAAAGAAAAGATAACAGCTTGGCCACCTGCCTCATAAGTGAAATAGTTATATATATATATATATATATATATATATATATTATTTATTTATTTATTGGGGAATGAGGTTAGCTATGATAAAAAGCCAAGATTTTCAAATGTTTTACTTTTTCATCATACAGGGCCTACCCATTGAAAAGATGGGTGTATTGCAATATTCATCGTTCTGTACAGAAGTAAATATTATTACTCATGCACTTGCTATTGTAATTGAGTCCAGGTAAAAGGCCACAATGTCAAAAGATGATTTTCAAGGCATGCAAACCATTCCCCACTTTGAATACAATATCTCTTGCACTGTTCTTGTC
The DNA here is from genome assembly GCA_963932145.1 of Acanthosepion lycidas. Classification (NCBI taxonomy): domain Eukaryota; kingdom Metazoa; phylum Mollusca; class Cephalopoda; order Sepiida; family Sepiidae; genus Acanthosepion; species Acanthosepion lycidas. The sequence continues at coordinate 15,064,537 of OZ010576.1, forward strand.
CATTTGTGCTATGATTGTGTTAGACTAAGCTAAGTAAATACCCACCATTCCCAGTTGGAAGACTGGTGCTACACACTCTTCCTAATTAGATTTACTCCTAACATTGGGTTGTACTATGATTAGTAAATATCAAGACACTTAATAACTAAGTTTTAGCTTAGATCAAGTTCTTGATAAGTTCAAGATTTTATTTCTTTCTATAAAGTAGGAATGCTTAATAAAATTAATAATTTAGAACAGTGATAGAGAGGATATTTGCAAGGAGATACTGAAAAGTTTTTCACCACAACAATTTCTTAATATTAGTATTCTGATATTTGGTCAATGAAATACTGATTTGGAAAGTGGGTTGGTCCAAGAATTTCATACCTCTTGTAGTCTGGCATAAGGGCATAATAGTTGAGTACCCAATGAAGCTGAAGCTTACAAACAATGCTTTGAGAGATCAAGAGTTTGCAAGATTACTCACAGAAAGCACCCTTATCAGTCAGGTACAGAGGCACAATATTGGAACAGCTACAGAAGACCAAATTCCCTAAATTAGCAACTAAGCTATAAGATGAGCTTGACAATCATCATTTTATGGCAAGTTTCTGTTAACATTTAGCTTAGTCTGCCACAAGGGCACAATAGTTAAGCACTCAGAGAGGACCAAAAGCATTACATTAGCAAGTAGTTTGTGAAACTAGTTCATTAACCATCAAAATATATATATATATATATATATATATAGTTTACATCTGTTACGCCCACTGATTTCACTTTGACATTTCAAGAATTTTTTTTTGCATTAATGTTCATATTATTAAAAAGGACAAGTCCTTGAAGAATTTACACCATCAAAATTTTATGGTCAAACATGACTCCCAGTTACAGAAAATCTGCCCTGAATCATAAAATAAAAAATGCAATAAAGCTAAGACATTATATAATTAGAAGAGCTTTTGATTGTTTTTTTATAAATAAAACATACTGCCTTAAAAAAAATCATTTTTTTTTTTTTTGCTGAATAATGAATTTTTACAAGAATCATTTTCATTAGAATAATTTATAAACTTTTAAAATTCTATTATTAATTTGTAGTGGCAAAGTGATATTCTTATTGAAGTAAAACTATATTTACTAATCATAAATGGAAAAGCTTACTACAATTCAGTATTTTAAAAAGAATTTTGAATTTGTTTTTTATGTCAATTTTTGTAAATGCAGACATCCATACATGACATTATCAGAAAATAAGACAGGTATCTATATTAAATTTAAAATTCATTGGTAATTTTCTAACATTTTCTTAACAAGCATCTTAATAAGTATGGCTATAATGCCAGTGTACATAAAATTCAATAAAATATTAGAATACTTTATTTTAAAGACTCCTGAGTAGTTAAAATATTATATAAAAAAGGCATTCACATTGTATGTGTTGTGTAATTTTTTTCAGTTCTGTCCTCAGTTAAATTTTCTAAACATCAAGCTGTCAATAAATCACTCAACACATCAGAAAAAAAAAAAAAACACCTCCATGTTAAAAAATGCTTTTCTGCAATATTTTAAACTAAAACTAATATTTGTTTTAGTTCAGATTAATTAAACTTTAAAGCATCTAATTTTCATCTAATAACATTCCAGAAAAGTATATTTTATTTTTGAAAGATTTAATAAAGGGAATTATTTTGTTTTAACAGATCTGTCAATATGAACAAATTTGTAGATTTTTCTTAAAACATTTCACACCAAGTAAAGCAATAAAGCCACTAAGATGAAAGATTATGAAAGTATAAGAAAAAGTAAAACATTAAGAAGAGAGAACAATAAAAGAACAGGAATTAAGATAAACAATAATGATTGATATTGCATTTAAATTTTTAAATATCAATGTTGACTGGGAGCAAGAAACTGGAAGAGATTTCCAAGAAGTGTGAGAGATGAAACTGTTAGCATAGAAATTACAGTAATATCTAAACATTTCAAGTGTAAAACAACTTAGCTGCCAATCTAGTACTGCATTTAAATTTGTAAAGTCAAGGTACCAAAGAGGAAAGTTTACCAGAACAATTACAATGAAAATATTTATGGAAAAGACACAGGAAAGCTACATTATGACAGTGGGAATGTGACAGAAGCCAAAATGCCAGATAAGTAGATATTTACTGATAAGTAGAAAAGAAAAAAGGTCTAAATAAATTTAAATTTGGTTTGAAGTACAAAGTATTTTGCTTATTGGAAATATTAAATTTAATCTATAGGCTTAAAATTAAAACTAAAATTAAAGCTTCAAAGATTTTTAATTTCTTTTTAAATATATTTTGAACTTAGGTATCACTTTTTGGGGAGTACCTACTTTTGTATTATACAGAATAAGACCTGCAAAGTAACATGAAGATTTTCAGAATTGACAAACTGTTTAAATACTGATTGGGCTTCTTGCAATTACTTTGCAATAAAGAGAAAAGCTTGAATCTACATCCCTGTACTATGTCCTATTGCCAGATATCTTGACAAAAATGTCATGTCCCTGACAGAGTGGATGATTAAGCTCTTAAGCAAACTGCTCTTCCATAACTACCTTACCAATTCAGCAGTAGGTAGCTGTTACACACTTTAACAACCTTGAAAAGGGCCAGTCTGTATCATTTAGAAATAGACATTTGAAATTAATGGTATCAATTTATGGACAAAAACTGAATTCAAATCATAACTATGTGATCATCTAATTACAATCTGTCAAAACTATTTTATAAGCAATTCTGCCCGAATTCTAAAAAAGAAAAAATATAAATATTTAAACAAATGAGTCTAAACAACTCTTGGAATGATAATGATTCTTCTGAAAATAATACAATTGACAAAGTTAGTAATTTACTATAAAGATAGCTAATACTGCTGACTCCTGCAATTTAGCAATATGATATCTGTTTCCATTTAAAATGTTCCTATTACATATGTTTACTTTCTTTTCTTTTCAGCAACCAGCTTTAACACAACAAATTAATGAATATAAACTGTGGACCGATTAACTAACAGATATTTCTAGTATGAGTTTTTCATAATATAATGCACCAAATTAAACAGAGAGCTTGACCTGCTATGGCATTGATTCTCTATCATCATGCCATGACACACTAGTATGCTGCACAATCTTCATAAGTGTGCTGCAAAATATTGTCATGGCATACACATGTGCATGTGTAGAAGTTGTAATAGTTTCACACTAAATAAGCTACAGAAATAGTTAAATAGAAACATTGAAATAAAGTAAGTATTTGTGTGTGTATTTTTGTATAATACATAGTTTTATTTCATAACATTTAAATGTATATCCTTTAAAAATTTTTGCTAAGTGTGTAATAATATTTTCATTTGATCCTTGGTGTGCTGTTGGTTAAAAAGGTTAAGAAACATTGTGCTATGGTAATGCTAGAGTTTGCTTTCTTTTGTTTGTTTTTTTCAAAGAGCTGCTAAGCACAAAAGTTTAAATATATTGTGTCAGTGTATATCAGGAGTCCAGTAACTCATTAGCCATAAAGGCACTAATATATAAGTGAACATTGAAGTCAACGCTTAGAGGCGGCAGTCTGTTTCATGCTAGATGCAATCGTCACGGCCTGACAATTGTGTCTAGCATGAAACAGCCTGTTGCCTCTAAGCATTGACTTCAATGTTCACTTTTATATTTACACACGCTCTATCTCTGATATTGAGCACTTTATCCCATAAATATAGCACACCTTAAGACTATATTTCTTCATATATATAACATATATTATATACACACACACACATAGTATATATATATATATATAGCAACTAGGGCAGCTGGGTGTGTCTAGGATAAGATAGTTTGACAGCCTCTCTTCAGACAGGTTTTGAATTCAGTTGTTTTTTCTCCTAGTCTGGTTTTCATAACAAGGTTAAAGAGCCTAGTCAGCCTTATTATATACAGTGGTTTGAATTCAGCAGTTTTCTTTTAAACTGGATTCCAGCCAATGTAAAAAGTCCAGTCTGCCCTAATGTTTAACCCACAGCTGAAGGAAGATGGATTCATACTTTTTCCAAGGGCATTAGTATAAAAATGAAATAAACAGAGGTAGAATTTGAACTTGACATTCAGATTCCACTTTTCACACCAATAACTGTTACACTACCTGTACAGTGTATGACTGAATATATGAGGTATATAGATTATTTTTAATGTAAACAGAAATATGTTTGAAACAATAATCCTCAAATATTACTGACCTCCTTAAGCAAATAATCCATACAATGAAAGTCATAAAATGGATTGCATTAGCTCAGCCCATTTTTCATTACAGTCAAGTTTGACTGATTGACTGTCAGAGATAAATAAGTATCTACCAATTAAATAAGGCTGTCATCTAAATTAAGTCCCAAAATGTTTTGTTTTTTTATTTGATTCTTTTTTTTTTCTAAGTTAATGCATAGCATTGTTTTCATTAAGACTGTATAGTCCTGTTGGAATAAGTATACTAGACAATCTGACATTAAAAAAAAAAAAAAAAAAAAAAAAATGGTCTTCTGTTGGGTCCAAACACCATCTGTTGCATCTAAAAATGTAAATACTAAAGTCTTCATTTTATACAGTTTTTTTTTTTTCTTTTTTTCTGTTGAATAATTCTTGCATTAATAATCAGACTCTCTACAGGTTTTCCAAGAGTGATGCCATAAGCTGTACTGGTTAATAACAAACATTCAAATAATAGAGAATACAGACATAAAAATAAATACACATTTCTACTTTCAAGCAATTTTCTACTTAACAAAAACTATTAGGTTGGTGCAAAAATAATTTCGTTTTCTAACATATGTTACTATGTGAGAAAACGAAATTATTTTTGCACCAACCTAATATTTAAAATTATCTTATGATGCAAAGATTTGCTATATCTCAGACTACAATCATTTGTGAATATCTATGCCAATGATACAACAGTATATGTGCATACCTCCAAAACTCTAGTTGATCAGAACATGGCAGCCAATCTTTCCTCTGACCTAGCTTTAACAGCTAAGTGGGGAGAAAACTGGCTGGTCAAATTTAATGCTTCAAAAACGAAACTAGATACATTCCATCATCACTCAGTGGACCCTGAATTTTCACCTATCGTGATCAATGGTTTTCACATAGGTAGGCCCTGTGCCTTGAGCACCTATTGGGACTTAAATCCAACACAGACCTGAAATGGAATTTATACATCTCTAAAGATACTAGAAAACTGGTCAGTTTCCCTGTACTGGTCCAATAAGTACTGGACTCCTCCTTCTACTCTCTACTTTTACAAGAGCCAGATCAGGATAAAAATGGAGTAGTGCTACTATATATGGGCAGGACACCCATTCTTATAACAAAAAAACCCCAACACAAACCTATCACAGCTCTATCACCATTTCTATGGAAAGTGTTCAGATGAACTACATTTCTTTGCCCCCCCCTCAGTTCTAACCTTCACAGCTAAGACCCACCACGCCAAGCACACTGTAGCGAATCTCCCTCATTCCTTTTGTATTCCATTTGTGAGAAGAAAAAAAATGGCAATATCTATGTTTATGTTTTGCAATTGATTGTTGTTAATGATAAAAGGATTATTGATGTGGAAAAGAATCATAAGCAAATTTGGAAAGTTTTACTTTTTCAGGCAATGACTTTATCAGATCAAATATCTTTCCTTGTAGAAGGACAAACTAGGAGTAATTAAATCCTGAATCATTGAAGTTTTTGAATGTCCAATAGGATTCCAGCCAGAAGATTGGCATTGCTATGACAGTTTTCTGCTGATTTTGCCCAAATCTTTATTAGAAAAAAATGTATGGACATAGATTTTATTGAACTTATATTTCCCATCTTTGCAAAACAAAAGCTTCAAATTACTTCCTATGTTATAAACAAAAACCCACCATGTTTGATTGTAGGCTGTAGGCAGTTCAAACAAAATTTTGGGTGAGGCAATTTCCAGGCCCATACTCATATGCTGCTGAAAAATGAAGTAAATTAGTAACTTGCCTATAAACTTATTTTACTAAAATTTATATGCTATAAAACTAAATTCAAAACCAACGTAGAGAGAGTTGGGTTCCATTGGGCTACCTTGGCCAAGAAATGCCATTGCTACTGCAGTACATATGGTGCCCCTAAGACCCTAAACCCAAATGGGTTACAGGTCTCATGATTGTGATGTGGAATAATGCTCGTGAGGAATATGCAATGCAGTCTTGCTCTACCAATTCCAACTAAAGCAAAACTTGACAGGTGTATATCAATGGTCTTTCAAAGCTAACATACCACATTTTAAAAATCTGTATACACACGTTCCATTGAATATGATGGATAAGGAAAATTTTGTAAGTTTCTTTTTTTATTTATTACTATTAGTTTTTTTTTTTCTAGTATCAGCTATTTTTTTATGCAAACTAAGAATGCATACAAAACTGTCTGGAGACAACAATTACTATGGATAGTTTCTACACATTCTTAGTTCCCATAAAAGAAAAACTTTGGAAAAATAACAAATAAAAACTAAATAAATTAAAAAAAAAAAAAAAAAAAAAAAAAAAAAAATTTACAAAATTTTCCTTGTCAGTCACATTCAATAAAACATGTATAAAATAAAGGTTGCTACCTATATATATATATATATATATATATCCATTGTCAAGGATGTTTTTTTGTTATATATATGTGTGCATGTTTGTATGCGTGTGTATATGTGTTTTTAATCTTCAAGTATATCATGGCCACATTCATAGTATTGAGTTGGCTTCTTTTTACTATAAATGCTTCCATTATTTTTAACTTTTTTTTTTTTTTTTTACATGTGGATGAGTTTATTACATTCATATTTTCCACAAGCAATTTACAGAGAGAGGTTGGTAGGTCTCTGTGTATATTTAAATGCGTCCTAATTGAGTTAGTATCCAGGAGATGCAAAGTAAGTGGCCTTGATAAGCATATAGTTGTATGTCTAGAAAATAAATCACTTATATGAATGCAAGAAAAATTTAATAAAAGGCTTCATGGTAGTGCCTTGTCAGTTGTCTTCAATGAAACTTTTATAAAAGAGACATTGCTTTCCAAAATACACGTGTGTGTGTGTGTGTATAATATAACAGAAAATGATTTGGTCCAGTAAGTTGACTTATATGTTTATCTATCACTTTTTGAAAAATGACATTGTAGCCAACTAGACTTCATTCAACAAAAATAATATATCACTATACCTGTGCAGGTGTGTTGTTTTTCGTTTTTAATTAATTCTTTCTTTGCTTTCATGTCAAACATTTCTAATTTAAGAATTTATTTGCCCTGGAAAATAATCTGAAAATGCATAAATTCTGCATTGCCAAGTTCTACAACAGCTGCTACTCTTTGCTGCAAAACAAATAAGCCACCATTAAACAACAACAGAATATATTGAATAACAAGCAAAGCAACAAGGGTGAACCAAAATGTCAGGTGCACCATCTGTTACAAGTTGAGATGCATTATTGTAAAACTGAAGATTTTAAGAAAAAAAAAATTCCAAGTTTAGAGTCATCACTCCTCAGGTTTATCAGTTCTAATAAAAAATTTTTTTTTTTTTTTAAATTATAGATCCCCATAATACATTACATTTGCTTATACTAAGCCTCTGTTAATACTGTCAGGTGTTTAAAAATCCCCCGAAATATTTTTCCTTAATATTTAGCAAATGTCAAGTCAAATTTTCATGATCAGTCAAGTACCTTTCTGATTAAGAGTTTTTGGCTTCAGTCATAATATTTGTCTGAATTACAAGTTTTATTTGTTTTTAATGTTTAAAAATCCATTTTTGAATGCTGAGCTTTTAATAAGATTTTTCAAAATACAATTTCATTTTTATTTATTCAATAAAAAACAGAAAAAACTAATATATAATGATAAAATTGCAAACTAAATGATGTATCTATAATTTAAATGGGGAGATTGAAAACCCCACGGTACTACTAATGTTATGACGATGTCCCACAATATTAACTGAGAGTTAGTAACACCACCTCCAAAAACACATACTCCAAATTTACTAAATGCAATACACACATATGCACTCACACACACAATTAATACTTAAACATTCAGATAATCATTATGTATGAACTGGATGTTGTATGAATTTCAGTCACTACCTTTTGTGATCTGGTGTCTTGACTGACAAAGAGATGACTTTGAAGGAAACAGTGGAAACTAAGTTACAGTATGTCATTTTTTTATTTTACCATGGTCACATTCCTCAAATGTTTCTGTTGCAATCTATGTATATAAAAATGACTTGCAAGTGATTTAATGGATAACATCTTCAAATGAGAAATCAGAGAGATGAGTTCAAATTCCAGTTGAGTTCATTAACTTCAAATGTAATTATCCTTAGGAAAGGTATTAATCCATCTCTTCTCCCTCCAGCTATGGGTTAAATAATAGGACAGGCTCTTTAGCCTTGGTTGATAACAAGTCTAGAGGAAGGACAACTCTGAATACAAAACTGGTTTGGCATGAGGTTAGTAACTCCATTCAGTAAAAACCTACAACTTGCTATGGAAACCACAGTAGCAATGTGTAGCATACTAAGAGCTGTGACCCCATACTCCTCAGAGAGTTTGCAGGACTTTAGTGAGTAAGTGATATATACAAATATAATTCAGAACCAATTGAAAGTGGTGCCAATCCTTGAACTCTAGCAAAATAGACGATTGTAAAAAAAGAAAAAAAACATGCCAAATTTTCTGTATTACAGTTACACACTAAAAGGCAATGTAATTTTAATTACAAAAGCTCTCTTTACAATAGATATTTTTGACATGCTATTCAAATTCATTTTTAGCTCTTGTTTTTACAATGGCACATTCTCTGCTAATATAAACTAAGATTTTCATTTGCAAGTCGGAGGTCTTCTTCAGCGGCAGGAAGTCACATAAGTTTAGTGATGCAGTCATCCCTCACCTGGCATCTGGCGGCTTTTCCTCCTTGATCATTTCAATTCCGTTTATATGAATATCCATCCAAAACTGGCATGAGGCTTGATGTGGGTTGAGATTTGGCCATTCCCTTAATCTCCAAAGAGGGAAATTAATTGCATGCCCAATTTTGGAGAGATCTCTTCCTCCAGGAGTAGTGGTAGTAGAATATCAATCCACCCCTCAACTTCTTTCTTCTCATATTGGTGCCTCATACCAATAGTGCCCAAGGGGTGTAAGCAATTCCTCCACCTCCCTTGAGATTCCACTTGGGCCCTTCACTTCTATGGTAACCTGACCAATCTGATCTCTAGACTGCATGGGCACACAGGCATGGCTTAGCTCCAATTATTAATTTTAATTAAGGTCCAAAATTTTCATCAACAAAATTCCTCAAACACTTCTACTTTGGCATTCATCAGCTGTTCCTCTGACAGCCTCTTCTTGTGGCAGTTCAAGGAGGGGGTGGCTATCCAAAGAAATTTCATCTCTTCAGTGATTCACCCCTCCCTTTTTGATAAGTGAGATATATATATATATAAATAAATAAAAGCAATTCTACAAACTGCCTTTGTTTCCAGGAACCTTAAATATTATCTCTCAATCAATTTTTCTTTACTGGGTTATGGCCTGTAAACAATTCCATAACCTGGATTTTAAATAGTAATTATCAACAATATCTCCATTTTGTGCTTATCAAGAAATTTCACTACTCCAGTGATTCACACCTCTCTTTTGATAAGTGATAAAAAAAAAAAATTCTCTAACTCTGCCTTTGTTTCCAGAACACCCTAAATATTATCTCATGACTGATTTTTTTTCCACCATGTTATAACCTGTAGACAATTTCTTAACCTGGATTTTAAAAACAATAAGGTCTCCATTCCATTGTTAGTTGACAACTTCAGCCATATGGATTTTTGGAGGAAAAAAAAAAAAAAAAAAAAAAAAAAAAAAAAAATCAAAAGTTTTTGTCCGTCCCCTTTGCCTTTATCTAAGGAAGAAAAAGAAAAATAAACCCTCTGAATTTAATAAATCTTGCTTGGTCTCTTGGTATAGCTATCAAACCTTAAGGTGGGACATATCAAATTGGTATCCTCCTCTTTGTTATCTCTTGCATATGGTTTCAGCTATTTGACCTTCTACAGGTGTTGCATCTGAAACATTGTGAGCAAAACAACAAGAATTGGAATAATCTACCAAATAATTAAAATGCCCCAGTTCAAAACTTTGGATAATAAGTATTGACCCTTGAAAAGTATCTCGATAATGATAAGGAGATCCTGATAAGTTCTTAGCTTGATCAAAATCTTTTAAAAACAAAAAACAAAAAAAAACAAAAAAAAACGAACAATTGAGAAGTGGATTGAAGCAAAAACTTTTCAGCACCTCCCTCATATGTATGCTAAAACTAGGTGCTGTATTTTCAGATGATTCAGAATCCAAGATGAGGAATTGATAAAATGTCAACAGCTGCATTATTTCCACAAAACAATTTTTTTTTTTATCAAATCTTAGATTCTGTCTGATGTGCTAATCCTCTTTATAACACACAAAGAGGTGCGCACACACACACAGAGGATTTGCACAATACTACACAAAACTAAACTTCATCTGATATGATTTTACAGACTGTGACTGAAAGAAGAAATAAAATTGTTGTTTTAATTTATTTCAATTTTTTAAATATGTTTTCATCGTTAATTTTTGACTAGTTTTCTTCATCTAAGTATTTTTATGACAATTTTCCAGATCAAATGCCCCCTAACCATTATAGTCAGCAGCATGAAGCCAGATTAAAAAAAAAAAAAGCTTTCACACTGACTTGAATTTGTATTCCATAAAGAATTCGTCTTTCAAAAATTGAATATTAAGTTAACCACAGAAATCTAAAACTAGACCTATTGTCAGTGCTAATAAAAAACTATTTAATTTCCAATTCTTTAAAAATAATAATAATAATAATAATAATAATAATAATAATACATTATAGCAATGCAAATATTTAGACTTAGTGGTCTGTAATCCTATACTCTACCATTGAGCTAAACTCAAGATTATGTTATAGATGCGACTTTTTCTTTACTTTATCCAACTGGCTAGTCAATAATAAAAACTTATTTATTAATAAATTTTTGCTTTCTCCCTATCTAATTTATGTCAACAACAGTTAAAGGAAAAATAACTCAAGCTTGATTCTACCTGTCAATCAGTTCCATAAAAAGCTTTGTATTATAAGAATAATAAGTATATTACTTATGACAAATCCCCAAAATATCAGGATTCAATGAAAGATTAAGAATCTGCAATGTTTTGCTAAGAAAAAACATCATAAAAAAAAAAAAAAAAAAAAAAAAAAAAAAAAAGCTAAATAATCTGAATGTTCTTCATTGGTTAAGCTTAGTAATGCAAGAGAGCTTGAGAAAGGAAGTTATTGGATACAAAACAAACTAACATATCTGATGGAATACAAGACTCCACCTATTTATATTTACCTGATTATTTACATTTAATCTGACAGAATGATAGTTAGAATAGGTACAAGTCCTGGTGCTCTATGGTATCTGGGTAAATATTAGTCTATCAAGCTTGACATGTAAGGCTCGAGAAATATTTTTGAGCCATTTGTTTGGAAAAACTTCATATGCCTTCAAATATGTTAAAGCGAGAATAATTTTTAGCTGAAAAATTCAAAAGAATATTGTATCTACATTTGATCCTTATCCAAAATTTATTTATAAAAAAAATAAAAAATACATTTTTTTTTAAAATCAATTTACAATGTCTTCCCCAGCATAGAGGAGTATATATATTTTTACCAAAAGTGTCTTTTCCAAACATGGATGAATAAGCATGTCCAAAACAATGTTCAGAACCAATCTACAGACATGTTTATAGATTGATCTTGATTCTTTTTATGCCCTTCTGAGCTTGAAATGAATCCAGTTGTCAAATCATATGTCTGGTAGAAGTGTTAGCCACTA
>OZ010576.1:15081502-15239002 GCA_963932145.1 Acanthosepion lycidas
TTTATTTTTAAGTTGAACACTTCTTAGACAGAATGTGTTTCAGAAATGCTATTCCTGGTGTGGAGGAAAAAGAATTTCATTTTCTAAAAGACTTTTCAAATACCTATTTTAAGAAAAAATAATTTCAGCATGAATCAAATCTAGAACACCCAAAATAAATTGGTTGTAATGGGACTGGGAGAGAGGAATTTGAATAGAAACTAATGACTGAAGCTAAAGAATAAATTAGTTTCCCAATACTTAGACATTTCAGATATCATAACAGACATGTTGATTAAATCTGGCAAAAAAAAAAAAAAAAAAAAAAAAAAAAAAAAAAATAATAATCAAGAAAAATAAGACAACTTTTGCCTATGTTATTTGTCATTAATAAAATCATTAATTAGTCTGAATTTCTGGGAAAAGGAGTTATTATTTATACTATTTATATTTGGAGGAATGTCCCCCATCTTTGTTATGGTTATCATAACGTTTCAGCTGTTGTGCCCTCCAACTGTCCTCAGGTGTATATCAATCTGAGTAATCCATAGGAAATTCTTTAATCTACTTGTTCTTGCTACTGTTCTCATTCAACTTCTCATATCAGCAGATAACATTTACTTCTTATTTTTATTTAGTTCAGCTATTGCATGCCCATTTCCACTGAATGCAAGTATGTACAGCCCAACCCAGGGATTGAACTCACAACCACTATTTCACCAAATTCGTAAACCAATGCTTTTATCCACTAGGCCATTGTCCTATAAATTAAATAAAGTGTTCAGTATCAGAATTCCCTGTACCCAGATAGATATACAACTGAAGAAGGCCAGATTGAGCAAAACCAAGACTACCCATCATTCACTACTTCCCGCCAATGAGAAAGAGACCATTAATGTATCCTTGAAGATGTCAAATAGAAAAACATATATTGTTGACAAAGAATCTCGGGTGGTCACCAAAATAACATTTAAAGATCATTCTGAACAAGAAAGCCAGGAAAAACCATATGGCTTGAATTGCTACCCAGAAGAAAAGTGTCTTTACAAAGAGATTAGCCTGACGGGTTCATTCATTTTAATTTCTGTGACATGCATCATGAAAAATTTTATATCAGACATTAATTTGGATACAAGTGACAAAGAAAAATTAATTACTATTTTGGAGTGACCGTGAGCAAAAAAGCTGTGGTCTTACTGACCAAGAAAGCACATAAATAGAGGAAAGATAACTTTTTTATCATTAAAGAGATTAAGAATATTTTTCTTTCCCAGCCATGACAATTCTTGAGATTGGCTGGTGGGGTGGGTGGAGCATCTGGATGGGCTCCGAACAAGTACCTGGCTTTAGGAAATCACAGCACGAGACCAGCTGATGAAGAAAGATTAATTCTTGGAAAATATCTTTTCGCCTATACATTCTGAAAGTTTGGATTTGTCATAGGAACAGTATGTTGACTCTTGGAGTTGACTGTGGTTAGATGCTGAGAAAGTGGGAGAAGGAAAAGATTAGCACCACCTGTATGGAATAATGGTGTTAGATTAGACATGAAGTGAGTCGGAGTTAAGAGATGGTTTGATTCCTCTGACCACTCTCAAAAGGGGAATAGACAAACCCAAATTTGAAAAATCACTAGAGTAAACATATTTTGAGAAAATGGAATTTTAGAAAAAGGGTTGATGTTAAGGGTAGAAGATAATCAAACCCAGACCCTGGTCACCCCACCCCTGATGAACACAAGACTCCATATAAGCTGAAAGTTTAGACAACTTGAAGAGTTCCTACATTACGTTTAATGGAATCCACATCATTCACCAGTGCCAGCTCTGAAGACCAGAACTTAGAAATTTAAATTACTAATAACACAAGCTGCTATCTTGAATAGGGGATCCCAGTGTCATTTGTTTATAACAGTAGTGGGGAGGGTTAAAACCACTGTATAAAAGAAATCATATATAAACCTAATCATTATTACATTTTTAACCAGAATTAATTTTTTATTCCCAAGAATCATTTTTTATTTTATGTCGCTCTCAGCCATCAACCTGTCTTCACTTCAGTTTGCTTCATCAGTGATCTTAAGCTCTGAGATAAAAAAAAAAAAAAAAAAATGAGGCAGAAGAGTGAATGGTGATGAACAAACACCAGCTAAGTTGAGTGGAACAATGCCTATCATCATGATACCAGTGACAAGCCAGCAATGCATTAACAAGTGAAGAGTCAGCTAGATGGTAACCACAATGGTCTGAAAAGGCTGTGGACCAATGTAGGGCAAAGTTTATATTAGTGGCTGCTGTTGACTAGGATCAACTTACAGTAGCCTGAATATAAATAATGTAAAACATCATATGAATCTTTAAATAAAAACTATTCTACAAAAGTCATAAATGGGAAATAATTTTAGACAATTCTCAAAAATATTATCCACTTGCGAGAATTGGAGAAAAACAAGGATTGATTGTTTTACTATGTGACTGAAATAGTTATATACCTTTAAATAGCTTCAGCAATAAATGTTCAAGCCCAGGTAAAAAAGCCATGCTTTTGACTTTCAAGGCAGACCATACTCTCTTGAAAGTACAACAATCTTTTTAATCCCAAACTTTTGGGCTAGTATCAAAATATATTTAGTACATATGCGTGAGGGGGTGCCAAAAAATAAAAATCTTATTTGGTTAGTACTTTTTTTTTTAAATATGAGCAGAGTCAAGAACTTTTCAACACCACCTCATATAATTTTGTATTTCTAATTGAAAGATGTCAGATAATATAGTGATCAAACTGAAAACTGTATAGAAGAGAACTAGACAAACATGAAAAAAGAACTTGACTTGGATGTGTCTAGTGTAGCTAAGAGTTTTGTTCTCTTGAATATTTGGCCATTTAGAGAAGGCAGTTTCTCAACATAGCATCACTGCCAAATGTGCATGAGAATGGTGATGATTGGTTATCAACAAATGGCCAATCTGTAGGTTTGGCTACATGGATATAAGACAGACATTTCTTAATGTTGTAAGATGGGTTGGTGCTGATGGAGGTGTGTGTGTGTGTGTGTGTGTGTGTGTGTGTGTGTGTGTGTCAGATCATATTTTTCTACAGACTGAGACTTGTACAATTTCCACTGATAGCAATGGTTTGTATCTCCAACTCAGTTTAAAAGCTGGATTTTAAATGATGCTTTTTAAAACAAACAGAACACGTCGAAGAATGATATAAAATCTTCCTTCAGTCGTTTGGCTTTGTAATGTACTAATTCTGATTAATAACTATACAATAGAAAGGATTTTTCCAAAATGAAATACACTTTTTTCTTTTTTTCATATTCTGTGAGAAGAAAAAATGTATTTGAATAAGGAATGAACCTTTTTTTTCAATGTTAAAAGAAAAAAAAAAAATACTCTACTTACAAAATAAGAAATGCATAGTCATATCACACTGAAACACCAGTTCTTTTATGATTCTCAAAGTTAAGCAATGTCATACCTGGTCAGTACCTAGAGAGATGACTGCTTGAGAATACCAGGTACTATAAACTTGGATGTGCAGGTCATGAAATGGATAATGTCTCAGAATTGGAAATTAGCAAGCCGAGTTCAAATTTCAGTTTGGTCTGTTATATTCACTTACACACAAATATCCTTGGGAAAGGCATGAATCCACCTCTTTTCCCTGCCAGCTGTGAGTTAATTTAGGCACCTCCATGAGATCGCTAAGAAAGAGCATAGCATGAATAAAAAGGGTCTTAAACTTGATGAAAATAATTTTTTATTGACTAAATGTTTGTTATTATTAAGAGGAAAGAGCAAAGTATTTTGGGGGTATTTTTTTTACATTTTTTTTTTTTTTAAATCGTTCCTAGCACATCCGAAATTGTCATTAAAAATCTTTCTTTTTTTTTTTTGAGTCAGCAAAATTGACAGAAGGTTGATCATATCAAACATTTTTTCCATTTTACAAACAAAATGAAATTCTCCATTTAAAATTCTATAAAAAAAAAATTATAATTTTTTCAAAATTTATTTTAAGAAAATTAGAAATTATAAAGTTTATTTAAAATATTTTGAAACAAACATTACTTACTTTCTGCACCAAAAAACAGATTAAAAAGAAGACAAAGCAGGGCTTAGTATTTGGTATCACTTGACAAGTGATGATTTCATCACATATTGACAGCTTACACAAGAGAAAGTTACCATACAGAAGGACAGAAGTGACATAATTATTTAGTTTTACATGAACTAACTTATTTACCTTGTTATTTTTAAGGAAAACTTTAATTTTTTTTTGTACTTAGCTTTCACCTTTACAATGCTTTATGGAAAATATAAAAAAAGAAAAAATTGAAATAAAACTGTTGAGATCGAGATAAAATTTCATAAGAAAGGTATTTACTTAATTTATAGGTACCTTTCTTATGAAATTTTATCAGAAGTGTACATAAAATACTATAATTTTATCTACATTTATTACATTTTACTTATTTGTATTTCCATTCATTTTATTATTAATTTTGATATTTCATTTATGGAAAAATGTCATAACTGAGATTAATATAAAAATAAGATCATATAAATTTTATAAAATGATACTAATACTTGTAGGTACCCTTCTCAGTTGAAATTGAAAAATCAAATCAACGTCTCCACACGTGTTCCACACAAACAATTCACAAAAATAATGGCCGTAACAGCAAGGAACAATGACTAACTCAAATAACATGACATTTTATTGTATTCTTGCTGGTCTTCCATACATTTGAACTACAGCCATTTTATGGGCATAAAAGCCATCTGAAATAACAAATAATTGTTTAAAAAATTCATTTTTTATCGAAAAAGTTTTTTGCTTTCAGACAATAGTATCCATATTTATAAAAGCAAATAAAAGCATTTGAAATTTAGTTTTATTGAGTTTTGTATGTTACAATTCAGAGCTTAAAAAAAAAAAAAAAAAAAAAAAAAAAAAAAAAAAAATTTGCTTTCCTCAAAGCCTTGTGCTTTTAACTAATCTAATCACTAAATTGACCAGTACTGAATTCTAGAGTTTTCATAAAATTAGTTTTTTTTTAATAAATATAAAAAATATTTTTTCAATGACTTGGAAAAAAAAAAAAAAAAAAAAAAAAAAAAAACATTTATAATAATTTCCATCATTTGTGAATAGTTTCTGAAAGTTTCATTAACATCTGACAATTATTTTTATTTTTGCAAGATTTTCCAAATTGATGTCTGTAATACAAAAAAAAAAAAAAGAAAAAACACGCTAAAATTTTATGTTATTTAGTAGTTCCACTGATACAAAGAGAAACAAGGTTTTTTTTTGTTTTTCGTTTTTTTTTTAATCGAAAGTTAGGATGTTCTAAAAAGGAAAAAATTTTTTAAATAATTAAAAAATACTTTGTTCTTTCCTCTTAATAATAATATAAACATTTAGACGATAAAATTTTGTTTTCATCAAGTTTGGGGTCTTTTTCATCATGCTATGCTCATTTTTAGCAATCTCATGGAGGTATCTAAGTTAATTATTAAGACTTGTATCACGAAACCATTACTATATCCAAGAAATCCTTATACTCTAAAAATATTTTCTGGCTTTAAATAACCTGCAAAAGGTGAATAAGACAAGAAAAAATATTTAAAAATCAATCTATACAAAATTTTATAATCAGAATCAAAAACCAAAATGGAAAACAGAGTCACATGATAAACAAAGAATATTTCTGTAACTGTTCAATGCTTACTTGTATGAACAAGATAACTGTTATGGACAATAGTGCTCCTTTCTTACTTAATATACTTAGATTATTAATTTTATCATCTTGAACAATTGGCAACATTCATTTACCTCTCACAAATAACTATCCACAGATTTCTTTTCATAGCAAAATCCTTCCTCTTCACTTCTCAAAAATCATCAAGTTCGAAGTTTACAGCAACTTCTAAAATCATCTATCACAATATAATTTCACAAAGACCTTATTTCCCACCTTCTGATCCACATACAAAAATAGAAATTGCATTGTTTATATGCAAAAATTTTATGCTTTTTACATTAGGTATTGTATTATGTACAATTAAATAACTATGAAAGTTATAATAAACAGTGCATTGTCAAGTACACATGATCATTTTCAAAAACAGACACTGGACATTGATTGGCTATAAAAGTGTTTAATGGCAAGCCTAATACACTGGTTTCCATATATCTCCATTATTGAAGGCACCAGATGTCAGTTATTCTCCGATGGTTGTAGCATGCTAAAGCCAAGGTTAATGGAACTAGATATTTTTCTTTATACATACACATATATGGTATGAATTGGCCTATCAGAACACTATGCAAAATCCTGGTGGTGGCTTGTGCCATCTAGTACCTAATCAGTAGGCTAATAACCTGATTAGTTTCAATACTGTTGTGCACTACTTAGCAAGCTATTGCACTCTAAATTAGCTGCAGGTGTCTGTATATGTAATTCTAAGTCATGAACATTATAATCAGATTACTAATGCCCTAGCTACCAGATCTTACAAGTGATAGTCAAAATACATTCCAGTTAAAAAACTTGAACTTTAGCACTTTGCACAGTCCATATCGTACATTCAGTGTCCAATAACTTACATCAAAGCCTCATTTTTCTTATACTAAAGAACAAATGTGTTTCAAAGATAGCAATACACAGATCTACAGAGTGCAATGTATAAATTGTCATCTAAATGATGCAAAAATGAAAATAACACTGACATCTCATTTTAACAGATATATTTGCCAAAATTATCTTGAAATACTCAATAGTAAATTTATTCAATAAGTCACCATTAGCTTCAACCACAGCCTCCAGACAACTTCAAAATCTCCTGCAACTCTTCTGGATGGTCACTTTGTATAAATTAGTAAATGCTGCCATAATCCTTGCCTTCAGTTCATCTTTGGTGTTAAAAGGAGTTTTGTTAGTCCCTCACTCAACTGCACCCCACAATAAACAAGAAGTTTATAGTCTGGGAAGTTAGGTGGTCAGATGTAAGGGGTGATGTGGCCACAGAAATTGTCTTAGAAACATGACTGGGTTCTTCTGCTTGTGTGGCATTGTGCAGAGCCCTGTGGAATGTTGAACTGAACCCTTTATTTTGCTAGAGGAATTAACAGGAGATAACTGATAACTGACATCCATTAGACATGGCACGTGGAACTAAAACAGTCTACCCTAGTTCCATTCCAACCACCTGAAGAAAGCCAGAGTGTACAATGGCTGAAACATTGTGATAAATATGGCAACAAAGATGAGGACAACAGTTCAAATAATGTAAATAGTGTAAATAATGCCCATATTGGGGGAAACTCAAATAGGAGAATAAACACTTCTCTTCTAGCTTACTTATTAAAAGATATTGAACCTGGAGATTCTGCAAGAGAAGTTAATATACAATAGGAAAAAGATGCTAATCTTTTTTCCAGGCTAAGAGAAAGCTATCATTTTTCAATTGCAGTCAAAATAAATGCTCATCAAAAAGAAAAAGATACCTTGCAGCATTATTGGTTATCAGGAAATAAATCTGATAATTGACTCTACCGTCTTGAATATGGTAAAGAATATGAATGTAATTCATTTATGGAGGGTACAAAAAAAGAAAAAAGAACAGCTGGAGGCATATACAGTAAAAGATTAATGGACAGCAGATATAACAATTATTGTAGAGAAGCTTACACTTAATTCCAAATCATAAGAACACAGAACAACTATTGCTTACAAACCAAAAGCTGATTAATTCATATCCTCAAGGCAGAAGTTTAAACTAATTTTGTTTCTGTATGTAGTGGCCATTTTGTTTAAAGTTTGTATTTTCTTGATTTCAATTTAAAATTCAGAAATTTTCTCTTTCTAAAATTATACTTAATGATTATAGTTTACATATACAGAAAAATAGAGGCACTTCAACATAGTGTAATGGTTAGTAAGCTAGTCTTGCTAGATCAATTATGACCAAGTAGTGAGTTCGATCTTCATTGAGTGTTTTATACTTTCAGTCTTGTGCCACATCTAAGTTACATTTCATTAATCACTATATCGAAAAAAACAAAATGATGATGTCAGATTAAACTTATATGAGGAGGATATAGATTCAGCAAGAAGAAATTAAAAATAATAGGCAAAGAAAAGAATTGTTGAAGTTATAATATTGATTGGCAAATAAGGGCTAAGCTTTCAATACACTCAACGATTCATTAAATCATGAAACTTTTCTAGAATCTCTCATTCTACTAATATGATTTGTTATTAAGGAGGCAATTAGAGAAATATTAAAGCATTCAGATGGGACACAAACATGAAAATAAAGGTTACAGTAGTCTGTTTTATGTTGTTTTCTTTTAAATAGGAGTATCCAAAAATGGTGGTGGGCAATATCATAATGGCTATTTTATTATTATTATTAAAAAGGGCCGATAGCTGATGAAGGAAGGAAATCTGATAGGTTTTCAATGCAGACACAGCACAAATACTTCAGTGAAATATCAATTTTCTGTTTGTAAACAAAAGAGACCTGCAGGAAAGGCAGCTAGTACGAATGAATTGTACAGACTTGACAGGAAAAAAAAAAGCAAGCTTCCTTGAACTCCTGAAAAATGTACTAAGGACAATAACTTAGACATAAATAAACGTTTTACCAATGCAACAGATGGAGTGGTTGTTATGCATGGAGCTTATAATGGCTTTTTAAGCTAGCTAAAAAGAAATTGAAAAAAAAAAAAAAAAAAAAGAATGAATCACTGGAACAAATTCATGTTTAGTGTTATAGACATACACAATGATAGATTTTATGATACAAGTCAATGTTTTCACAATATTATTTTTAACTATATCAAAAGTCATTGTGACATTGATTTGAACATGCTGGCCTCATCCAAACTGTTGATCATGTGAAATGACGTGCTCTCTCCCAGAAATTGCAACTAAGGTCTGCTGAGCATAGTTGCAGTACAAACCACAAGTGAGGTTTGTGGGTGTTGAACAAATGTGTCTAAGTAGGTATCTGTAATGGGGATTAGCTAGTAGACAGGTGCACTCAGAAATGAATAACTGGCCATTAGTATTAGGCAGCCATTGTTGGTAAAAATTTTATGATATATTTATAGAAGCAATATACCCAGTGAGTTTCATTCTATAATATCTGATAATTTGAAATATATTCAATTTTGTAAGTACATGTTCCTGCTACTTCATTTTTCTTTTTACAAAATGGAATTGTAATTGTTTTTAACGAATGAATGTATGGTATTAGAAAAATAAAAATAATCAACACCACTTAAAAACCATTTCTGAAACTCATTGGTAGGCAAAATAAATTGTCACAATTACCAAAACATTTAATTCTTTGAGAAATCCACTCAGTTCCTTGCATACATATGCAATTTTTTCTCTGCAAGAGCAGAGCATTTCTGATCTAAGAAAAAAAACCTAAGTCTTAGAAAGTTCCAAAAATTGAAACAAAACTGGCAGCATGCAACTACAGCCATACCACGCTTAATGACATACCTGTTTAATGTATTACATTTACTGTTCAGTACAATACTGTATAAACATTTAGAAATAAATCAGAAATTTTAAAAATGGTGCAAAAGTAACATTGAAGTTCTCTGAAGCTGTTTGACACAAACACATTACATGCATAAAATAACTGAAATAGCAGCCAGATGCAACTTAATAACCAACTTGTTCAGAAACTGGGTCATAAAGTGAGGAGTGGCTGTACATTTTGATTTTTAATCTAACTACTTTTTCCATGGACCAGCAGAATGTTGGGATGAATCTATCCAAAGCATATCATTTGGTAATTAACTGAGAGAAAAAAAAAAAAAAAAAAATATCAAGATTTGAGAAGAATGACACTTTTCCTGGCTTGTTTGTTTCTGACACAGTTTAGAAGGCTAAAGACATTCTTACCACATATTGCCCTTCAAAGGCTAAGTAATTATAAAAGTTGATGAGGAATTAACTTGTAATCAATTGCCAACTATAGTTATGGGTTTGCC
Source organism: Acanthosepion lycidas (assembly GCA_963932145.1). Lineage (NCBI taxonomy): Eukaryota > Metazoa > Mollusca > Cephalopoda > Sepiida > Sepiidae > Acanthosepion > Acanthosepion lycidas. The sequence continues at coordinate 15,091,508 of OZ010576.1, forward strand.
AAATGACTCAGATAGGCTAAAATGTAGATGATTTGAGTACACGTTGCATACACACTGTCAAGGAACTATTAGTAAGAAAGACCTTATAGGGAAGGAAAATAGAGAAATACAAATTTCTATGGATAAAGACAAACAGAAAAACTTATATTGTCTTTTTACAAATATACTCTGAAATTTTACAGATTTCTATATGTAAATGTTGCTGTAACTGTACAGTTTGCAGTTCTTTGATGCTGGAGAAATCTAACCACTTCAGAAAGGCATGCAATGACATCACTCACAAATACTTAACATTTTACTATTCCATTGGCTTGTGAAAGAAATTTTACAAATTTGGAATTTATCAAGGATAAATAGTATTTTGGACTTGATCATTTAGAGATATTTATTCCAATATATACCATGATACTATCAGTGGTATTGGATCATCAAAAAGTTCATAACTAGGGAAAGAATTACATTATGAGTAAATTTATTCTCCAATACAATAAGTTTATTAGGTTGTTTTTTGTTTTTTTTTGCAATAGACCAGTTTGATAATTTTTCTCCTGAAATTATATATATTTTTCTTACTGCCACACCAAGACAAGATAGCTTTAAGGAAAAGGATCATATTTTTTTATTATTAAAATAGATACAAAAGTATCTCATTTAAGAAAAAGATTTTAGGCACCTTTCAGCCTCAGAAACAGAATCATCGGCAATATAAAACAGAGATGCTGATAAGAAAAATTATCAACAACTGGTATTAAAAAAATAATTTTTTTCTGTCATACACAGGGCTAGGACAAGACTCCACCTAGACATCTTGAAGTCTATTATTAATATGCAACGTCCTGCCCTGTGTAGACAATGGGAGATGAAATATAGGTTGGCTCTATTCGGGGAAACTACTGCCTGACTAGGAACATATTTAGTAATAATTTTTCCCCCTCTTATATGACTATTGGGTAATTTATTTTTTTAATACCAGTTGTTGATAACAATTTTTCTTATCAGTATATTATTATATTGCTGATGATTCTGTTTCTGAGGAAGTGTTGACCGAAAGGTGCCTAAAATCTTAAAAAAAGATATTTTTTATTATTAAAATAGACACAAAAGTATTATCCTTTTCCTTAAAGAGATCATATCTAAAGTGGTCATTTTCCCTCCAAAGAAAATATGAAAAATTATGTTTACATTGGAATTTCCACAGGGGAAGGGAAACAGATTTTATACCCATAGGCACTCATTTTCGAACCCTAAACTAAAACACCAGACATCTCTTTCAAAAATATTTTGGGAATTGAAGGAGAAATGTTTGAGCCCACAGATAGTTTGGAAGATTATAGGTTCTGCACATACTCCTAAATCATCTTAGGAATAGGAGTGACTTATGTTTAGAAGAAAAAATCAGAATAATAAAATACAATAATGAAAGCCAACTATTGAATCAAAGGAATAAATTAGTATTAAAATGTCAACATAAAAACAAATTCAAACTTCCATAATATAGGTTTAACTACCATATTTCCATAATATCCCCCCCTCTAACTCCTCAAATTTCAACAGTATAACTAATTCTAATTCCTATATTTTATTCCCTCCCTCTATAACCTCTTTACACTATATTAATTATAATTTATAAACTTTCTCCTACTTTAATATCTCCCCAACCCTCTTTCCATTAATCCTTTACATCCTTTTATCTATATTTTAAAGCTATTTTTAAACCCCTTTTTATTCCTCTTTTAATTTTAAATTAATATTTCATTCTCCATATAACCCCACAATTAATGTCATACGGTTAATATTCAGGTTTAATTTTATAAAACTTCTTCCTTTTAAGACAGATACCTTCCACCCTCCCCTGACCCCTGTCTTGACTGAAATATTGAAATGGATAAATTCTGTATTAGTTTTTTGACAGGTTGGTTTTCTCAGCTTACACAGTTAAATTCTATTTCCCCACCTCTCCTAACTGTATAGACATAAACTCAGTCCACACCAGGATTGATAAGAGACTGATATCTTCGTCTTCTGAAATAGGCTATTCCCCATATGAGGTAATTTTGGATTCTGTTATTTATTAATTATAATGCTCTATATTAATAAATACATCAAGCTCTTTTTGAGGATCAGTTTTATTATTTTATATTACTAGGATCCACTTGGATTATATACTAATGGATTTGTTACCTTTAATACATAATATATATATTATTTTAGGTAACTAAAACATGTTTTTATAAAAAAAAAAAAAAAAAATCACTACACAATTACAATTATGTTTCAACACCATAAATGTGTCTCTTCAGGCAATGTTACACCACTGGTGAGTGAAAGATTAATTTAATTTAAAACAGCAGAATACTTTTTAAAAAATAGATTTGTAGGCCTTGCCATGATTAACCAATCGAATGTGACCTAAACTAAATTCAAATTCAGTGGTAAAATTTTTTTTAATATAGGTCAAAGTTGTCTGTATATAAAACCTAGACAATTTCCTTATGAGAAGATACAGATTGTTACATTATTTCACAAAATGTATCCAAGTCTGAACCTTCCCAAGAAGCAAAAGTGAAAGAGATGGGAATGGTAATTTAACATAATGCTAGCCAGTTATATGATTTTTCAGTTTCTTACATAAAATTTTGTAGTTGATAAATAAAAGACATCTTTAAGAAACTGGCAAACAACTACAAAAATAAAATAAAAATAAAAAAGTTACATACAGAGATGTTATTTTGTGGATACCAATGTTATAACAGACAGTTTTTTTTTGTTTTTTTTTTAAATGTGAGTTATGTCTACTGGCCTGTGCATTTAAGTGTCTTAAAGAAAATGTGCTCTCTAGTAGTGTTTAAACCTGCATTCCCCTAAAGATGTAATTCATCCTGTTAAAATAAACAGGACATATACATAAATATAGGCATTCACAAAATAATGTTTGGAGTAGTAGCATTTTATATATATATATATATATATATATATATATATATATATATATATATATATATATATGATGACATTTTCTTACTATGAACTCATGGATCAGAAAAATTAAAAAACCTTTTCACTTTCTGCAACAACTTCCATGATACAATTAAATTTACCATGGAGCACTTATACACATCCATCCCTTTCTTAGACGTTAGATAAAATTAAACAAACATACACTTTCTGCCAGTCTATACAACAAACCCACAAACCAACATAAATTCCTGCACTTTAACAGCTGTCATCCCCTTAAATTAAAAAAATATTGTATACAGCTAAAAACATATGCTCAGACCATCTAGATTTTTTATGCAACATTAATAACTTAACAAAATAATTCCTAAAATGTAAATACCCAATAAAAATAATAAAAGAAGCACTAAATAAAACTATCCACATAAATCATGATACACTTCTCACATACAAGAAAAGTAAAAACAACAATCGGATTCCCATGGGTTTTAACCACATTCAATATTCCCACACACTTATTCACAATTTAAAAAAGGATTACAAGAACCTCCAGTTAGACAAAAAGATCAAAGACATTTGATAAACCACCCATAAATGCAAAGAAACAATTACCTAACCTATCAGCTATCCTCACCTCTACCAAATATCTAAACAATACAAACCAATCAGGAAATTACAAATGTAACAAGCCTCGTCGCTTAGTTTGCAAACACTTAATAATAGATAATGTATTTTCTGTACCCAACACCAATATCAAGATACACCTACCTCACCTCACCTGTGATAGCCATAACGTAATCTATTTATTCTGCACCTTATGTCCTAATAGTGGATATATTGGTGAATCTGGAAATAATTTTAGATTTTGTTTCAACAATTATAAACAAACCATGTCAAAACAATCCTTATTCTCCCATAGCTGAACACTTTAATCAATCAGGACACTCATTAGAAAACTGTAAATGTTTATTGATAGATTTTGATTTTAGTTCCACATACACACGCAGAAAAAAGAAAAATACTGGATTTTAAAATTAAATACAAATAAACTAGGGTTAAATAAAGACTTGGGTATTTTAAATCTGTCAGATGTCCAGAAATTGCTGTCGCTTTCTGTCAGCAATACGTCTCATCTCGTCTCGCCGAAGCCTAGAAGAGCCGTGCTCTCCCACGTCCACTTGCCTGGTTTTTAATGGTAGCGTTGTTCTCTTATGCAAATAAGTCTGCTGCATAAAAATGACAGCAGGCATACGCACGCGCGACAGACTTTCAGAGAATGGTTCGACACGCGAGGCAGCGAATTCGCTTTGCTCCTGGTAAGTCAGTGTCACTTCTATTACGCTCCCCCCTGATCGTATGATCACATAAGTGACAGTGAGGGGCTGGTCGTTTCACCCTTGCACTCCTTCGGTGGTATAACCATGTTTCCTCCCCGGCTGAACCATCAGATGTGTCCTGGTCTGAATCATATTCCAGGGGATCAAGTCTACCTCTTTCTCACTTTCAGATGAGGTGTCGCTGCTGCTTACACTGGAGCTTGGTTCTTGCCATTCATGACTCCCTGACATTGTGTCACCGCCGTCATCTGCTGGTAACAATGAAGTGAGCCGTGGACGTACATCTCCCACATGCGTCGGTAGCCCATCGATGACTACCGACAGTGGACTGTTTATCCCCGTGACACGACCTTTCACAAACTTTGATGTGCAGCGTCCGTGCGGATTTTTTACCCAACTGCATCTCCTCTTTTATACAGAGTTGAAGTCGCCTGGTTAGGCGAGGGCACAATGTAAATTCCTTTTATTCGAATTTTGTACGAATGCAGCAGATTGGCGGGTGCAGAAGAGGCAGACACATCATCCCTGGGTGTGATGTTATACCAATACACAGCCTCCATAATAGAGCAGCTCTTTCGCGCAGCAATCCTTTTGATTGTCCGATGACACCTCTCTACAATACCATTTCCAGATGGTTTGTACGTGTAGCGCGGTCGGAATCGGATGCCCTATTCTTCTGTGAATTGTTTGAATTGCTGACTGCGGAATGCAGTGTCATTATCAGCCAGGATCTCCACTGGGGCACCACGTTCGAAAAACACTGACTTCAATTGCCGGATTACGTGTACAGCATCTTGCCGAACTAGCGGCCACCAGATCGAAAACCGTGTGGGGCCGCAATCGATCAGAGTCAAAAAAGTGTGTGATGTCCATTCCCAGTGTGTGATGTCCATTCCCAGACGGCTCCAAGTTTCACGCACACTGAGCTCTCCCTTCTTCCATTGGACAGAAGCTGGATCTATTGACTGACACTGTTCAAAACTCCGAACGACCAATCACACTGCTGCTTTCGACACGGACGGGTCGATCCTATGTGCGAAATATAGTGTCCGTTTAACTCCAGGGTGCCCACTGTGTCGATGAATCTCAGTTAACTGAGCAGGGCTCGGGTTTCCTACGGCAAAAGCACATACTGGTTGAACAGGTTCGAGTTCCTTCACATTGTTGAACCACCTCTGGGGAACTCTAGTCAGCAAGTCAGCTCGGTTCTGGTCGGATCTAACTAGCACTAAGTTAACCGAAAGGTTATACTCTTTCCCAAGAGAAGTTAGAGTTTCAAGTCGTCGCCTTATGAGCATCTCGCTAGCAGCCTTGGTGTTCAGCCGAGACTTTCCGGTAAGGGCATTAGTCACCCAATGGTATACGCAGAGGGAATCTGTGTTCACGTGTAATACCGTAGTCTGCCATTTTAGCACGAGGTTGATTCCCTTCAGCACAGTATTCAGTTCAGCCACATTGATATGCTGGGTGTTTTTAAAAAAAAAAAAAAAAAAAAAAAAAAAAAAAAAAAAAAAATCGTCCGTAGCCAGCATGCGTGCTCGATGATGGCTCCCTTAGCCTCGAGCGCTACTCCTACAGCCAGCGAACTCGCGTCCATCCACACGTCTAGCTCCTTCGTATTCACGCACCATTCTCCCTGTGCAGGATCCAGTTGCTGAGCCAGGGCGAGGGTGTCCGTTATCATACGTTCCAGGGGAGCATCACAAATTTTGTCATCCCAGTTTTGCGTCACGGCAGTGGCTCGACGTTTGATGATGCCTGTCGCCACTTGCAACCATCCACACACGGGGAGGTGTCCCACCAGCCGGCCACACATGGAGAAAATACCTCTCCGTGTCATAGTCATAGGGCCGTTTACCATTCTACTTCCTCGTCGCCATCGCAGTCAACCCTGTTCCTTCCATACTTCTAGCCCCAGCACTCTGGCTCCATCCTGTAACTTCTCTGGATCCTTGCTCGTCAGTCCGTAGAGCTCAAGATGTTTCCTCACAGATTCCGCCGATGCCACATCCTCGTTGATATATATATCATCAATATATGCTGATGTTGCTCTAATTATAATTTCATTCTTTGCTAACACAGCCTTGAGCACAGGTCGCATTATCAGGGGCGCCACATTCAGGGCAAACCCCAGCCTGGTCAAACAATATCGCTTCCCTTTAAACATAACTGTTTGATATGGCCACAGGGATTTTTCAACACGGATCTGTAGATATGCTTTCCCGAGGTCCAGAATGGACACGTTCGCACACTGCTGTCTCCAGTCTCACAGTTTTTCTGCACAAACATCCGCGGCACCTGTGAATGTTTCGACGTAGGTATTCAGTTCCCGATAGTCAATCACAGGATGCACCTTATGCTTGTTGTTCTGCAGCACGGCCATCAGTGGTATCAGTCCATTGGGCAGGCCAAACTCCTTGTTACTGTAAGGCACCAACCAACCATTGTCCATCCATGTTTGTAATTCATGCTCGTACTCCTCTCTCATCTCGCTGGATACTGGATATTCAGAGATCCGATTCTGAAGTTTCCCTGGTGCATGACCTGCCGACCACTTCCAGGCTGTGACCCAAACTCCCTGCCGTTCATTGAATTTCGCACTGAAATCGGCTTCGCTGATACGAATCACTGCACAGACAGACCGTGGTTTTTCAAACTCCACGCTTCCATGCTGCGTGATGCAAACTCCGAGTGTCTTAATGGCGTCGATGCCAAGCAACAGGTCAAAATCCAGGGGCTTCCCTCGCATAACCAGGACATCAATTGTAGCAGTATTACCGGTTGCTGTGCAAATTCTGACGGTGCGCCTTCCACAGCAAGCCTGCGTAGCTCCGGTTAATGTAGATGCCGCTATACCCTGCTTCAACCAAGACCGACAAACTCGCACTCAAGATTGACCGTGAGCACCCTGATCCTTGGAGAGCTGAACATGGTGTGCCGTCAACACACACAGTAATGATGGGTAGCACCGAGTTTACTTGCTGTTTGGGGAGTGGACCGGGGCTGAAGTCTCGTCCCTGTCTCCGTTTCCCGGACAATTTTTGGCCAGATGACCGGTCTTCTTGCATCGATAGCAACGCACGTTAGTTGCCCTTCGCCTCTTCACGCAGTCCCTCACGAAGTGATTGGGCCCATTACATTCATAGCATGTGACAAGTTGGCCCATGTCTGGTTCCCTCTCTGCTGTCTCGTCCTTTATGATTGCCCGAGCTCGGGCCAATAGCTCCTCGAGAGACATATCATCCACCCTGGCCGAGGACTGCAGTTGCCTTTTCACAGGATCAGGAAGCCCCCGCACGAACATGCATGCCATCACACTGTCCCTTCTTTAAAAAGGACAGACGGCTTCTGTAGATCTGCCAAATATACATCTACAGTCTCACCCAGACGCAATACACATGGCTCGAATTGTTCATACGCCGTAAATTTATCAGGGGCAAATGCTGTGATCAATGCTGCCTTGATTCGAGCCACGTCCGATTTCTCGTACGTAGATAGTTGCTGGTAAACCGTGAATGCTCCCCTGGTTAAGCGAAGACGGACGACATGATCAAACTGCTTCACTCCCGATAGGTCACACACCAATATAATATATATATATATATATATAATACAATATATATATACAATACAATACAATACAATATAATATAATATATATAATACAATATATATATACAATACAATACAATACAATACAATATATATATACAATACAATACATATATATATAATATAATACAATACAATACAATATAATATATAATACAATACAATACAATATAATATATATATATATATATATATATATATATATATATATACACACACACACACACACACACACTAGCAGCATTGCCCGTGCTGGATTCAAAAATCATGACTTATACAGCAATCGCTATCACTTGACTTAAAATATTTTTGCCCTTCCTTGCCTTTAAAGGAGTGCCATTTGCCGTGCTGATGATGCTACATGCCTTACTTCTTGCCTATCTCACACTGCGATTTTTTTCTAAGCTCTATACTAAATATTAAATCTGTTACGAAAAAAGAACTAAACAAAATGAACACAATGATCAGCTTTAAAAAAGGACTCATAACTGGAAAAACCGTATGAAAAAACAATGTTAACAACAAATACTTTTTCACACCTAACCCAGTTTCCTTAAATATTGAGATTGGTCATACTACCTGAGCGGGGTTGTTGTTGCCCTTGTCTTGTTAATCGGGTACTTTAGAAACCATACATTGATCCGATTTTAAGTTCAAATAAAAAGAGCTCAAAGTGTTTAACAACGCGAAGATTCCCAAATAAGGTGAAAAGCTTAGATGTACTTGGCCGCGTAGTGTAGGCGAGACATTCAACTTAAAAAAAAAAAAAAAAAAAAAAATTGGGCTCTGGCACGACACAATGACGTAAATTGAAAAATCGGATGTGGCATGCGGCCTAGGAGAAAGAACAAAGTTTAAAGAAGTGGGAAATGGACTGCTGAGGGCATGGTCAACATGGAGGTTTGTAGCGATTTTTAAGTCACGACGGGGTCACAAGGCATTCTATGCAAGGCACCTCTAACTGGGCCGCGTAGGAATTTCTGGTTGAATTGTAAAGAACGCCTGAAATTTTAGAATGTAATCCGACCAAATACCGGAGTACCAGCCGATTTACCAATTTTTTGAAAGCCTGAGTCCAAATTGAATATCTGTCTCCGTTACGAATTGATGCCGTAAATGTCGGAAGTTGAATCAACATTTGACGTTAATTACAGCCTGGGCATGAAAAGAAGTCAAAAACTGACAGCTGATGGCAGGGTCGTACCGGATCTTTTTATCGATTTTTTGCTGCACGAAGGGGTCTCGCACGCATTTTTGAAAGGGCCCGTAATCTGGTCGGGGTCATTCATTTCTGTACATATGGTATGGTGATGTGAAGAGAGACAATTGATGCTTGTAACTATACATTAGTTGGCGATGAGTTCAATGCTTCACAGTAATGCGGTAAAAGGGAGCAAGTGCTTATCCCAAAGATGCATTTGTATCCATCAGAGGCCGATGTACCCTTCACTTTCAGAAGATCCCCATTCCATTTTGCTATAACAATTAATAAGGCCCAAGGACAAACACTGTGTCACTGGTGTACACTTAGAGGAGCAATGCTTCTCATACGGCCAACTTTACATAGCCTGCTCTCGAGTCGGCAGGCGCGATGATGTGTTCATTTATTCACCCTCACAAAAAGCTGAAAATGTGGTCTACACTGAAGTCCTCAGCAAACTCCATTCCATTTTTCCTTTCCATGCAAGAGACCGTTTGTCAGCATCAATTACAATAATGAAATCAGTTTCGAGAGCATACTTAAAACTGCGGACATAGCTGTTTGTCTCGTGAAGCATTTGTTGGAGACATTATGATATCCCTGCGAGGATGATTGTCCTGGCCTGTATTGTTCTCTGGAATAATGTCCATGCGGGCATCTGCCTGTTGATTGTAGTCAGCTATGAAGTATATTTGTAGAAAGGCCGAATCAGTGGCAGTTTCCGGCAAAAGAGACCCAATCTGGTGGTAAACCTGATCTTGAACCGTGAAGGTGGGATTCCAACCGACTTAACGAAAGGCATTACCGCCAAAAGAGGTCATCTGGAAGGCACAATTATGCTGTCTGATTTTTGCGAGGAAATATTTGGAGTCTGGACTGGAACCCTCCAACAAAGCTTTCAACGGAGCAGGTAGCTCTTGAAAAGGTGGCAACTGTACCTTACTGTCTGAACAACACTAACCTAGAGACTTTCCAGGCCATTTTTTTGGCATTATATTGACCACGGACAACTGACATGGATCCTATTTGGAGGTCTTTGTGACTGGAAAGCCTCAAAACTGGCTCAGAGTTGAATGCCAGCTTAAACCAAAACTGCTTTGGTGGGCTACAGAGCCCTCACAGCGGAAGTTGAAATTGCATCGCGTTGCCGCCTTGTGCGCGGAACCTTCCAACGCCCTTGCAGCAGAAGTTGCAGTGGCGTCAACTGCATGGCATGCGGTTTTCTCAGCCATGGATTCCTGGGACCATCGAATGGACGTTGCCACACCTTTCGCTGCATTACATGCGGTTTTCTCGGCCCTGATCTCCTGTGACTGTCAAATGGAAGTTGCAGCAGCGCCGACTGCATTGCGAGTAGTTTTTCGAAGCGGTCTCTGTCGAGACCGCAAAAGTACTTGTGATGAAGCCACTTTTTTGTTGTCTTGCAAGCGTTTAGGTAGTTTCCTCTTACTTTTCAACGAATATGTGTAAACTGATTTGCAGTACAAACGGTAGTTACGCTCACCAAGCGTTTCATCCGACAAAACATACTGCCTCCGTTGAGACTGACTGGAAAGCCTAAAAAAATCCTCTACCTCGGTTTCCTCCTCCTGCTTTCTCTTTGCCGCAGAGGCTCTTTTAGAACACCTGCTAAGGTTGCCTCGCCATGGTATTTTGGCACACTTAGCAAAGCTGCCGGGTCAGTCATAGCCACAGCACTCAGAGGTTGAATTAGACGCCAGCCACTTCTCCCGTTTCCCCTTAGCCGGTGAGGCTTTTTTAGAACGCCTGCTAAGGTTGCCTCGCCTGGTTGTTTTTGCAGCCTTTGCAAAGCTGCTGGGTTGTCTTTAATTTAATTACAAAATTAAATTCGGACCTTCCATTTTTGAAACAGAACTGTGTAACGGAAAAACCATATTTTAAATCAATTAATTTATAATATTAATGCTCTGTAAATTTACATTGAGCACTATTTTGTAAAAATAAAAATATTTATAAGAACACCAGATTATATATCTTACTGTTTTTTCTTATATATATATATAAATATAAATAAAATGATACTACTCCAAACATTATTTTGTGAATACCTATGTTTGTGTATATGTCCTGTTTATTTTAACAGGATGAATTACATCTTTAGGTGAATGCAGGTTTAAACACGACGAGAGAGCACATTTTCTTTACTTAATGCACAGGCCAGTAGACATAACTCACATTTAAAAAAAAAAAAAACTGTCTATTATAACATTGGTATCCACAAAATAATATCTGAAGTAGTAGGAAATAATGTCATATACAAAAAAATTTATATATATATATATATATTCCCCCCTTTTTTCTGAATCATTTTACATTTTGTGTATTATGTCATGGTTATTGCCAAGGAAAGTGGAATCAGCTACTCATGTTCAAATTTTGACCTAGCCTTTGGCACAAATGCCATCGAGAAAGGCATGAATCTATTTTCCCCACAGTTAGCGGTTTAGTGTGTGTGTGTGTGTGTGTGTGTGCACAAACAATATATATTTATATTATCATGCTATATCACCAGTTGGTATTTTTTTTAATACTGAATATAAAATAAATGTATTTATTTAAATAAAAGTATAAACAACATTCTCGTTCCTCAATATCACACACACTCCTATGTATAACAGCTTCTCTGCAATTGTCCTAAAGAAATGAGATCCTGAACTGGCTCCTGTTCTCTCCAAACTTTACAATAAAGAAGTCATTCTCTGCAGTCTCTGTCTTTAAGAACTCTGGAAAACCATCTAACACCTTGAATTATTGTAGTTTCTTACTTTTACTTACTTAGGTCTATATGTTAACAGCCTTCACAAAATTTGTCTATCAATAGCGATGCTAGTGCTGTAGCCCTAGACATCTCAAAGGCGTTCGACAGGTCAGCTTAGAATAGTTGCAGTATTAACTACAGGTGAGCTCTGTGGGTGTTGAACAAATGTGTCTGAGCAGCTATCTGCAACACGGATTGAACTAGCTAGATGTAACTGTCAGTTCTATTTTAATAGTTTCTTTTCTTGCACTTCTTGTCTGTGGAACTCCCTTCTGATTTCTTTCTTCCTTGCCAACTACAATCTTCAAAAATTAAAATGCAATCACCATCTATCTTCCTGAATCCTATTCCTTTATTGTCTTTTGCTCACTTCAGTTTTCTCATTCTTTTACTCCCTGTAACTTCCTGTATCCGAGTGGTATTTATTGCCTTGCTTGAGGTAAAATGATTAAAAAAATTTTTATTTTATTTTCACCTGAATGCAAGTAAATTTAATAAAAGCACAATTATAAAAAAAATCTCTTATATATTGGTGGAAAATGTATGATAAAATGGGAAAGTTTTCATGTGATGCATTTCATCCTTTACAACTTCAAACTAAATTTGTTATGTTAGTGCAACTACATATGAACGAAGGGTGCCAGAAATTTTAAATTTTTTTTTATATAATGTGGCAGATTTCATTTAGATTTTTTCTTTCCATCACTTTTGTTATTAGATATCCCACACTGTGATATTAGAAGATCTGCCAGGAATGGTAAAAGTGTGGAATACTTAACAAAAGTGATGGAGACAAAAAGAAAAAGAATTTAAATGAAATCAGCTAGATTATATATTAATAAAAAATTTAAGTTTAAAATTCCCAGTACACAAATTAAAGGACAAAACATATCACACAAAAACTTTTCCATTTCCATACATTTTCCCCCAATATTGTTATATATATATATATATATATATATATATATATATATATACACACACACAAGTGTGTGTGTGTGTGTGTGTGTGTATACAACTTTCAGCAGGTTTTAACATTAGCGAAAAAAAAAAAAAAAATCTGTGCACAATGGGCAATTCTAATGGCAAATGTGAGCAATTCAAACACCAAAATGCAAAAGAAATCCTTTTTATTTTGCAAGTATTCTATTTTACATATCCACAGTGACAAAGATAATTATAAAATATAATCCCTTCTTGTATTATATAAACAAACTACAAAGTATTGTCTCAAAAAAAAAAAAAAAAAAAAAAAAAAAAAATTATCTTCAGCTTGCTCTTTACAGACTGTCAGCTTTTCCATCTCATTTATCTAATATGAAATATATATTTGATTTCTCTTTTTCTATTTATTTTTCATGTGTTTTGGATACAATTAATGGATTTATTTTTAATCCAAATGTTATTATAATGAATACTTCATATCTGAAATAAATCAAAATTGGGTGTCTATTTCAAATATTTAGTAGACACCATAATAGCTTTTGAAGTAATAAATATGTTTGCTATGAAAATAAGGTTATTAGTGAGTGAATAATGAGCCAATAGGATTAAATATTTAATATTTGCCTTTATAGGAATTAAATCACACGCACACACACACACACAACCAATAAAATCCCATCAGAAGGTTTAAACAATCATTACAAGGGCAAAATACTTGCAAACATAGGTCTAAACCTACCACGTGTTATTTTTTAACCATTTAGCAAATAACAATAACTCCCTTCACCACTCCCACAAATTTGAGAAAAAGATTTTCACAAGCAATTATGAATTTATTTTCTAACTAATGAAAAAATCAGAAAAGTCCACACCTCTATGTGAAATTAGATTTTGAATCCTTTTACAGATATAAAAATAAAAGCATACTGCTTCTTGAAGCTAAAAACAATTTTGGAGGCCAGTTTGATTTACACATGCATACACATGCACACAATGGAAGAAAATGACAGCAGAAGCTGCCAACTAAGTACTTGTCCACGTACACAATAGAAGAGATTAAACAGTAGCCACCTACTAAGCCTTTGTTTACAAACTCACACATTAGGCTGACCATCATAAAGTAAGTCTGTCCACACATTTCACTTAGCACTAAGAACAATTACTTTATAAAACAAACTTCATAACAAGAGAAATTGAACCTGGTGTTATTAAATATTTAATATCCAACACTCAGATAAAAAAAAGAACCTGGGTAGACGGATCTCAACACCATATATAATAATGCCCATTTCTTATTGCCTGAAAATGTCCTTGAACCGGTCAAATTTAAAAAGTCAGGGAGGGAGGCATTACAGCACCCCAAACTCAACTGTATGGGCCCAGTTCACTTGCCAGAATAGTAGTCACTATGAATAGGTTCATTTTAGGTGCTTGCCAGAGAAAGTTTTGGGGCTACCCATTCATATCTGGTGATCTTGTGTCAAATTTGCCTCCATAGTAAAACAAATAAATATCACTTGTGTTAGATGCAAGCAAGGATTCTATGAAACTTAACAAATATTAGAAGTTTTTTTTCAATGGGCATCATTTTTTTGTCTCTCAACAAAGAAAAAAAAAAATAAGTAATAAGCTTACTCAGTTTTTTTTTTTAAATATCAGTATCACCCCATGTAAGGCAGTAAAGCCACTAAAACACAAGGGGTTACAAAGTATGGAGAAATTAGGAACAGACATTAGTAAGGAGTAGAAAGAGAAGAGAGTAATCAGGACAGCAGATAGCAATTGACATTGCATTGAAATTTTTTCAGATTAAAGTTGGCTGGAAAGCATGGAAACAGAAGTAAGTTCCACAAGCAAAAAGTGCAAGAAATGAACTGTTAGCATAGAACTTATGGTTACATCTAGCCAGCTCTACTTTCAACTGATGAGATCTCAGTGCTAGCCTAGTACTGCATTTAAATTCAAAAACTTTGGATACAATAGGGACAAGCTCATCTGAACAATTATCATGAAAGTATTTATAGAAAAATGCTCAGAGAGGCAACCTTACAGCAGTAGGAAAGTGACTGAAGCCAAAGTGCCAGATCAAATCAATAATATTGCTGATTCTTCTTTGGGTCTTATCAAAAGAGCTTGAGCCAAATACCAGGGGCACCAGACTATATGTGGCAGCAATATTCTAAGCATGGACATTTGGTAGACTTATTGATATATAAGATAGAGAAAAATTGTCTAATATAACAGTGACACAGTTGACTTAGCAATAGATTCAATATAGTTTTTCCACTTTATGTCAGCTGAGAAGATTAGCCCAAGAAGGCACACCGAGTCAAGCTGATGGAAGGCAGAGAGGCGTCTCTCAGATGATTAAAAGAGAAGTTTAGTTTTGGAGATGTTAAAATTAACAAGCCATCTTTTGCTCTAGTTAATGACAGACAAGAGGTTGTTTTGGACATCAACTGCCATTTTGACCTTGTCAGACTGATCAGCCTTAGAGAGCCGATATCATCAGGAAGGTGATTAATGAAAATTAAAAACAATGTAGGACCAAGAATGGAGCCCTGGAGGACATTTGCATTAGTAAAAAAGGATGTAGACAAGCGGCCATTCAGGATAATTTTCATTTCACAATTTGATAGGAAAGACTGGATCAGTTCAAAAATGTGTCTGGAGACACCATAACTTTTCAGCTTGTGGAGAAGACCTGTTTGCTAAACCTTGTCAAAGGCTTTCAAGATGTCCAAACCTACAGCCCAGGCTTTGTTTTTATCTAAAGCATGATAGACTTTCTGCAATTATTGCCAGTACATCAGCAGTTGACCTGGAGAAACAAAAGCCATATCACTTATCTGAGAAAAGGCCCTGCAATGAGAGATGGTGAACCAATTCTGCCTTGATTAGAGCCTCTAGGAGTTACCCCAGAAAGAGGTAGAAAACTAATAAGCTGATAATTGGAAGGGTCACCAGTTTCTTAGAAGTTGGAACAACAGACAAGGACTTCCAGCAGGCAGGAAGAAGGCAGTAGCAAGGCATTTATTATATCTTATAGAGAGAACAGGGGCCAATTCAGGAACACACTTTTTGACTATTACAGGGATACTATCAGATTCACATGCTTTGTGGGGACCTAGGTTAGAGATGATAGCAGAAACCATGGAAGGGATTATATGCATATCACTCAGAGATTCAGTTCTATATGGGAAGTTAGACAAGAATACTCCAAATGAGTCAAGAGTATAGTTTGTAGAGAATTTACGAGAAAATCATTCAACTTTATCAGTAGATGATAACAGCACAAATCTATTGAAGAGGGGAGGAATAGAGATCTTTCACTTATTTAATACCCTATTACAGAGCTGCCAGTAATCACGAGAACCAAAGTTGTTGAAGGCTATGTGGTGTGTCATTCTCTCAGCAAACAGGGACTTAGCTCCTTCAAAGACACACTTACATTTATTACAAGCAATAACAAATAAGCACTTGTTGTGATGAGAGCTGTCACACTGGTATAGCCAAAAATAGTGGTTCCTGTGTTCTATAGTAACCAAGCATGCTGGCATGAACCATGTAGAAGATTGAGGATTCACCTGGTATTGCTGAGAAAGGATGAAAGCATCCATGCCAGCTTTGACCCAGGAAGAAACCTCAGTGGTGCAATTTTCAATTGGGAGGTTAAAGATGTCAGTCCAAGGGGCGTCACAAAGAAAATCACAGAGTGAGTCCCAATCAGCATGTTGATAAAAGAAAGAGGGCTTATGGATGGAGGGTTCCTGTTTAATGGATGATTGGATCAACAGATACCACAGAGTGGTCCGAGTTACCAAGAGGGTAGTGTTGCGACGCCCGGCAAGAGCCAGGAGAGGAGGTGAGAAATAAATCAAGATACCTGATGCTTGGTTTTCCTAGGGAAATGAGTAGTGAAGTTGACAATTTGAGTGAGGGATTGGGCAATGGAAAAATTTAATGTCTGAATACCAACAATATCAGTAACTTTTAGAATGTTTCAGCCACGTGTCATGGTGAGCATTAAAGTCCCCAAAGACAAAAATGCTCACAGATGGAGAGTAAGTGCCTTTTCTATACTGTCAGCTATTATGTATAATACACTGTAGTCCTGAGAGGAGGGGAAGCAATAAAGGAAAAAAGAGATAGCTAACAGAAAGCTGGAAGCACATGAAAGAATAGTCATGAGCCTCAAGACCACCGGAAGATTATCCCGGATGTAGACACCAAAGCCATGCATGTGAATATTAGAATCTTTTCAGCAGAGGGAAAGAGCCTGGAACCAATAATTCACTGCTAGCAATGGAAGAATCTAAGTTGGTTTTACTTACAAAAGGCAAAGATATCAAGTGACCATTCTGAGAGAAAAGATTCTATTGCTGCAGAAGTTGGAACAGATACCCTGAATATTGGAAAAAGAACGTTGGGGTGGCTTTTTGTTTATTGGTTTATTTGTGTTATCTTTGAGATTCATTTTAAGGAGAGAAGGAAGACCACTATAATTGTCACCATCTTTCGTCAATAATGGCAATACAAACCAACCAGACCAGGGTAACGTTGAGAACAGAGGGATCAACTCCATAATTCATCTATACAAAGAGACTGGAGTACAGTAATAATATTCAAAACTGAATAAACAGCATGTAAAATTTCAGAAGCATGTGAAAAAATAGCTACAGAAAAAGAAAAAAAAAAAAAAAAAAAAAAAGAGACTAAGTAACAAAATCCAGAAAAACATCTAAAATAGCATTAGATTTTTTTTTTTCAGACGTAGTAGAAAATAAATCACATGCTACAATGAGAGAATTTTCAACAGACAGCTACTGGTTTGATTAAAGGAAAAAAAAAAAAAAAAAAAAAAAGAAAAGGACTATAAAAGTAAAAGTAAAACATATACGAGATTTTCCAATAAGTTGTACTTGTAATCAAGGAGTTAAAAAAAAAAAAAAAAAAAAAAAAAAGTCTGCTCGTCTCCAAAGTTATTCCCTTTTTTCATTCAAAGAGAAAAAAAGCAAAGCGGCTATAGATCAAAAAAGTTTTGATCTATAGCCGCTTTGCTTCTTTTTTTTTTTTTGATTCAAAAGGTTCACCGATAACTGAGTGAAAAGTGAAACTACATGCCATTTTCTACGAGTCAATATTCTTGTATTTCTTTTTCTCCTATACACATCACAATTTAGGTGCATTTCGTTGGACATTTTTTCAAATAAGACGGTTTATTTATTTATTACTAAGAGTTAAAAATATACATCCACAAAAATTTACAATTTTTTTTCATATAGCTTTCTTTACAAAAAAAAAAAAAAAAAAAAAAAACTTTATAAAACTGTTGTAAAAATACAATGTAAATGATATTTTAAAATTGTAGTTTCATATTTTACAAGTTTTTAACTATTTTTAACAGAACTAGTTTAATTAATAATTCAATTGTGACTCAATATACCAATGGCTAATAATTACTAAACGCCACTCTAAGACTTACATTTTTTTGAAACTGAGGAAAACAAAAAACACACTTCAAAACAAAACACAGCAACCAATAGATTTTTTAGCTAAATTACATTTATATTTAATAATTAAAAAATTGAAATTAAAAATCGCTATATTTATTTCCTTTTAGAAAAAGCTTTATAAAAATCTCAACAAATCTTAGTGCCAATTTTTGAGGCTTTCATAAAAGTGATTTGTTGAATAATATATTGATTGATTGACCAATGTTTTTTTTTTTTTTAACTTAAAAAAAAAAAAAAAAAAAAAAAAACAAACCCTTCTGCTACAATTTTATAACTATTACCTGAATAATTACTAACATTTTTTTTTATATTCATTCGGCACGACTAAAAAAAAAAAAATATTTGATTTTGAATATGTAAAAAAAAAAAAAAAAAAAAACCAGAAATGTCAGAGACTGTGACGGCATATTTTATTTATGTCTTCCAAAATTATTAGTTATTTTTTATACGAGTAATTTTTCAATTATTTTTCTATTGTGCATCCCTTTTCCAAGCTTTGTAAACATTTCAATGAAAATGTATTATAAAATAAAAAAAAAAAAAAAATAAAAATAAAAAAAAAGAAATTATATATATATATATATATATATATATATATTATATATATATATAATATATTATATATATATAATATATATATATATATATATATTTTCCAAACGTACCACTTTTTAAAAAAATGTTAAGTTAATGAGAAAACAGAGTATAAAAATTTATTTTGCAAATTTGTTTTTTTAAAAGTTTCAAACTCAACAAAGTAATCGATTTTCTTCTTGACATACATTTTTCTTTACAGAGAAATAAAGGTTTGTTTTTTTTTTTTAAATTAATCTGAATTATCATGGACTTCATGACAAAAGTCATTTTTTTGATGGAACCTTTAAACGTTAAAGTAAAAAAAAAAAAAAAAAATAATTCCTTTTTAGTTTTTACAGTTTTTTTTTTTGGTGTAGATAAAAAAAAAATAATGGGATTGATCATGAATTTGTATCAGTTATCCTGGATTAATGTGCAGATATTTACAAAAATTGTCAGTATTTTTAACATTTTTCTAAGTGGATTCAAAAAGGATTAGTGAAAGAAAAGTCAAAGTGGATTATTGTTGACAATTTGTACAAATACTAAAAATTTTATTAACACCAACAACAAACATTTTTAAACGTTTAAATCGGAAAAATCGTTTAATAATTATCGATAAAATAAATAATATTTGAATAAAGTAATAACACTGCCCATTTATATATAAAGATTTAATTTATTTTAAATGCATTTTTTTCAAGTTTTTTTTTAAGAAACTTAGAAACACATTCACGATTCGATCTTGAACACCGAGTTCCTCACCTCAGCAACCGAGAAACAAGTGGGACGGATTTTTTAAATTTTATTTTTTTTAATGCATTTATCAACCTGCAACAAAAGAAAAAAGAAAAACACTAATCCCTGCCCAAACATTTTATGAGAAACCCACACCTGACACCAAAAGAAAAAGAAACTTGATAAAAAAAATAATGAACAAAAGAATGTGAATCTCTATGTGGTCAATATTTGATGGTTACTTGTTTTGTTTTTTAAGTAGTACCCCTGGACGCAAAAAGAAACAAGGTATTTTCTAAAAAAAAAAAAAATTTAGAATGTTCTAAAAAGGATGGAAAATTTTAAAAAAATACTTTGTTCCTTCCTAGTAACAAACCTTTTGATGATAAAATTTTATTTTCATCAAGTTTGGGGTCTTTTTCATGCTCCATTTTCAGCGAAACAGAAAGATCCTAGATTAAATAACTTATTGTTTATTTTTCTCTAAATAAAATATAGGCTCTATAGAGTTATTCATCAATCTCCCTTCTTTGTTCAATTCTCCATTCGTGACATGATTTTATTTAAAATAATTTCTATTCAATCAAAAATAAAGACTAAAGTACAAGTGTTAAGTACTAACTGAAAAATGAAAATTTAGATAGTGTTTTTTTTTTTTGTTTTGTTATTTAAAAAAATTTCACCTAAAACTTTTAAATTTATGTTAAAATAAAAATACTGTAATAAAAAAATAATGATAAAAGTAAAACATAATAAAAAAAAAAAATAATGATCCGTGAATCGAAAGAGAATTATAAATTCACAAAATTTAATAAAGACAAAAAAAAAATGGATCGATCTAAAAAGAAAACGAATAAAAAATATCTTCATTAAAAAAAAAAAATATGTCCAATAAATTTTACCTCCTTAAAAAAAGCAAGTAAAACAGCAATTTTTTTTAATAAAAAAATATTATAGAGAAAAAAAATCCAGGTACGTACCTCTGTTTGGGAGGGGTGGTACTGAACCAGTTTTATTGACAGGAATGATTACTGAGGGGACCGACAAAGAAAGGTCCAGGGTGGCCCCTAACAGCAAGAGGACTTGTAGAACATGATAAGGGTACCGGTACCCGAATGATGAAAATGAAGACGGGGAGAAACGGTAACAAGAAAAATCACGTCTCGACAGAATGGACATGACACGGCCGGAGTGAAATAGTTTTTACACAGGTGTTAAAAATGTTGTTTTGTTTTCTAATTAATCAATCAATAGGTTTTTAAAAAGGCTGATAGTGATAAGCTATCGGACAAGTACGAACAAAGTAGATAAAATAAAATAAAAATAGGTTCTAGAATTTGTTATTGATAAGAAGAGGGCAATTAAAAGGCGTCAAATCATGAATAATTATGAACAAAATTCCGGTATTTACTCCAGTAAAAGCGGTAAATTTGCAGCTGAT
The DNA here is from genome assembly GCA_963932145.1 of Acanthosepion lycidas. Classification (NCBI taxonomy): domain Eukaryota; kingdom Metazoa; phylum Mollusca; class Cephalopoda; order Sepiida; family Sepiidae; genus Acanthosepion; species Acanthosepion lycidas. Next base: position 15,112,608 of record OZ010576.1, read on the forward strand.
AGAGTTTTGTTTGATTTTTTTAAGGTTCCATTCCAAGAACCGGTTGACGATGCAGATTTCAGAAGACTAAAACAAAAATCTTAGGTAGCAGAGATGTGAAAGGATCCTTTAAAAAAAAAAATAAATAAATAAAGACTCATTTAAAGAGTAATCCGGGATTAAAATATCAACCGTGGATAGTTGTGAATGAATGAAATTGAAGAGTAATAATGCCAATAGCTTTTTAGAAGCAAGACAATAAAAATGAAGAACGAGAGAAGATAATACCTCCGACGTGCAACGATATCTTTTTCCCTCTGCGACGACTACTGGCCGCTGCTGTTATTTATTTACTGTTTACGATGGTTTTTGTGTCGTAAAAAAAAAAAAAAAAAAAAAAAAGCTTCGTTTCAGATAACAAGCACCAAAAATAATAACGATCACCTCCTTTTCTCCTGGCCAGCTTCCTACGATTTTGTTCTTTCTTTCACTGGTTATTAATTATTACAAGAACTACAACCGATGGTCTGGAAAAGGGTCCTTTTTTTTCCGGGTATTCCTACAGCAGCAGTCATGACGTCAGCAGAAGCAACAACAGCTGTAGTCGTAGTAATAGTAGTAGTAGTAGTAATAGAATTGGCACAGGACACAGTGTGATAATAGCAATAAAGATGAGGACAATAGTCTGCATGTATTGTAAATAATAGTGTTAAACACCTCATACCAGAAATTCAGAGAGAAAAAACAACAGGTGGATCCAGAATTTGAACATGGCTCAATAATTCCACTTTCCACACAGATAATCATGGAGATTATCCAGGCTCACAGCCACATCACACTGAAACACCGGGTTCCCATATGATAACTGAAGTTAAGCAACATTGAACCTGGTCAATACCTTGATGGGTGACCAACTTAAATTTAAGTTTATAGTTCAAGGCAGTAGTAGATACAGGGCAGCTATTAATGGTCACACTCACTACAGAAGAAATTGTTTACAAAACTAGCTTTTGGCAGTATGATATTTACACCAGGAAATATCAAACATCTGAATTGAATCTAATGTCCATCATTTGAATGTCTATTGGGACTCAAATTCTCCCCAGATTTCAAGTGGAACTCATATATACCATCCATCATTAAAGAGGTTGAAAAAACAGTTGCTTCCTTGTGCCACTCTAGAATGTATCTGACTCCTCATTCCATGCTCTATATTTACAAGAGTCAGATTACACTAAAAACAAAATAAGGCTGCCATGTCTGGGTTGAAACTGTCCAATCCTCACTTCCCAGCTATGACAAAGTTCAAAAGCATTTACATGGTCTTGTAGGCATTGAATTATCTTCCATTCTACAACCCCATTCCCACAGACAAAACACTACAAGCCTCTCATTATTTCCATAGCAAATGTCCTGATAAGCTACAATCCTTAGTTCCACCAGTTCAGACCTTTACAGCTAAAATCCACCATGCTACATTTACTGGGTTGAATCATTATTCCCTTCATATTCTATGACTCCCAAATGGATGCTTCCCCAATCACTACAATCTTCAAGTTAACTCTATTTACTTTCAACAACTTCATTTAGAATATTGTATTAACAATTTTTTAGAGATAATAATGATTTTCAGATACATTCTACTATTTAACCCAAATCCTGGAGAGAGAAGAAATGGTTTCATAACTTCCCCAAGGATATTTGCACATAAGGGAAGGTAAAAAAGCCAACTGGAATTCAAGCTCAGCTCTCCAATATAACATTCCGAGCCCCTATCAATTACACCACCTGTACATCCACTATGAGTAAGATAGTAGGATATCTCTAAACTTGAAGAGGTTAAGATTGTAGTGATCAAGGAAGCATCCTCTCGGGAGTCTGTTTCACAAAGTGACAGTTTTGGGAGGAATATGAAGGGGATGTTGATGCATGTAATAAATGATTCGAGACAACAACAAAACACCATATGTGGATCAACAAATAAATATATATTGAAATATAACATACAAAACAATCATGCAATGAAGTGTAATGATCGAGGAAAAAAAGTTGTTCCCCTTCAACCGTATTCTGATTTATGATTGAATGTTCAAAAGAGTTTCTCTTGAATAAGAATGTTCAGGATTCTATGTTGAATAGAGTTTGCTGTTAGAATAGAATACAGTTAATTAATAAATGTGTTGTTTAGAGAAATTAATAGAGTGCTGGTTCATGAACTTGGCTGAGTCACAGAGAGAGATATGTATAATGTGTTACAAAAATCTGTGTCTGTGCGTTTGAAATGTGAGTAAAGTCATAGATTTGTGTGGACAGACGAAAATAGCTGGACTCTACTGGTGACTTACGAGAAAGTCGGTAAGAGTTGTTGGCAATGTTCTTTAATGTCTGACTGCACGGTTAAGACAGGAGCTCTTAAAGATTACATCTTGGCAGCAAGGAAAAAGATGAATGAAGAGAACATGAGAGAGGCTTATTTGTGTTTTGTTTATATAAGGTTGTGTCTCACATGACAGGCTCTAGCCTTGTGCATGGGAAAATTATTCCTTGCGTGCAGGCGATTTGATTGGTCGGAATTGACCAATCAGCAAGCTAGTTTCATTAGATTAGCCAATGAATGCTTGCTGTATGATCTGTATGTGTGTGTGATGGTGAATGATGATCACTACAACTCCGTGATATGGTGAGTTCTAGCTGTGAAGGTTTGAACTGGTAGAAATAAAAAATGTAGCTTGTCTGAACATTTGCCATGGAAATGGCAAAAGAATAGTAAGAGGCTGGCAACATTTTGTCCATGGGAAAGGAGTTGCAGAGTAAAAATAATTCATCACCAAAAAGGCTGCATGCTTACTGTGTCAAGATGGGCATGGGATCAACAGATTTGAAAATGAATCTACAAATAGTTACATGTCGATTTGTCAACCCATGCATTTGAATCCTTGCACAAACCCAAACTGAATGTGCCACACAAATAGTGTACACATTGCATTAAGCCATTATTTATGCTCCACATTTCAATTTTCAAAGTTATAGATACATCTATTTCAACTTCACCCCCAGTTATGGATTAAATATCAGGGCTCCTTCTCCTTGATTGGCAAGTCTAGAAGGAAAACTATGAATTCAAAAGTAATTGTGTGTGGGGATGGCAACTCCACCCCGTAAAAACACTACTTGCTATGTAAAACAAACCAGTAACATTAGCCTGGTGAAGCTGTGGCCCTAGCATGGTGAAACTGTGGCCCTATACTCTACATAAGGATGTGTTGTTTTGCCGATATGAGTAATTTTGAATTACTGATGTGCTTCTATAGCCTTGTCAGTAAGGCACTATGCATGTAAGACAGGCTTCCAAAGTGACAAAACATTAGTTCACATCTTGTTAGAGGCTAATACTTTATTTATTATCCATGTTACTTATGTCATAGAAGCCATAAAAGAAAAACGGGTAGCATAATAGAAAGCAACAAAAAAATAAGATGAAAGAAAAACTAGTCAACAAATAATAATGACTTACAAAGGTTTATCTCAAATATTCAAACACTATTGGGTTGCCTAGAAATGTTTGTTAATATTTGCGTGTTTGTTTTTTAATGTTGCATTGCATGTTATCTCTGGGTTCTAGTGGTCTATTGGCAATTCCTCAGTAGAGACCCCAAAGCTAAGCCAACCACAAAATTCTTATGGTTTCTTTTTTACTCACATTATTAACAGATAAACATAGTAGACTGGTAGCTGTCACAATACAAACAAAAGTGAACTTTTTAACTGAAGTTAATTGAAACTAAACACTCCTAGTGACATTTAATAATAAAACAGGAGAAATCTTTTAACTAATTCAATACAAACTGATTAAAAAGACAGATCTATCTTTGTGCTATCATGTCACCTGGCATGCCAACATGCTGTGCTGAATCAACCCCTTGTTGTTCTCCTCTCTCCAATACGCTACTCCCCAAAGGAGGTGAATCCCCCAACTTCTCACAAACTTGATTTACTCCTAAATTTATTACTGTCTAAAGAATGGAAAATATTTTAATTTTGCATCTATCATTTGTTTTCAGGATGTGGAGAAAACCTTCCCTTTGCCAACGTCTGCTTACTCCATTAGACAGCAAACAACAGGTGTCATATGCTTCATGGCTAAAGTAGTCAAATATTTTCTTTCTGAATTTCAAATGATGATTTTCAAAGCAAGCAAGTCAGCCCTCCCCCACTTACCTGAGTATTGAGTAATACTTCCTGTTACCATAACCACGGAATAATCTCATTACTAAGAAGGGGAGATCATCAAGTTTCTTGTTCCAGGCCTTCATTAAAGTCCATGATCTGTTTCCATTTACCTTTTCTGAAATGTAGAAAAACAATACTCTAGAACTCTGAATGGAAATTCAAAAATGCAAGAGATAACAGAATTCTCTGAGAAGTATAGAATAGACATCACATGGATCTAGGCAAATTGCTTGAAATTAATTGCTTGACAGTAAATTGCTCAAAATCAATTGCCCAAAAAATAATTTCTCGAACTATCAATTGCTCGAAAGGCAGATTGCTCGAAGTAATTTCAAAAGCTCGAACCACCATGTAAACTGTGCTGTCTCACGATACGTCAACAGAGCTGGATATAAAAGGAGCCACGGCACTTAACTTTAGCAGTTCTGATTTTTTTTCTATATTTGTTTTCTATTTCAGTAATTTGGGAGATCTCGAAAACTAGTGATGGACATAACTTTTGTTGAGAGCGAAAAAGGAAAGAAGTTGTTTGGATGGATATCTATATATTAAGGACAAAACAGTGAACAATAAGATTTACTGTAAATGTGAAATGTGCAAAAAAAAGAAATGCTTAGCATGTGTTTTATTTTTTTTAACCACAGGTTTCAAGCAAACTGCCTTTCGAGAAAAAAAATAAGACCTGCTATATAAATGTACTCGTTCTTTAATTTTAAAGTAAATATTAGAACAATGTAGTTTTATTTATTTTAACCACAGGTTTCGAACAAACTGCCTTTCGAGCAATTGATAGTTTGAGAAATTTTTTTTTTTGATTTCAAGCAATTTACTGTCAAGCAATTGATTTCAAGCAATTTACTGGATACGGCATCACATATATGCAAGAACATAAATATTATTAGCCAAACTAAGGTAATCTAAGTATTCAGTAAATCACTTCATGGTTATTTAGAGATGTGCTTTCTAATAATTTTGTTCACCCAGTACAAGGCCCAAGAGTTGTAGAGGATTACTGAATGAGATTGTAGTAAGGGTGAAAGTAAGAAGTGCATATTAAAAGGATATGAAGGATACATATCAGTTGAAGAGGTTAATATTCTAGTGATTAAGAAAGTATCCTTTTGGGAGTCTGAATGGAACTTCCTCCTTACCAATGGAATATGAAGGGAATGAGAATGAGTTGAACTTGTATACGTGGCATGGTAGGTCCTCGCTGTAAAGGTCTGAACTGGTGAGACTGAGGAATCTAGCTCATCTGAACATCTGCAATAAAAATAATGATAAAGTAGTAAGAGGCTAGCAATGTTTTGTCTGTGGGGAAAGAAGTTGTAGTGTGAAAAAATAATTCATCACCCACAAGGCTGTTTTCCCAACCACTACAATCTTGACTTATTCAAGTCTAGGATTAGTTGTTATCTTTCTGCACAACCCTATGAACTTCATTTCTTGCCTTTTCTTATGCTCATGCAACATCACTCAGTAACCCACTACCTTGAGTGGCTCTTGAGCCCTATACTGGGTGAACATGAATATAAATAAAAAAAATTGCAACTTTTCTTTCCAATTTCCAATTCAGAGCTGTTATATATTACACCACTCACACTTTTAAGCTAGTATTTCCAAGTGGTCACCGATATAGATACAGACCAGGCTTGACAGTTTTTAACTGGTGATTGGATGTAATCTAATGTTTCAACGTGATATGGCTGTAAAACAGCACTAATTGGAAGGTTGACTTAATGGGACTAGTATTGTACCATTATAATCACATTTATTAATTACACTCTACTTACAATGACAAATTATTGTACTTGTAATTATTGGCATTAATAGTAACCATTACTAAGTGGCTTTTCATTGCTGTATTTTTCCTGACAGAGCTGATAACAGCCACCTTAGTAATATTTGAAAAATAGAGGAATGTTAATAAACAATATTTAAATTACCTCACCATGGAGCAATGAGTAGCAGGTCAGTCAGGCAGACTATTACAACTCCAATGAATTTCATTCTTATGGGCTACTCCACACTTTAATCAAAATTGGATGAATTAGAAATCCAGACAAAGATGTTACTGAGTTCTCTGAGAATACTAAGGAAGGTGCTGGAGATCTGAGGATACTTGGTGTCAATCAATCTTCAATGATAACTACCACATATCTACCTTTAACCAACAGTACCAATGGTTTTCATATCTGGATTTTATAATTGTTATATTCTGTGCTAATAGGAATATATACTTTAACAACACAATGGATAAAATAAGTAAAGGTTTATTATAAAAAAACAGTACATAAAGAAATAAGGTAACAGTTATGTGCACGATTGTCACAAGTCAATCCAGTAGTCAGTGCTACTATTAGAAGGTTGGTAGTTCTCATGTAAGTCTGAGTCGTACTCAACAGATCCCAGCTAGATTATTTAGCCACCCTCCCACAAGGGTTGCATGTGGCATAAGGCCGGGTTTAATGTGGATTCTTCGAGCCCATAGACTCAGCCAAAAATATTCCCTTTTGAATCCGTACAAACGGATTCAGGGTCAGTCAACGTCCCCGAACGAGACTCTGCCCTTTGGCATAGCCTCGTCCGGGTTCCTCTCTGCCCAAAGGCAGAGTTTGACTATTTAGCTGGAACAGATCCCAGCTAGACTCCATAGTCCGTTGACTTACCAATACTTATAGGTAGTTACTACCTATAGTGTAGTTACTCATGGGGGTGACAGTTTATTCCATTACATTAATAATGAATCATAATTCTTAAGTTAATGTTTGAATAAGCTCTCTCTGAGTTCGACAACCATAAAATACTCATGGAAATTCCTGTATTACATTGTTAAATATTTAAACTTAACAAATTTGACAAAATACTATAATAACAGTCATGAGTTTGAATGCACAGGACACCTCGATGTGGTGTAAGCTTGTCTTGCTAGAACAATTACAACTAAGTATTTAGTTTGATCCTCACTGGAGGACGAGCCTTGTGCCACATCTGAGCTATGCTTAGAAAATAGCTATAAGTATGAATGCAGATCATTATTTAAAGAAGTGATAGGGCACAAATGAAAAGATTCAAAACTGTTTTCCATTTCATTGTAGCAGACATCAAACATATGAGAGTATTTTTACCTATTCTAGCTTCTTTATCTTTCTTATTATTATGTATACTTTTTCTCACTAATATATATATATATATATATATATATATATATATATATATATATATATATATATATATGTTTATTTATTTATTTATAACTGTAAAAGACAATAGGAAAACTGTAATATTAGCCGATGTGTTTCGTCCAATGTGGACTTTTCAATGCAAAAACAAAATGAATTTATTAAAACAAAGTAACTAATAATAACAAAACAAAATGTCCAGTTGCTAATATATATATATAATTTTCTTCCGCCTTTCCTCACAGTCAAAGCTGAATATTTGATTAAAAAAGACAAATTAGTAGAAAAAACACAATAACAAAATACAAAAATTAGTAGAAAAAGAAAAAAAAGAAAAAATCAAATTAGTAGAAATTAAAATGGTCGTTCAATAATACCCATTTTACAATCAATTTTTATGCCAGATTGTCTACTTGAGTTACTTTCTTCAAGTCTTTTTTTTTTACTTTAACATTAATATTAAGCCAATAATTTTGAGTCACTAGTTGGACCAAATAAACCTGGGAAGGTAACAGATGTCAAAAAGTAGCCTTTGTATTTTATCTTTCATCTTAAAATTGATTCACTCAGCCATGATAGATTAAAGCTATGTTTATATATGAGGATTTTATTATTTTTTATTCTACATTCATAAAACATTATTAAAGTAAGTAAAATGCTAGAATAAAATAAATATTCCTATTATCTTTCTAGATTATTAACCAGATTATAATTACCTTTCAAACAACTGCTTTTCTGCTAGAACTGCTGTCTGGGGTGTGCTGAAAAGTTCTCAACCAGACTAAAATTCCCCATTCAAAAATAAAATCTGATATTTTGGAAGATTTTGGGAAGTTGGTTCGACAAAAACCTTTCAGCACACCCCTCATATGTGCCCACATTTATATATCATAATTATCAATAATTATAATTATTGATAATTATATTTTTGATTAAAAATATATATGTACTTTACGCACTAACCTTGTATATTTTGCAACAATGCCAGAAGTCAGTGTTTCAGTTCTGATAAAAACTCAAAGTTCAAATGCTGCTTGCTTTAATGGTAAACAGTCCCTTTCTACTGAAAATTGTTATCAATTGTTATCCTTTAGAATTTGTGTTGTACTAAATTCAGTTTAGTAAATCCTAGCAGGGATGTTTGGCATTGCTTTAGAAAATAATATCAGATATAACTAATACAAGAAAAATGATTATTAATATATTTATTTTGACACAATACAAGAAAAATATATTTACACTATTTATACATAGAAAAGTAGTTAGTACTGCACAAAATAAATAGTTCCTTAGTTTTTCAGGGCTTTGGATAGACAATATTTGTGCTTCTTTGACTAAGTGCCAGTATGAAATGGTTGTTTGGGAACAACCAACATAAATCTGACAATAGGAAAAACATGGAGAAGAAAGGTTAGGTAAACAATATTTTTTTTAATCATTTCACCCCCAAACAAGGCAGGAATGCCACTAGTATGCAGTGGAGGGTTACAGAGAGTGAGGAAAGAATGGGTATAGGAGGGTTGACGAAAGGATAAAAGATAGATGTGATTCAAGATGACATAAGATGGTAATTGATGCTGAATTTAAATTTTTGAAGATTTTAGTTATCAGGGAAACAAGTAAACAAAAGGGAGTTCCATTGGTGGGAAGTGTGAGAAAAGAAACTGCTAAAGTAGAAGTGTCAGTTACATTTAGCTGTTTCAACAGTAAAATGGTGGGACCTAGATGCCAATCTAGTAGCATGCTTAAATTCATGTAGTCAGGGCACCAGGGAAAAAAGCTCATCAGAGCAGTTGCCATGAAAATATTTGCACAAAAAAAAGGAAAGCCACATCACATCTGTGAGAAAGTGACTAAAGTCGAGATTCCAATTCAGGATCAATTACATTGCAGTTCCTTTGGATTTTGTCAAGAACCTTGAGATGAATAGCAGGAGCACCAAACCAGATATGGCAACAATATTCAATGCACAGACGAATGGTAGATTTGTAAATGGGCAAGATGGACTCTGACGAGAAAAAGCTTCTGGCATGATATAATGACCCAACTTTTCTTGTAGTAGATGCAGTTGTTGATTCAATGTAGTTGTTCCTCTTCAAGTCAGTTGAAAATGTGAGGCTGAGAAGGCATAATGTGATGCTCTCCAAGAGTTGAGCATCAGCCATGCTGATGATAGGCAGGAAAATTTCTCTATGTTGTTTCTGATGACAGGCAAGAAAATTTCTCTATGGTGCTTAAATGAGAGCAATTTCATTTTGGAGGCACTAAAACTTGCAAGCCATTTCCTGCCCCAGTTAACCACTTACTGGAAGTCCTTTTCAAGAGCAGCAGCCAGGTTAACTTTGTCAGCTGTTTGCTATTGAGACAGAAGTAAATCATAGTGTCATTTGCATAAATGCCTACTTGGGAACTGATGACATCAGGAAGATTATCAATAGTGATCAGAAACAGTATAGGACCCAGGATAAGCCTTGGGGACAGCTATATTCATGTGAAAGGATCTGGAAGTGAGCTTCTTCAAAACAACCTTCATCTTACAATTTGATAGGAATGATTGGATTAAATCAAATAATCGTTCTGTAATACCATAGTCCTGAAGCTTACATAGAAAACCAGCATGCCAAACCCTGTCAAACACCTTTGAGATATCTAGAGCTACAGCTCAAGCTTTGCCATTATTATCAAGAGCTTGATATGCATATTCAATGAAAACCATTAGAACATCAGCAGTAAACTGGGTAAAACAGAATATGTTGTTTGTCAGGGAGTAGGTCATGAGTGGTAAGATGCTTAACCACTTCAGCATGGATTAAAGCCGCAAATACTTTGCCGAAAAGCAGGAGACTAATAGGTTAATAGTTAGAAGTGTCAGAAGGTTCTTAAAAACAAAAACTACAGAGGGGTACTCCCAACAAGCTGGAAAGCAGGAAGTGGTAAGGCAATAGTTGTAGAGTTTGGAGAGAACTGGGGCCAGCTCAGGAGCACATTTCTTTAGGATGACATAGAGCCTTTGTTCTAAGAGGGAAATCAGGTGTGGGTACTCAAAATGAGTTGAGTGTTGATTTGGAAGAGAATTTCTGAGAAAAGCATTCATCTTTATCTGATGTAGAGGTCAGAACTTTGAATTGATTGAATAGAGGAGGGATTGAGGATTTGCTCTTGCAGAACCACCAATAATCTCTAGAACCTGTTTTGTGAGATGCTATATGTTGTTACATTCTATCAGCAAACAGTAACTTCACTTCATTGAGGACACACTTGCACTCAAAACAAGCAGAGACAAAGAGATGTCTGCTGCAATCAGTCATGTAACTCTGGCACAGCCAGAAGAAGTGATTCCTGTAGGCTATAGCACCGAAGCATGCAGGTGAGAACACAGGAGATGAATGCGGTTTAACTTGGTATTTCCTTGCTGGGTTGAATGCCAGCTTTCACCCAGGAGAGGCCTCAGATACACATTTTTGAACAGGTTGATTAAAAATTTCATTCCAAGAGATGTCACAAAAGAAAATCATGGAATGAATCCTAATCTACTCATTGATAACATAAAGATGTTCTGTTGGTAGGGGAGGGGTTCTTGGCTGGTTAGGGTGCAGAAAGAGATGTTTACAGACACTACCATATGATCAGAGTTGCTAAGGAGGCAGAGCTGCATAGTATGACATGAGTCAGGAACATAAGTAAAAAAGAGATCTAGAAGAGAAGTATATCCATCAGGGTTACTGGGGTAACACATGGAGAATCAACCTCTGAGAGATTGATTGATTGGAGAGATTTTATAGGTATTTTTTTTAGGTCTATAAGTGATAATTATTTCATTTTGAAATAGCAGAGGAATTAGATAAATTTGAGTTTATACCCAATGTCACCACTATCAATTGTAATCAAATTGTTAAATGTCAGTGAAAGGCTTCCTTTGAACAAGACCATTATAAGTATTTCTATTGCAGGTGTTATATTGGCCTGCAAACACATATTGAATAATGGAAGATAACAACAAACAAAACAAAAGCTTGAGTAAAAAACTATATTGTAAAGATTATTTTCATTAAAGAAAACATATTGACAAAAATAAGGTTACAGTGCAGTAGGCAAAATATATTTCTGCTTGTTCATGTAGAGGGTGAGAGGAGTGTTATCCCGAGAAGGACAGTTTTGTAGTTGTTGAAAGGTGTTGTCCTGAAAAGGACAGTTTATTGCATATCGTTGCTGCTAGCAAGGATGGCTGGCTGGAGCTGGAGGTCTGCTTGAGTGGCTGCTGATGGCTGGAACTGCAGGCTGGCTGGTTGCCGCTGCTACACTTTGACCCAAGGCATCTTGGTCACAAATTGTTGTTTTTATCAGTTTTTGAGGCCTTTTTATATGCTGAATCAATTTTACAAGTCACTGGTCCTGAAAGTGAAGTTTCTTCTTCTGGTTGTTTTTAAAAATGTGAGAGTGCCAACAGGATACAACACTTTACTGTTAAATCTATTGTAATTAAAAAAATAAAAACAGGCATTACTTTTTGACCAAGCCTCATACTATTATTGAGAAGGATGGAAAATGTTTTGAAAACTAGATTTGAACTCCTAAAACTACATATTTTAGTATGATTTATGTGTGTCTAATATTAAATCTGCTGTAACAAAAGAAAAGCAAGCATTACTTTTTGAATGACTCTTGTATTTGAATCATAGAGGCTGTAATTCCCATGTTTTTTTCTTTCTTAGTATGATGAGAAAGCTGTACTGTGATTGGTTTATGAAGCAGATCAAGTAGTGACCACACCCACCATAACCAATTTTGAAATCTTTGCATTAAAAGATTTTAGCTAGATTATTGGTTGCAAAAGGAGTACATGTAACCATCAATGAAGACATTCTCTGTTAATGGCTACCATTTTTAGTTAATGCACTAGAAAAAGAAAAGAACAAATCTGTATTTTTAGAAATCTTTTTTCTTTTTTTTTTTCTAATTCTTAGAAGTCTTATAGAGAGGCTCTCCTTATAAAAGGGGGCAAAAATGAGTTAATTCAATCTTGCCAAAAAAAAAAGATTTCGGTCGAACAATCAGGTTATTGTTCAACCAGAAATTTGCCACTGACTGGGTGCTCCTACCCACCTTGTCCAATACCAAGAAGGGAGAACAACAACAACAACATTAATACTGTCTGATTCAACATCAAAGCTCTCAATGCTAACATTATTTTTATTGCAACAGTTTCCTACTTAAAATATTGATAATCTAATATCACAAGTGACCAAAAAATAAAATCACAATAGAAATAATAATAATAAGGATGATTATGATGATGATGGTGATACAAATGTGTAATTATAATAACAAGATGGATTTATGGAAATTCTATGGATGTTGACAACTAAGATTATCCATTATCTCATACCTTTGCTCTTCTCTCATAGTTTGCCAGTATCTTCTCATAGTCTTCCTTATCCCTTCCAATCTTTGTTACTCACTCTATTTTTTTTTATCTAAATGTTATACAAATATAAATGAGTTTCATATGTCTACTGCATACTCTCTTTTATCTTCCTTTTATTCTTTCATTCCATAATAATTTAACACCTTGAAAATTTCCTCCTTTCCATCCCAATCTTTCATCCAATCTTTAATGCAATGTCTCTTTTTCTTTGTGTCTCCACCTCTCTCTCTCTCCGCCTGTCTTGATAGTAAGTCTGATTGGTTCGATAAGGGCAAAATGGCAATCGATGTCCAAAACAACCTTCAGTCTGTTGTTAACTGGGATAAAAGATGGCTTGTTAATTTTAATGCTTCCAAAACTAAACTGTCTACCATTAATCATCTGAGAGATCCTTCTTTGCCTTCCATCAGAATGGCTGATGCTATCCTCCAGGAAAGTGACTTGTACCTTCTCAGGCTAATGTTCTCAGCTGAAATGAAGTGGAAAGACTATATTGAATCCATTGCTGTGTCATGCTAATCAATTTTTCTCTCCAGAATCTATCCTACATATCTATAAGTCTACCATTCACCCATGCTTTGAATATTACTGCCACATATCGTCAGTTGCTCCTGCTATTTATCAAGAGCTCCTTGATAAAATCCAAAGAAGAATCAGCAATATTATTGATCCTGATTTGACATCTTGGCTTCAGTCACTTTCCCACCACTGTAAGGTTGCTTCTCTGAGCCTTTCCTATCAATACTTTCATGGTAATTGTGTGGATGAACACTTCGCTATGGTACCTAGACTTTTGAATTTAAGTGCAATATTAGAATGGCATTGAGATCTTATCAATTTATAGTTGAGTTGGGGAGATGTAATCTTAAATTCTATGCTAACAGTTTCTTTTGTTGCACTTCTTGCTTGTGGAACTCCCTTCCAGCTCCATGCTTTCCAGTCAACTTTAATCTTTAAAAATTTAAATACAATGTCAACTGCTATCTACTGTCCACCTGATTACTCTTCATATGTTCACACTCCTTAGAAATGTTTCTGTTTTTAATTTTTCCACAGCCCCTTATGTCTTAGTGGCTTTACTGACTTACTTGGGGATGAACTCGATTAAAATATATATATATATATATATATATATTCAGTTGTATGAATATGAGTTTGTGACCCAGGATTTCACGCTTTTGTGAGGAAGTGTAAGTTTTGTCTGACGATGCAGACGGCTGATCTGGAAAGAGTCAAGTACACCCTCACCTGCCCCTTGTTGAAAGAACATTGCTACATATAGTAAGTGCTACAGTCTTGACACCGAAACAGAATCACAATTGCTTATGTATGTATGCTGAAATGCATGGATGTGTATCTGCACCTAATCTCAGATTGTTTATATGGGTGTGTTTGTGTGAACTAAAATGCATACACCTGTCTGTGTGCGTGAGAGTATCATCTCAAAACGGACACAGAGGAGGATTCCTCCCTCCCACCACCAAACATAATCAAACACAAACAAGCATAAATAGATACAATTTTAAAAAATGAACCAGTTTGTCTGAAGATCGCAAAAGCATCAGACCCAGGGTCACAAACTCATATCTATACTACTGAATATGTTAGCTCTAGCACTGATATTGAGCACTTTCTACTAAGTACTGTGCATATAAAATAATATATATATATATATATATATATATATATAGAGAGAGAGAGAGAGAGAGAGAGATAGATAGATAGATATAGATAGATAGATAGATAGATAGATAGATATATGCTCCTTTATCTGTTTTTCTTTAAAATTTTCCTTTAACTTTCTTACTTCCTACCTTTCCTCCTTCACACCCTCTTTTTCTCTTCCAGCTCTCCATCTATTTTCTTAATTAATTCTCACTCCAGTTCAGAAGGGTTACGGATCAAGTGCAGATACTAATACTGATGCACTGATCCTAACTAGAAAACCATGACGGTCATGCATACAAGCAATATTTAAAATTATGGAAATTATAATTATAAAATTATGTAATTAATGGCTTAAAATAATAACAGCTGGGAATGAATTCAATAACAGTAAAGAATGAAAAGCTTCTGTCAAGGCTGATAATTGATGTAACAGCTTTTTGCTGCTACTACCATGACATGTAAGATAATTATGTTTTTTTCCAAGTGCACATTTTCTCCTCCATAAACCTTTGTGGCATACCAGTGACTAGCCCTTTTCTGTCAAGATATCCAGTAATGGGATGGAGTATATGAAAAAGTGAATTTATTCTTTTTCCAAGGGTATCAGTGAAAAGTAAACTTTTGTGGCATACCAGTGATGAGGCTTTTTCTTTCATGATATCTAGTAATGGGATAAAGTATTGGGTAAAGTGAATTTATATAATTCGCAAAGGCATTAAAACAAAATAAACACTGTCCTGGGTAAGATGATAAACTACATCAGGAGGCTTTTAGAAGCATGGAACCACCTCTTAATTGCTGTTGTTCCCAGGTCCCCTCTGATCCAGGGTGGTTCCAGCTATGGGAAAATAGTTAATCCCAAACTGGGGTCACAACACCATGAAAGTGTAAAAATAGGTTTTAATACCAGCAATACATTTTTGTAAAAATATTATCATCAATGAATCTTTTAAGAAAAATTTTTTATCAGCAGTACATTTTTGAAGAAAACAAATATTACCAGTAATACATTTTTTAAAAACAATATTACCAGTAATAAAAATCTTGTCTGCATTAAATAACCCATTGAGGTGTTGATATGCTGTAAACCAAACCAATTTAAACCAATGCAAAATAAACATAAACAACCTTAGCTGGAATTCAAACTTATTTAACTAATTCTATTTTTTTATTGGTTAATGTCATGCCCCTTGACACATTCATTTGTGAACAATAATGAAGATAAAAAATATAACAAAAAGGAGGAGGAAGAATTTACATTGAATAACAATAATAATAATAATAATAATAATAATAATAATTAAAATGACTAACAGAAAATCAAGAAAAGTGAAAATAAAAATAAAATGTAAAGAAATGTTTTTAAAAGGAAAAATAAGGTTGATATAAATCAGTATTATTAAGAAAATGTTATTAAGAAAATGTTATTAAAATAGAATTAAAATTATATCACTATAACTACTACTACTATTATTACTACTACTACGTTTCTGTTGATAATAGTGATGGTGATGGAAATAAAGAAAAATAAACATCAGTAAAAAGAAACTATTAATACTAATAATAAAAATGCATAATTGTGCTCGGCAGATGTTTTTGTTCAATATGTTTATTGTACTTGACTTTTACTTTCTACTTGACAGCACCGAAAATAAATCCATTTCTTCTGATCAAGATCATTTGGAATTTAGATCTGAAGGAGAAGACAGAGTTCTAAGGCTGAAAGAGGAAACTCTTTTTAGAATGATTGCATTGAAAGATATTGATCTGACAGTAATAAGAAAAAAAAAGTTTTCAATTTACATGTATCTGATGAAACTATACAATATTGCAGAAGAAAACTCAATGAAATTGCACTCTTTCTGTCTTTCATTCTTTTCTTTTTCCTTCAAAGGTCTTTATCATCCATTTTCCTTCAAAGGTCTTTATCATCCAATAGAAATAATATGGAAGTTCTGCAGCCCTCTTGTAAATATTTTTGTTGGCCTACAATATAATCTAGGGTAAAAATGATTTTTTTTTATTTATTGATCTTTGCTTCTTGAACTAATAACAAATCTACAATCTCATTTCTCTCTCTCTCTCTCTCTCTATCTATCTATCTATATATATATATATATATATATATATATATATATATATATCCAAGTATATGATTGGTGTATATGGAATGAATTCCAATAACCAACAATTACTATTCTTAAAAGAGTGCTGAATACAAAGAGCAGATATAATTATTTATTTTTAAAAAAAAATAAAATAAAAAAAAAAAAAAATTTATAACATAAATATGTTATAAAATCACTACAAAAATAGCCATTTTGTTTCAACACCGTCGGTGTCTTATCAAGTGATGACGTTGAATGTAAAATAAATGGTTTTAAAAGTTTCAAATTAATTAACAATCCTTCGCAAGGGGAAAACGTTATTACAAAAGCTAGATGGACCAATCAAAACACAAGTATAGGAAAATTCAAAAAGCTTGACAACGAAGTCATGTTATAATTAATATCTATTCAGATGTTTAAAATATGGGTAGTATTAAAAAAGAATTTATTCCAACCAATAATTACTAAATTATATAAAATTTAATATTAAAATTTAAAACTGCTAATTACAAAATCAAAATTTAAAATTTAATCGCTATTAAGTTTACAACTATAAAATTACTGAGGAGAAAAGAAGAAACATATATGTTATTCAATTTATTTCCTCATTGAAGTTACTTTAGCTAATTTAATATCCCGTCCTTTGACAATGTATACATTTTAATCCTAAGTGTGTGTGCATGGGGTTCTAAACTCACACGTAAAACAAACACAATCAGATTCTAATATATAAGCACCCAGACATATTTATATATATATATACACACACAAAAAGAGACGAGACAGAGAACATCTTCACGGTCTGTTACGAAAAAAAAAAAAAGGGGGGGGAAGTGGGGGAAGGGAAACCAACACACACGTACATACATACACAATTAAAAGTGAATGCATTTTCCATACACATAGATACCTATAAATACATGCACACACATCCACAGACATTGACCCAGGCAATCGGATACCACAACCGATAAATATTTAAGACTTAAAGTTTCATTACACGAATGCTAACAACCTATTGAAATATAACTTAAGCGAGTAAATATACAAAGATAAAAATGATTAAAAATAATATTATTTAATATATTAAAATAGTGTATGTAAATATAAAATCGGACCTCAAAGTCAAACACATAGGTAACTACGATGTCCACCTCATATACATATATCTATATACACACACACACACACATACATATATATATATATATATATATATATATATATATATATATACACACACATACATAAATATACATACATACATACACACCGAAATACCTACACATACATACATAAACATATACATACGTATATATCTCCATGATATTAAGTACACATACATATACATACATATATACACATATATACCCACAAATATACACACATACATGTGTACACATACTCACATATAAATACATATATACACACAGCAATACACAAATATAAACATATATACACACATATACTAACCCATGTGGCCGTAATGACATACCCAAGTTTCCCTACCTACACGTACACATAAACAATTTCATATACAATAGGTGTCAACATACACATATACAACTGCAAACCTACATAAGTAAACACACACACACACACACACATATATATATATACATATATATACATATACATACATATATACATATATATATATATATATATATATATATATATATATATACACACATAAATACAACAACATTTAACCAAAAACATATATAAACATACATACATACACATACATAGGCATAGATATACATCCATATACATGCAAACACAAAAATACACGTATCCTAACATACATATATAAACACATTCATACCAACATAAATATATGTAAATAAATTTAGGTACACAATATAACAATACACATACAAACATATATACACATATATATATACATATACATACACATACATATACACATATATATATATATATATATATATATATATATATATATATATATATATATATATATATATATATATGTACTTGTTAAAGACTATGTTGTTATGTTTTTTAATTATTTTCTCTAGGTTATCTGCACAACTATAGCTTAATTTAAGGGTATTAGGATTAAATATTTTACTAAGTGGGTTAGTTTCAGGGTTAGGGAAATGTTTCTTGATGAGGTTTAGAAACATACGTCCTAATTTAGATTTAATCATAATATTGAAAGGGGGAGTGAACCAGATGATCTTTCTAGATCTTATTATGGTTGTAGTTAACAGGGTTTTTATATTGAATAGTGATATCTTTGCATCCACTATTTTTAATATCACTATTCAGTATAGGGACTTAAGTATAGGGACTCAAAAAGCTTGATTACTCAAAAGGTTACTAACAGAAATACTAAATATAATAACACAAATAATAATTTATGTAATTGTAGGTATCCTAATAATTGTCCACTACAAAATAACTGTGGGATTAGTTCTGTAGTCTATCTTAGTACAATCTCAACTATTGAGAATCCAAATATAAAGAAGTTTTACATTGGTAACACAATGAATACATTCAAAGAACGCTAGCGGGGGCATATGCAATCTTTTAATAACAGTGACTATAGGTACATGACTTCATTATCCAAGTACTTTTGGAATCTAAAAGAAAAGAACAAAACACCTACGGTTAAATGGACATTGATTAAGAAAGCCTGGACATGTAACTCCCTATATTCCCCATGTTACCTGTGTCTTAACGAAAAATTTGAAATTATTAGATTTAAAAACAAGGCTGATCTCTTAAATCAAAGATATGAACTAACGGTTAATTGTAAACACCATTATAAATTTAACTTATTATAGGGGTCGTATACTTTAAATGATAATGATATGTAGCTGTAAGTTTAAAAGATTATAACTTTTATTGCCTGATGTTCAATCTGACGATATGAATGTGTATTGTATGACTACATAGTGTTATTCATTTTTCTGTATGTGTATGTATATATATATATATTTGTGTGTAGTTATGTGTGTTTGTACTGCGGAATGTGTATTTTTGTATATTAGTGTATTAATATGTTGCTAAGTTTTGTATATATATATGTATGTGTGTGTATTTGTATGTGTGTATATATATATGTGGGTGTGTATGTGCGTGTATGTATGTATATGTGTGTATATGTGTGTATATATATATATATATATATATATATATATATATATATATGTACATATATAAATTAAGAAGGTAAAAAGGAGGAGAAGAAGAAAAGAGGTTAAAAATATTGGTGTATATGTGTATGTATGTGTATTTGTAGATGTGGGTATGTGTGTGTGTATATATATATGTGGGTATGTATCCGTATATGTATGTATATATGTATTTATGTGTATATATATGTAAGTGTCTGTATGTTTATGTAGTTGTATATATATGCATGTATGTATATGTCTATATGTATATATATATATATATATGTGTGTGTGTATGTGTATGTATGTGTGTATATATATATATATATATATATATATATATATATATATATATATATGTGTGTGTGTGTGTGCATGTGTATGTATGTGTATGTGTGCATGTATGTGTATGTATAGGTATATACATATATATATAAATATATATATATATATATATATATATATATATATATATATATATATAAATATATGAGTATATGTATGTGTATGTATATGTATATATATGTGTATATATGTTTGTATGTGTATTGTTATATTGTGTACCTAAATTTATTTACATATATTTATGTTGGTATGAATGTGTTTATATATGTATGTTAGGATACGTGTATTTTTGTGTTTGCATGTATATGGATGTATATCTATGCCTATGTATGTGTATGTATGTATGTTTATATATGTTTTTGGTTAAATGTCATTGTATTTATCTGTATGTACGTATATATATGTATTTGTTATTATAGATAGGTATTTTTATGTATATATTTATGTGTATATGTATTTATATATGTGTGTATGTGTGTATATATATATATATATATATATATATATATATATATATATATATATATATATGTACATGTATATATGTATGTATATGTATATATATGTATATATATATGTGTGTGTGTGTGTTTACTTATGTAGGTTTGCAGTTGTATATGTGTATGTTGACACCTATTGTATATGAAATTGTTTATGTGTACGTGTAGGTAGGGAAACTTGGGTATGTCATTACGGCCACATGGGTTAGTATATGTGTGTATATATGTTTATATTTGTGTATTGCTGTGTGTATATATGTATTTATATGTGAGTATGTGTACACATGTATGTGTGTATATTTTTGGGTATATATGTGTATATATGTATGTATATGTATGTGTACTTAATATCATGGAGATATATACGTATGTATATGTTTATGTATGTATGTGTAGGTATTTCGGTGTGTATGTATGTATGTATATTTATGTATGTGTGTGTGTATATATATATATATATATATATATATATATATATATATGTATGTGTGTGTGTGTGTGTGTGTATATAGATATATGTATATGAGGTGGACATCGTAGTTACCTATGTGTTTGACTTTGAGGTCCGATTTTATATTTACATACACTATTTTAATATATTAAATAATATTATTTTTAATCATTTTTATCTTTGTATATTTACTCGCTTAAGTTATATTTCAATAGGTTGTTAGCATTCGTGTAATGAAACTTTAAGTCTTAAATATTTATCGGTTGTGGTATCCGATTGCCTGGGTCAATGTCTGTAGATGTGTGTGCATGTATTTATAGGTATCTATGTGTATGGAAAATGCATTCACTTTTAATTGTGTATGTATGTACGTGTGTGTTGGTTTCCCTTCCCCCACTTCCCCCCCCCTTTTTTTTTTCGTAACAGACCGTGAAGATGTTCTCTGTCTCGTCTCTTTTTGTGTGTGTATATATATATATAAATATGTCTGGGTGCTTATATATTAGAATCTGATTGTGTTTGTTTTACGCGTGAGTTTAGAACCCCATTCAGACACTCTTAGGATTAAAATGTATACATTGTCAAAGGACGGGATATTAAATTAGCTAAAGTAACTTCAATGAGGAAATAAATTGAATAACATATATGTTTCTTCTTTTCTCCTCAGTAATTTTATAGTTGTAAACTTAATAGCGATTAAATTTTAAATTTTGATTTTGTAATTAGCAGTTTTAAATTTTAATATTAAATTTTATATAATTTAGTAATTATTGGTTGGAATAAATTCTTTTTTAATACTACCCATATTTTAAACATCTGAATAGATATTAATTATAACATGACTTCGTTGTCAAGCTTTTTGAATTTTCCTATACTTGTGTTTTGATTGGTCCATCTAGCTTTTGTAATAATGTTTTCCCCTTGCGAATGATTGTTAATTAATTTGAAACTTTTAAAACCATTTATTTTACATTCAACGTCATCACTTGATAAGACACCGACAGTGTTGAAACAAAATGGCTATTTTTGTAGTGATTTTATAACATATTTATGTTATAAATTTTTTTTTATTTTATTTTTTTTTTTTTTAAATAAATAATTATATATATATATATATATATATATATTTGTATATTTGTATATGTATATATATATATTTCGTGATTATTAGAAAAAAGTTTGTCTGATGATCGCAAAATGTTAACTCTGACACTGATTTCCAATAAGTACTGTGCATATATAATATATATAGAAATTATATATATATATATATATATATATATATATATATATATATATATATATAATTTTATATGATATTATATGTTAAGAAACAGTGTTGAGAAAATAGTATGACAAATTGGATAAAATTTTTTGTGATGCATTTCATCCATTAGGATTTCATCTGACTCGACTTTGTTGATGTTGCCATGACTACACATGCACACAAAATGAGAGATGCTGGTAGTTTCAAGATATTTGAAAGAATATTTTTTAAATAATATTTTTTCAATCTAGCCAAATTCATGCATATACTTTTTCTCTCTGATTATCCGACATTGTGACAACAGAAAATCTGCCAAGAATTGTGATATATTGTAAGAGCCTGGACACAAATTTATTGTGGTTGAACTAGCGATCAAAGCACTTTCCAGGTATTTTTGTCTCAGTAGATTATTTTCTCTTGTAATCAAAGTAGCATTCCCTATGTCAAAATTGTGGTCAGTTTCATCACAGTGAACAACCAGTGTATTTTGTGGGTTGTTTTTTAAAATGTCCCTTTTGAGTTCATGTAGCCTTTTATTTAAATTTCTTGAGGTTTCTCCACTATATTCTTTCTGGCAATTCCTGCAGTTTATAGAGTAAATTCTTCCTTCAAGTTTTGGCTTGTTGTTTTGTTTTTTATTGATTAAGTCTTTGATTGTTTTAGATGTAGTTGTGACAAATTTTATGTTGAGTTTAGGTAAATTCTTTTCAATTGTAGTTGTGATAAAGTTAGTGGATAGAATAATATATTTTTTAATTCATTGGGTTTGTCAGGAAGAACAGTTTTTCTACTTTGGAATATTTTATGAACTTTTTGTTTCACATTGAATATAAAATAGTGTATTGAAGGGTCATGAAAGTATTTTTAATATATTTCTCCTCTTCATTTAAATAATGAGGGCTGCAAAATTCTGAGTCCACTTAAATAGAACCTAATGATCATTCCAGATTTTATTTTGTTGTTATGATGGGAATAGAAATTTATTAAGTCATTTTGATTAGTTGTTTTTCAATGGACACTAAGTTTTAGGCTGTTCTCAACTCTGTGTGACATGATGTCTAAGAAAGATTAAGTATTGTTTTTTTTTCTATTTCATATGTAAATATTAATAGGGTATCATCAGTATATCAGAGGTAAATTGATTCTTTAGGTAAAATATTTTAGAAAGAAATAGATTCAAGAAATTCTAAGAAGATACATGCCATCACTCCACTGAGAGGTGATGCCATTGGTAATCCAAATTTTTATTTGTAAAAATTGTTATTAAATGTGAAATACCATTGGTTTGTGATGAAACAACAGATTTTTATTATTTTATCTACTGGTAGGGTGAGGTTTATCTTTGTTTTTGTTAGATGCATTTTTAAGAGATTTAATCATTTTTCAACCGGGATGTTAGTGTAAAGTGATTTTATATCTATACAGGCCATTAGTTTGTCAGTCCTATTTGTTTTCCTTATAGATTTTGTATCAAATAATATTACAATGTTAATTGCTGGTAATTTTTTTTTTTGAAAAATATATTGTTGGGAATATTTTTTTTTCAAAAATGTATTGCTGGAAATATTTTTTCCAAAAATGTATTGCTGGTATTAAAACCTATTTTTATACTTTCATTGTGTTTTAACCCCTTTTTTGTGGGGGTAACTATTTGCCCATAGTTGGGACCCTGACAGGTGCTACCACCCTGTGTCAGGGTGGACCTGGAAACATCAGCAATTAAGAAGTGGTTCCACACTCCTCAAAACCTCCTGATCAAAGGCCTTGCTGCTGGATGTAGTTTATCATCTTACCCAGGACGTATAAATAAAGATAGCATGTATGTAAATATAAATATGAGTGTTGACTTCAATGTTCACTTTTATATACATACATACATATATATATATATATATATATAAAGAAATATAGTCTTAAGGTGTGCTATATTTATGGAATAAAGTGCTCAATATCAGAGATAGAGCGTGTGTAATATATGTATATATGTATATATATGTGAATATGTATATATATATATATGTGTGTATATATATATGTATATATATATATATATATATGTGTGTGTGTAAATGTATATATATATGTATATATATGTATGTATATATATATGTATATATATATATGTATATATATGTGTGTATATATATGTACATGTGTATATATATGCATATATGTATATGTATATGTGTGTATACCACTCTTCAGGTCCTTCAACAACAATGATTTTTATTAAAAATATTACAAAACACTGTTGCCATTCATTAAATATTATTACTTATATTTTAATAATTATAAAAATAATAATAGTAATAATAATAATAATTATATATATATATGAGATATATATATATATATATATATATATATATATATATATATATATATATATATATATATGAATGTGGTAGTTCTGTATATATGCATTCTGAGCATATTATTGGAGAATATGATGCTCTTCAGAATTTTATTCATTCCTCTCAAGCTTTCAGTTTCTTTCTAGTTTTGCAACTGGTTTCTTCCCCTTAAGATGAGTTCAGACAAAATTGAAAGCTTGGGAAAAATTAATAAAGTTCTGGAGAGAGAGCATCATAATCTTATATATATATATATATATATATATATATATATATATATATATATATATATATATGGTATTGGTGATATTCCCAGATGAGTGATGTGGGAATGCTGGAAGGTCCGTCTACAAAACTCTAGAATCAGGATGGTGAAGGTTGCACCAATCAGCTAAGTGACAAATTTTATACTTTATATCTGTATTAATTTTATATGTTTTTTAAAAATATAAATAGTTAATAAGAATACTGGATTATAAATCTTACTGTCCTTTCTCTTTATTTTAATATATATATATATGTTTCATTAAAGATGACAGACAAGGCACTACAATTAAGCGTTTTATTTATTTTTTCTTGTGTTTGAACAAGTGTTTTCTTTTTTGGACAGAGAGTGTGTAGAAACTGTCCAAACATTCTATAATTTTGTGCACTTTCAGCTACAATTTTAGCCATTATCAAGAATGATTTTATTTTTGCATTTTTTAATTGGGTGTATGTGTTGTGTGTATGTTTTTAGAGTTATAGGGATGTTTTGTTTTCCGAATACAGTTAGCAAATTGTGGCTGTGTTAGCATTTAATATTATTAAGTGTTGGCTTTTTCTTTTTTATTAAGGCTTCCATTTTTTTTAATCTTTTTTTACATGTGGATGAGCTTATGTTTGCATTTTCTACTAGTATGTTTTGGATGGAGTCTGGTAAGTTTGTGTATATGTTTAAATGGATTCTAATAGAGCTGTGGTCAGATAGGTCAGATAGGTGTAATGTAAAGCGTCTAGATAGGCATGTAGTTGTGTGACCAATATAATTATTTATGAATTGGGTTTGATCAGGAACACAGTTCCTTAAGGGGCATTTGAACTCACAGATAATGCTCATTTGTTGTAATTTTGATATGTACATACACACACAAACAAATCTTCAGCTTTAGACTTTATGTTAGAGCATAAAGAATGGCAGTGTGAGTGAATGTGGAAAAGTTCTCAGCATAACCAAGAAGGGGTCCCCCTACAAAATTTTGAAGTTTAGTCATTTGGTCAAATTTTGAAAAATGGGTCAGAACTTTCCAGCGCTTCCTTGTAACTCTGTCAGTAAATCTTGGGTTAATTTCTAACCAATGATAATTCTTATTTACCCTCATTTTCAATGTACAAAGTACAGACTAACATAAGCCTGATGAAGTCCTCAAGGACGAAATGCATTACACCAAAACTTTTTCCACTTTGTTATAGTTTTTTTTTCCATAAAATATACCAGGTTTAAATGTAATTAACATTATAAAAATAATTCTTTTTTTATTTTCCCCTTGCCATCAGAATTTGCTGTATTTTGATTTGGTAATCATTAGAGTGAATATTAGTTGTTTTTCTTTATGTATTTTTAAATACATGTAGCATATGCAGATGGTGCAATGGATAGAGATTTGAAAGTGAAATCAGTGAGTAGAGTTCAAAGTCCAGCTGAGTTAGTTATATTCACTTTCATGCAATTAACTTTGGGAAAGGTGTGAATCTATGAAGCAAAGATGGAAATCCAACACCAAGACAGTCCAACCTCAAATAATAAAAATATAGTTCCTGAGTCAGAGGATTGCACATTCTTCTGGTTAAAAAATGAATCCTTCAAAAATATTTAACTATTTTTGAGCCTGCCAACAATAAAAAAAAAAACATGCTTCATGATCCCTTTGAATAGAATTTATGCAAAGTTTCCAGAGAGACAAAAACAGAAAGAGAGGCAACCAGCAACAAATGGCAACAGACAGCAACAGGTCACAACATTTGACTTAAATGAAATTCCCCTAAACATTCACTTGTCTTCCTCACCAAACTACAGGACACTTACACTTTCCACCACACTTTCTCCCATTCTTTTTCTTTCTCACTCATATGCATGAAGAAATTACACTTAATTCATTTCAACTACAAAGACAGGACTGTATCCTGACTAATATAAAGATTTTTAACAATCACACATTCTAAGAAAAACATAAAAATGTCTTATACTTTTATATTTAGACAACTTTTCTGCCATTTTTTTTGTTGTGGGTTGATTTAAATCTGCAACAAATCCATCTCTTCCCCCAACAATGGGTGAAATAGAAGGACAGAGTAAGCTCTCTAGCCATTGTTGACAACCAATCTAGGAGAAGGACAACTCTGAATTGAACACTGTATGTTGCCCTGGCATAGCACATCCTTTGCAGCCATTGACAAGATCATGGAATTCACAATGATCCTAGAATCTCAACTGTAGTTGACCTATGACTGCATTGAGGTATTATTATTATAAACTATTATTTAATATTATCATAATATAAAAAGTAGTTAATTTAGTTGTAAAAAAAATACAAAAATAAAAAATATCTTATATTTTTATATTCAAACACCTTTTTTAACTTTTTTTTTTATTGTAGGCTCATTTAAACCTGCAACAAAATTGATGACCAACCAATGTGAGAAACGAACACACACACCATAACAAACAACAACCAAAAAAATTGTTATTATGAAGGCGAGAACAGAAACAGATTTTTCAACATTACCAATGAGAAACTCCAAAACAGACAAAAAGATAGTTAAATACAACTACCGACCCTGTAGAGGCTATACTGACTATCGTTTTGCCAGAATTGGTTTTCACAGCTCCATGCAATTTTCAATGCTAAGAAAATCATGTCACAAAGATCTTGGTACACAACTGAGTTGGTTTATTTATTAGAATAAACAAATAAATTTATTGAAACAAAGCAAGTTCAGTTGACCATTGATGACAATTCCAGAAACTATAAACAATTTTTTTTGCTATCCTCTGCCAGCTGCAATGATGGTGAAAGCATTACCTCGAACCATCGCCAGTGAGACACGTTGCAAGAGCCACTTCATTTCACAAGGCTCATCCCTTAATCGAGACACAATCACACCAATCCTCCAAATGCCATCAAATGAGGGCCAATAACCCTGAAGTCTCTACTGCCATGGGAGTAAAAAAAAATCTATCAGTAAGAGAAGAATATTTAACAATTTTTTCTTCTCTGCGTCCCAGGCAATGGACCCTGGCTCAACCGCGGACCTGATCAAATTACTGGCTGAAAATGTATCCGCACAGATCACATCCCAAATCAACATCAGTAAGAGAAGAATATTTAACTATTTTTTTCTTCTCTGGGAAACCCAGCTGTATCCAAATCTCTTTTGATGATGTCGTTTATTGCTGCATGCCATGGAATGCGACCGGCACTACGACGACAGGAGAGAGGATACAAACCAAACTCATCAATGGAAGCTCCACATCTGCATCTGTGACACTCACGTAATTTGAGTCCAAGACGGATTGCGACTCCGACCCGAGTGCATTCATCATCTAGAAGGGTACCGGTAGATGAAGAGGGCATTGCATTGAGCTAAGCACCACTACTCGGTCATGAAGCAGATAGCAGGCAGGCGAGGTGATGCTGATCCAGAGAGAGCCTCAAATTAGTAAATTTATTAGAAGAAATGTCAGACGAATCACCCTATGACACCTTAAAAAATGCAATCATCCATTGCACAGACAAATCAAATGTAGGAAGACTGCATTATCTTTTCAAGAACTTCAATCTTGGTGACATGAAGACATCCCAACTTCTGAGAAAAAAGTAAAGTGCTGTTGGGTAATAACTTGATATCTAACACAGCGATAAAAAAAAAACTATGGACAGACAAACTTTATTTTAGATACAAATTTTAGCATTACTTCCCGAAGAGCTAAACCTCAATCACTTAACAGAAATTACTGATAAGATCCATAACAATAACAATTGAGATAACAACTTACAACTACACAAGTAACCAGAAAAGCAGGATAGATTATCCTGGATAGAAAAGAAAATGGCTAAGCTGACGTTTCAAATCCAAAGCCTGGTGAAGAAAAATATCTTATTTTCATAATAAAAAAAAAAACACTTTCAGCCTCAATGTTGAGGTAGCCAGAGTAAGTCCCAAGAATGACATCACTATGATATATGTTGGTATCATTATAAATTTGGAGAAGATGCATGAATGTGCAGTGAGCCATGTACTTTCAAAGCCCAAACTGATAGCATATTCCAGGGAAACAAACTCTCCTGCTAGTAGTGTCAACTGTTGTCACTAGAAAAAAAAAAGGTCGTCCATTCTACATCCATGACAAAATTTATGGATATCTATTTTTTTTAGTTAACACAGGCACAGAAGTCAGCATTATATCACCAAAACCAGGACAACAGTTAATAACTAAATCATATAAATTACGGGCAGCAAACGGATCCAAGATCAACACATACAGCGAGAAACCACTCACTTTAAATTTTGGATTGCAGCATGCTGTCTCTTGGATTTTTACTCAAGCTGATGTCAAGACTCTGATACAAGGTGCAGATTTTCTAGCCAATTTTGACATATATGTGAATATGGCCAATTAAAACTTATAGATAATGTAACAAAACTTGCAATTTAAAGAACTCAATCTCCATACATTTCTACTGGAGTTTTACCTGAGAATGAAACATACCAAAAGTTTCTTAAAAAATATCTGGATATTACAATTCCTTTCAAATACACTAAAAAAGTGTGTCACTCTGCAAAAAAACTATATAAAGATCACCAGACAACCAACATATTCTATCCAACAGAGACCGAGTCCTGAGAAATATATAATTACAAAGGCAAAATTTCAATACATGTTAGAGCAGAGATTTCCACCATCTTAATGTAGCCAGTATAGCAGATAGGTGTTTGATCCCACGCATTCATGATTTTCCTATGAGCTTACAAGGGGCGCAGATTTTTACACAAGTGAACTTAATAAATGCCTATTATCAATTCCCAGAGGCAGAAGAGGACATACCCAAGACCACTCCCTTTTGGTTTATTTGTGTTTCCATTCAGTCTACACCAACACAGTACAATCTTTCCAACAATTAATCAACAAAGTTCTGCATAGTTTACCTTTTATTTTCATATACATAGACTATGTTTTAATTGCAAGTAAAAATGAACAGACATTGCACCAAGTCTTTGCAAGACTACAACATTTCAGACTGACAATAAATGACTGCAAATGCATCTTTAAAGTCAACAAACTCACTTGAAACATGCATATCTCATTCACCAGAGAAAATCACCACAATACAAAATTTTCCACAGCTGATATCACTCAGTCAAGTACGTCAATTTATTGGCTTGATTAATTATTATTGTCAATTTATACTGAAATGTTCAACAATGTTACTCTCTCCAACCAATGCTACTTACCTTTTAACTGGTTCCTTTCAGAGATAAAACAATTTTTTGACATGGTGAAAGGTCATCCCTGATTTGATATATCTAGGTAGATGAGCCACAGTCAAACTCATCAGTAATCATTTCACCAAACATGTCCAGGGATAATCAGCAATGGACCCAAAGCTGCAATAAATTTCAGAAACACAAGAAAAATATACATATGAAAACACTACAAAACGTTTTAACAACTTGACGGAAGATTTACTACATTGCATATTGACATTGTTGGACCTCTTCCCAATCGTAATGGATTCAGCTACTTGCTAACAATAGTAGATCATTTTAGTAGGTGGCCTGCCATGGACCCACTCAAGGGCATTTCAGCAGAAATTGTTGCTAGAGCCATTCTGGTGCAATGGATCACAACATACGGTGTAACTTTAGTCATTAAAACTGACAGAGGAGCAAAGTTTCAATCCATGTAGTTCCATGTTGTTAACTTGTTGGGTGTAAAACACATAAAAATTACTGCATATCAGAGTGTTTTCATAGACAACTAAAAATGGCTCTTGCAAATATAGTCAAACCATACAACTGTGTTGATAATTTACCACTCATGCTGCTAGCTATAAGAGACCTAATTAAAGAAGTCTTAAGCTGTACCCCATCAAAAATGGATTTTGGTACTACCATGATTTTACCTGGCCAATACTTCACATAACAACCTACAACAAGTTTTGTTCAAGCTTTTAAAGATAGAATGAACCAGTTACCATTTTGTCTAAGAAAGCATTGCAACAATCATGCATCCCAAAAGACCTACAAACCTGTGAATACATTTTATTTTGTAACAACATGATAAAGAAACCATTATCCAAAATCACTCCAGACCATATCAAGTCATTGAGAAACATGAAAAATATGCCATATTTCTCAAAGACAGTAAAAGAGACATAGTGTCCCATAGGTAGAATGAAACCTGCATATGTTCATCATACTCTTGTTGTAGAGTACAACAATATTCAGCAACACAATTCTCAGACAATATGATACTACGAACTACAAAATCATCAACCAACCAACCAGCTCCAACTAATAAGAAATCTACAAGAGATGCACAACAAACAACAGATAATTCAACAGCTGAAAGAAAGAATTCAACACAAAAAATGATCAAATCCGATAGAAAGGTGACTGGGTCTAAACATTACAAAACATATATAACATATTAACAATACACATTAATATCTCTATTGCTCTCTCAACTCTCAATCTGTGGGGAGTATTTGTGGAGTAAAAACAGAAATAAACACCAAGACTTTCCAACACCAAATTACAAAAAAATTGCACATTGTTGTTAAAAAAATTAATGCTTTGAAAATAAATATTTAACATTTTTCATGGATAATGTTCTCACTATCAATAAAAAACATGCTTTGTGATCCCTTTGAAGGGTATTTAAGTAAATTTTCTATATAGAAAAACTAGAAGGATAGACAACAGGCAACAGAGAGCAACAGGTCACAGAGTTCACAATGATTCTAGAATCTCAACTGTGGTTGACCTATGACTGTGTTAATGTATTATTATTAATACTATTGTTTAATATTGTGGCAATATAAAAAATAATTTTTAATAATGTTCTTTATTTATGTGTTAATAAAATAAGCACATCCCATCTCACCTCTCACTTGTAATCATCCATGACAATAACATAAATTTTTTTCACCACTAAAGCTGAATTAGTCAAATAAAGCTTCATTTGAGTTGTTAGTATATTACAGTTTATTTGAGTCATTCTTTTTCAAAATGATGGAATGTATACTCTTCCCAGACAAACTAACTACAAATCTGAATTCTGTGAATGTCATTGATGAAAAACCTTTGAAAACTTCTTGGAGGAATGTTGTAATGGAACACCGAACAAGTTACATTACTTAACAATGTATGTATCGGCTAATGTCTACTAGTATTTCTCAGATGCAGCTACATAAGAAAAATGAAATGGTCACTCATCATCAACTCATTGCGAGATACCAGCAACCCTCAGAAACATCAGCCGGATTTAATTAAGAACTAAAAAAAGATTGTATTTTCACAGCTGTTACAGTTAAACAATATGATACAGAGTTAGTAACAATACCATACAGAGTTAGGAAAATACCATACAGAGTTAGTAACAATACTGTACAGAGTTAGGAACAATACAATATAGAGTTAGTAACAATACCATACAGAGTTAGTTACAATAGCGTACAGCGTTAGTAACAATACTGTACAGAGTTAGGAACAATACTGTACTGAGTTAGTAACAATAACATACAGACTTAGAAAAAATACCATACAGAGTTATTAACAATAGTGTACAGAGTTAGTAACAATTCTGTACAGAGTTAGGAGCAATACTGTACAGAGTTAGGAACAATACTATATGGAGTTAGTAAGAATACCGTTCAGAGTTAGGAACAATACCATACAGAGTTAGTAACAATTCTGTACAGAGTTAGGAGCAATACTGTACAGAGTTAGGAACAATACCATACAGAGCTATTAACAATACCAAACAAAGTTAGGAACAATACCATAGAGAGTTAGTAAAAATACTGTACAGAGTTAGGAACAATACCATACAGAGTTAGTAACAATACTGCACAGAGTTAGTAACAATACTGTACAGTTAGTACAATAGCATACAGAGTTAGTAACAATTCTCTACATAGTTAGGAACAATACTGTACAGAGTTAGTAACAATACGATATGGAGTTAGTAAAAATACTGTACAGATTTAGTAACAATACTGCACAGAGTTAGTAATAATAGTGTACAGAGTTAGAAACAATACTGTACAGAGTTAGTAACAATAGCATATGGAGTTAGTAACAATACCATACAGAGTTAGTAACAATACTGTACAGAGTTATTATCAATACCATTCAGAGTTAGTAACAATACTTTACAGATTTGGTAAAAATACTGTACAGAGTTAGGAACAATACTGTACAGAGTTAGTAACAATACCATACAGAGTTAGGAACAATACCATACAGAGTAAAAATTCTGTACAGAGTTAGGAACAATACTGTACACAGTTAGTAACAATACAGTACAGAGTTAGTAACAATACAGTACAGAGTTAGGAACACTACTGTACAGAGTGAGTAACAATACCATTCAGAGTTAGGAACAATACCATACAGAGTTATTAACAATACTATACAGAGTTAGTAACATTTCCGTACAGAGTTAGGAACAAAACCATACAGAGTTAGTAACAATATTGTACAGAGTTAGGAACAATACCATTCAGATATATTAACAATACCATACAGAGTTAGGAACAATTCTGTACAGAGTTAGTAACAATACTATATGGAGTTAGTAAAAATACTGTACAGATTTAGTAACAATACCGCACAGAGTTAGTAATAATAGCGTACAGAGTTAGAAACAATACTGTACAGAGTTAGTAACAATAGCATATGGAGTTATTAACAATACCATACAAAGTTAGGAACAATACCATAGAGAGTTAGTAAGAATACCATACACAGTTAGGAACAATACCATACAGAGTTGGTAAAAATTCTGTACAGAGTTAGGAACAATACCATACAGAGTTAGCAACAATACCATTCAGAGATATTAACAATACCATACAGAATTAGGAACAATACTGTACAGAGTTAATAACAATACCATATGGATTTAGCAACAATACCGTACAGAGTTAGGAACAATACCATACAGAGTGATCAAAAATACCATATGCAGTTAGTAACAATACCATACAGAGTTATTAACAATACCATACAGAGTTACGAACAATACCATAGAGAGTTAGTAAGAATACCATAGAGAGTTAGGAACAATACCATACAGAGTTAGGAACAATTCTGTACAAAGTTAGGAACAATACTATACAGAGTTAGTAACAATATCATACAGAGTTAGTAACAATAATGTACAGATTTAGGAACAATACTGTACAGAGTTTGTAACAATACCATATGGAGTTAGTTACAATACTGTACAGAGTTAGTAACAATAATGTACAGGGTTATGAACAATACCATACAGAGTTAGGAACAATATCATACAGAGTTAGTAACAATTCTCTACAGAGTTAGGAACAATACTGTACGGAGTTAGTAACAATACCATATGGAGTTGTGAACAATACTGTACAGATTTAGTAACAATACCGCACAGAGTTAGTAATAATAGCATACAGAGTTAGGAACAATACTGTACAGAGTTAGTAACAATGCCATATGGAGTTAATAACAATACCGTAAAGAGTTAGTAACAATACCATACTGTACCAAATTATTATCAATACCATACAGAGTTAGTAACAATACTGTACAGAGTTAGTAACAATGCAACAGAGAATTAGGAACAATACCATAAAGAATTATTAACAATACCATACAGAGTTAGTAACAATACCCTACAGAGTTAGTAACATTACCGTACAGATTTAGTAATAATACTGTACAGAGTTAGGAACAATACTGTAGAGAGTTAGTAACAATACCATACAGAGTTAGTAACAATACGATACAGGGTTAGGACAATACCACAGAGAGTTATTAACAATACCATACAGAGTTAGTAACAATTCTGTACGGAGCTAGGAACAATACTGTACAGAGTTAGTATCAATACCATACAGAGATAGTAACAATACCAAAAAAAGTTAGGAACAATACCATACAGAATTAGGAACCATTCTGTCCAGAGTTAGGAACAATACTCTACAGAGTTATTAACAATACCATACAGAGTTAGTAATAATAGTGTACAGAGTTAGTAACCATACTGTACATTGTTAGTAACAATACCATACAGAATTAGGAACAATACCATACAAAGTTAGGAACAATACTGTACAGAGTTAGGAACAATACCATACAGATTTAGTAACAATACTGTACAAAGTTAGGAATGATACTGTACAGTTAGCAACAATACCATACAGATTTAGTAAGAATACCGTACAGAGTTAGTAACAATACCATACATAGTTAGGAATAATAGCATACAGAGTTAGGAACAATACCATACAGTGTTAGTAACAATACCGTACAGAGTTAGGAACAATACTGTACAGAGTTATTATCAATACCATACAGAGTAAGTAACAATACCATACAGAGTTAGTAACAATACTGTACAGAGTTGGGGACAATACCATACAGAATTAGGAACAATAGCATACAGAGTTAGTAACAATACCACACAGAATTAGAAATAATACCATACAGAGTTAGTTACAATAGCGTACAGAATTAGGAACAATAGCATACAGAGTTAGTAACAATACTGTACAGAGTTAGGAACCATATCATACAGATTTAGGAACAATTCTGTGCAGAGTTAGGAAGAATGGTGTACAGAGTTAGTAACAATATGATACAGAGTTAGTAACAATACCATACAGACTTAGTAAGGGATGTATTCATTAATGGATCATTTTCAGTAAATATTTGGCAATCCTGCAATTTTACCAGTAAACAAGAGTTTTAGACCTAGCTCAACATAATATAGAAGCTTTCTTTCCACTATACTCTGTGACTGCAATGATAAAAGGACCTCCTCCCATTTTTAAACCCTTCTCAACCCCTGGATTCTCTCAATTAACCAGAAACTGTGCACCTCAATGAAGCTCACTTATTTTTTCTGCAGGAGCAGAATGCGTTTTTGCTTGTCATGGCCAGCAAATGATGATAACTGCCTTGTGCATTCTCATCAGCTTCATTTAGATGCTTATCAAAAAATATTATCAAAATCAAGGCCAATGGACTCCTTTTAGATGTGCTGGTTGATATAGGGATCAAAGGAAATTTTGTTGATTCAGTTATTGGGAATTCAAACCTATGACAAATTTTTCCATGTTCTAGCAGAGTAGCAATAGCTAATGCAGTACTATTGTCTCAAGTACCTAAATACTGTTTAGTTGACTCAAAAATAAATGAGGCTTTGTACAATGAAGTGAAATTCTTAATAATGAAGAACCTCTACTGTAGTGCAATACTGGAACACAATTTCCTTTGACAACACTCTCATGTTGAGATACCATTTGGTGGACCGAAACTGTCATTAAAATTATGTGGACTAACAATTACTAATATGCCTTACTTGGAACTCTTTGCAAATTTAATGCCTGACTGCAAACCAATAGTCATAAAATCAAGATGTTTATATTATTGAACATACTACAACCTCCTTGAGTAGATGACTCATGTTACTTATCAGATCAAAGTGCTATAAAAAACATCTATCTATCCACAATTTAAAAAAAATACCTTAAGAAAAATTCTGGTCAAAAATACTAAAATTTTATTTAAATCATATTACTGGGAACATATTGCTATAAGAGAGGCATGAGAGACCAAAATATTAACAACAGAACTATATGTCTAGATGCAATGTAATGTGTTGTGACTAGTTTGAAATGTAATTTTGTTGAGTGTGAGTTGCTTTGTTTTAATGCATATGGCCTCCAATATCTGAAGGTTCTTTTTACTGTATGTATGTGTGAGTATTATTGTGTTATCAACTAATATCTGTCTAATATTATGTACATGGCCATGTTTTTGTAAGAAATGTTGTTTAATAGAACTAAGATCAGAAAGGTGACAGGTAAGTCTATGGGACAGTGTAGTTGTAGTGAAACCAATATATGTAGTGGATTTATTATTAGTATCAGAGATACAATCTCTGAATGAGCATGTAAATTGATACACTACATTGGTTTTTCGTAGATGATTTATTTGTGTGGTTATAGGGTTATTAGAGACTATGAAGTCAATTGTTTTAAATTTGTTTATAATATATGATGAACTTAACTTGTTTATTATTATTAATGGGTTTAACATTTGTACCTATTATGTTTTTGAGTATTGTTTCATCATGTTTCTAATTATTAAGCTTTTGGTTACAATAGTATAAGTTAATATTGTTATGTTCATTTTGATGTACACTGTTATTATTAATATTATCAATTTTGTTAGAGCTATTATTAAGTGACAGAATTAGGAAATCCATTATCAACAAGTCTTTGTTTAATGTTATGTAATTCTTTATAAAAGATGGTTTGGGAATAAGATATCATTTGTGTGTGTTGGATTAAGTTTTTGTAGCAGCTAACTTATATCATTGGAGGCATTTACTATTATAATTAAGAAGACACAAGTTAATGCTAGTGGGTTTCCTGTATAGATACAAATGCAGGGTAATGTTGATTTTTTAATACAGTGCTCAATGTCTTTCAATCAGAGCTATATACATTAAATATTGCACTTGAGTCTTACTAAAAGCATGTTGAGCACATGAGTAACTAAAATTTTCACAGTGATAAACAGATCAACTGACTCTTAAGAATGCTCAGTTACATTCTTTGCTCCTATTTTATACATGCATGCAATGACTATGACCCTTTGCAAGTGGTGAAGGTGTCATTCATGTAAGCAAAAACATAGACTGTATGAATTTAAGCACAATACTAGATTGGTGGTGAGATCTCATCAATTTACAGTTGAGCTAGCTAGATGTAGCCATATCTTCTATGCTAACCATTTCTTATCCTGTACTTCTCACTTGTGGAACCCACTTCTGGCTCCATGCTTTCCAGCAAATTTTAATCTGCAAAAATTTAAATGCAGTGTCAATTGCTATCTGCTGTCCTCCTGATTACTCTTTTCTTTCTGTTCATTACTAAAGTTTCTGTCCCTAATTCCTCATTCATCCATTCCCTGTAACCCCTTGCATGCTAGTGGCTGTACTACCTTGCTTGATACCAATTAAAAAAAAATATACATAAATATTCAGTGAATAAAATAAAAGACCCACATATAGATTTTATTTATTTATTTTTTATCATCTCAGGGGCTAACTTTCCCAACAAAAACTTGTTTATATGTCTACACTTTCTCATTCAGGTATTTCCTTCATGATGTCCCCTGGGATGTGGTCTTTAAGCTTCCCATTCAAGAATGTGCTTCCGAGGTCTCCTCCTGGGTAAAAGCTGGAATCGAGGCTTTCATCCCCACTAGGAAATATAAGGTCAAATTGCGCTCTTCCCCTTGGTTCTCTGCTGCTTGCTCAGCTGCCATTGCACATAGGAATCACTTCTTCTGCCTATATCATAGTGACATCTCAGATCGCAACAGATGTCTCTTTGTCTCAGCCCGTAATGAGTGCAAGTGTGTCCTGAATGAAGCAAAGTCACTATTTGCTGATAGAATGAAACAACGTATTGCATCTCGCAAATTCAACAAGGATTATTGGCATCTCTGCAAGAGTGTACTTAACAACAGCAAACCTTCAATACTTCCTTTGTTCAACCAATTTGAGGTCCTGATCTCCTCAGCTGATAAGGCTGAGTGCTTTGCCTGGAAATTCTCTTCCAACTCAACGCCCAACTCATCCAGTCTACCCACTCCAGATTTCTCCCCTAGAACCGAGGTTCTATTGGTGTTGCACATAACCCCATTGTTGGTATTAGACATCATCTCAAAACTAGACTCACATAAAGCTAACAGTGGCAACAGGATACCAGCTATTTTCCTGAAGAAATGTGCTCCTGAACTGGCTTCTGCCCTCTCCAAATTATATAACTACTGCCTCAATGAATCTTGCTTCTCAGCCTATTATTTCTACAATAGAGAATCTGACTGTCAAAAAAATTTATATTGGTAGTACTAAAAATTCTTTTAAGACTAGGTGGTATCAACATATCTTAACCTTCACCAATAGTACTTATAAAAATAGTACATCACTTTCTATTAGGTTGGTGCAAAAATAATGACGTACTAATGTCGTTTTTTGACGTATTTTTTAACGTCAAAAAACGACATTATTACATCATTATTTTTGCACCAACCTAATAAATATTTTTGTAATTTAAAAGAAGCTAATAAAACTCCTATGGTAAAAAGGAAAATTTTAAAAAAAAATGCTTGAACATGTAGATCATTAAATGAACCCTGTTTTCTGTGCTTACATGATATATTAGAAATTATCAGATTTTCTGATAAAAACTTCTTATTAAACCAAAGAAGTCAATTGACTGTAAAATGTAGGCATAACCTACCATTTACCTTACAATATGTTTAAACTTTGAATTTGATAATACTTTTTCTTATAGTTATAATCAGTAGATGAACTGTGGTGTACCTTATATGGCTTACTATTCTATTTTTAAGATTCATTTTGATTTAATATTGGTTTGTATTGATGTTTGGTTAGTATTATTAACATCTTATATGGATGTACAAGTGTTTAGTTATTATTATTAACATCTTACATTGATTAGTTGGTATTGTTAACATCTTATATGGTTTCTCTTTATTTAACGATTGCATATTAATTTGCCAAAGTAGTTCTGTATTTTTGATTGGTTTCTTTTCAGTTATTTACCAGTTTCTTAAAGAAGCCTTTTATTTATCAACTATAAAGTTTCATGTAAGAAGCTGAATGAGCATATAATTGATTAGCATTGTGTTAAATCATCTCCCTACTCCTTTTAGCTTTTACTTATTTGAAAGTCAAATGTCAGATTTTGATACATCTTACAAAATAATGTAACAACTTGTATCTGTCCATAAGGAAATTGTCTAGGATCTATATGCAGACAACTTCATGCCTTGACCTATATTAAAAGATTTTTTTTCCACTGGGTTTGAATTTAACATAGGTCACATTCGATTGGTTAATCACAGCAAAGCCCACAAGCCTATTCTTTTTAAAGTATCCTGCTTTTGAAATTAAATTAATCATTTTCTTGCTAGTGGTTTAACATTGCCCGAGGAAACACATTTGTGGTGTTGAAATATGATTGTAATTGTGTAGCGATTTTTAACATGTTTTTGTTTTAATCTCCTAAAATAAATATTTAGCTTTACTCTGTATTTAGCCCTCTTTTAAAATTAAATGTTACGTACTGCAGAATCATACTCCGTATGTTTTTATTTTACCTGAATAAATATATATATATATATATATATATATATATATATGTATGTTTTGAACAATAAAAAATATTAAGAAATTAAAATTTTTAGACACACTGGTTTGTATATTAATAGTCTTTGTTTTATTATTTCAATTAGGTTCCTTGACTAGTTTCAGCCAGTATGCCCATCATCAGGAAAAACAGTGAAGAAAGTGCATTTTATTTGTAGTTTTCATTGTTTATATTGTTAATTTTGGTCAGACCTTATATTGCTTTTTTTAAGTTGTTTTTAAAATAGAGGCTAAGAGATTCCTGAGTCTCAGAATTCCCTCCTTGGTTATTTTGACAGTTTTATTGGTTGTTGGGAAGGGGATGTGTGTGTTAAGTGTATGTTACCTTTTAGTTTCTGGGAGTGTGTCTAATGTATGTATGTGTATATATTTGTGTGAGTGTATGTATATGTGTGAGACCTCAACACCTCTGCAAGCATATCTGTCTTGTGTGGGTGAGAAATATGGGTAGTGGGATTATAAATTAATTCTATCTGTGTTGTTAAATTTGTCGTTAAGTCTGTCTGGGCAAAGTG
Source organism: Acanthosepion lycidas (assembly GCA_963932145.1). Lineage (NCBI taxonomy): Eukaryota > Metazoa > Mollusca > Cephalopoda > Sepiida > Sepiidae > Acanthosepion > Acanthosepion lycidas. The sequence goes on from OZ010576.1 coordinate 15,153,274, forward strand.
TTTTGAGGCACAAAATCCATTTATCTTCATGTTCCTCTAGTATTTTTCTAAGGTTATCTTTTCTGTCTATTTCTATTTTTCAATTATTATTTTGCATGGCTTTTAAAATCATTTTTTTCTAGGTGGAAATGTTGTTCTACAGGTAATAATCTTTCATGGGGAGCTGACTGATGCAATTAGAGTAATTATTATTATATATATCAATATACAACATTCTCAAGTGCTTAGCCTTGGAGCGGGTAGAGTGGAGATCAATGTATTTTAGTGGACTCAGTTGATTTCAGTCTGCTAGTTTGAATCATTTCAAGAAGTGAGAGCAAGATCTAAAAAGTCAGCCAATCTAACAATGACCTCATCACACAATCCTCACTATTGCTCCATGTGTGGCCTTCTTTGCAAATCACTTGCTGGTCTTAAGTGCCACTTAATTATTAAGATTATCGCACAAAATTCATAACTGAATCAATTGGTTAAGTTACCAGATTCTCATATGTCAAAATCAGTGGGAGGGTCCATTATATATATATATATATATATATATGTATATATATATATATTATAATATTTTATCATAATAAATTACAATAAAAACATTTTACATCACTACACAAAAACTTTCATGTTTTAGTACTAAGATGGTATTTCTTCAGGCAATGGTAGCTATAAAAAATGTCATTTATTAGGGAAATTTAAAAACAAATCTTTACCTCTTTTCATAAGTTAAAGTTAAGTTTTAATTTTGACTTATGAAAAGAGGTAAAGATTTATTTTTAAATTTCTTTAATAAATCATTTTTATCACTCATTATTCTACCATCACATGAAGAAGTAACATCTTAGTACTGAAACATAAAAGTTTTTGTGTAGCGATGTAAAATGTTTTTATTGTAATTTATTATAATAAAAGTATTGTAATAATATTTTGCTCTACGTTATTTTGAGCACTTTTTAAAAAATAAATGCTATGAACTGAGGATTTTTACTTCATCTGATCTTTCTCTCATTTGTATATATATATATATATATATATATATATATATATATATATATATATATATAATATAAAAGATTCAAACACTAATATTCCATGGTTATAATTTAATAGATTGGAATCATAATTACAATCCAATTCATCAAACCTACAAGGAATTCCAATTCCAATGTAATAAATTATAACCATGGAATATTAGTGTTTGAGCCTTTTATATTATATTCTTATTCTGTCCTGGACATTGAGTTCTACCTGAATTCTATCCTCTTGGGAATTTATTTATATTAATATATATATATATTTGTATATTTTATATATTTATATATTTATATATATATATATATATATATATATTGACCACTAATATTATCAATATATATATATATGTGTGTGTGTGTGTGTGTGTGTTCTCATATGTAAATGAAGCAAGACTTATTTCATTATCACAACATTATAATATAGGATGTAGATATAAATCTACATTTTTAGTCAACTTTACAACGATTGTATGCAGTGGCAGCTAGTAGCAAATAACACTAAAAATGCATGAATATTTTAAAAATTGTTTAATTTCTGCCTTCAATTCCTGGTATATCAACCTACAGAAGTATCAGAATACTGACCTACTAATTTAAATAATATCTCAAAACTCAAAAATCAGAGACAACTAAGAAACATGACAATGACATAATAGTCTATATACTTTTACTTCCATATTGATATTGAATAAGTTCAATTTCGAATAACACATGAAAGGAAGTTTGGCCTGGTCATTAAATTATTTATAAGTGAAGGGAAATAACTCCTACTAATATGTTTTATCTTGTGTGGATGTTACCAAAGTAGGGATTTACTTGGGTATTATGTGTTTACAGGTGGTTATCTTTGAATAACTTCCTTAATCCAAATATACACCAATTTATGGTCTTTTAAGAATGCATGCAAAGATAATTTATACAAAAATATATATTACATGTATTGATAAAAATTTATATCTCTTAAAATAAAATATACAATATTCAGAGTTCATAAGTTCTTATCAGAAAGTTCTTGTGTTGAACGTCTAAGTCCTTTAGCATATAAGAGAGAGAGAGAGAGAGTTGTGTGTGTGTGTGTGTGTGTGTGTGTGTGTGTGAGAGTGAGTGAGTGAGTGAGTGAGTGAGTGAGTCTCTTTGTAAATCTTCCTGTATGTATGTATGTAAATATTTCTTGATAATAGTAATCCTTTCTACTCCCTGTGGGGATCTTTTAGGTGTGTGAAAATTTAGGGCATGGAAGATCAGATGAAATTATTTCACTGGCTGGTTCCTTTGCCTGGTTGTCACTTTCTGTTTTTACACTTTTTTAGATAAAGGAATTTATTCCACAATTGTTTCTTGACTTCTGATTGGTTCACAGGTGTGACTCATGAGTTATTTGACTAACTCTTTTTTTTTTCACCTATATTTAGGAATAATAACTTTTCGCCTCTTTTATTTTTTTTTTCTTATCTTTTTGTTTTAATTTTCCTATTGGCAAACCAAAATGGTTTGCCAACTTTTAGTTTTCTGCTTTTTATTTTTTTTATTTGTGAAATCATGAACATTTTATTTTTCTATCACTACACTTAAACAATTTTTCAAAGGTTTTTAATAAATTGGTTAAAAATAAATACAGCACATGAGGAAGACCAAAAAATGTACAAAATAAAAGATAATAACAATAATTCAAATAATATAGAATAATAAAAACACTTGTACGATATAAGCTGCTCTTCTAGGGTCCTAAACTTGGACCTATGTTGTTCCTATTATCAGTTCTCAACTTGGTATCTATGGTGGTGATAGCTCAACTATTTATTCCTGTCTTAATAGTAAGTCTGCTAGGTTCAATACAGTCAAATTGGCAGCTGATCTAAAAAGTGATCTACAATCTGTTGTTAAATGGGGAAAGAAATGACATATTAATTTTAATGCCACCAAAATGAAATTGCTCTCATTTAATCATCTTATCGAACCTTTTTTGCCTTCCATCACCATGACTGATGCTAACCTCCAGGTGAATGACTCATTGTACCTCTTCAGGCTAATGTTTTCCACTGGCATGTAGTGGAAAGATTATATTGAATCAATTGCTATATCTGCTGCTAGAAAAGTTGGTTCACTGTGTCATGCTATATAATTTTTCTTGCCAAAATCTATCTTAAACATTTATACTTCTACCATTCCTTCATGCATTGAATAATGCTGCTATATCTGCTCTGGTGCTTCTGCTATGTTATTAGAAATGCTTGATATAATACAAAGAAGAATCTGTAATGTTATAAATCCTATCCTGGTATCTCAGCTGCTGTCACTTTCCCATCAGGGTAACATAGGTTCCCATACTTTTTCTAGGAATATATTTACATAGTAATTGTTCTGATGAGCTTTACTCTCAACCATATGAATTTAAATGTAGTACTAGATTGGCAGTTAGGTTTCATCATTTTATAGTTGAAATGTGTAGATGTAACTGTAAGTTCTATGATAATTGTTTCTTTCCTTGCAATTCTTGCTTGTGGAACTCTCTTCTGTTTTCTTGCTCTCCAGTCAGTTTAGATCTTCTCCAGGCACAGGAGTAATCTCCATATTATATGTAAGACCCTTTCTTTATGTTTTTCCTTACATTCTGATTTGCTGTGCAGATATATGTGATATATTATTCTTCACATGGAACATGTGTATATACATATTATTATTTATGAACCAATCAGAAAGCATTGTTTTATACTGAACTCAGGAACCGATTTTAATGGCTTCAGCACAAACTAAAAATACTTAGCTGTGATCCTCTTTTAACAGGTTTAAAACAGAGAATGTAGAAATCTAATTCTACATGTTATAAATATTTCTAACAAGCATATTAACAAGCAGTTAATTAAAATCAAAATATTTGAATAAAATATTTAATATATAACTTAAATGTTTTAATAGTATACTTAATTTATATTTTCCAATTTGATTTTGTACTTTTTCATGAATTTCTAAAACAACAGAATTATTATAAGAATAACAAAAACATTAAAACAAGATTTATCTACTAAAATATTTGATATTTTAACATTAGCCACTTGTTAAAGGGAGATAACTAATGATATACAACTGTTTACAAATAAACACAAGGAAAAGAAGTATTTTTTAAAGCTGCACAGTTAATTGCATTATATTTTAGGAGTTAAAATGCTTGAAATTCTTCCTCGGGTCTTAAAATCTGCATATACCAATTTTTTTAAGTTTCAATCCCATTAACTGTTGTCTAAATAAAATAAACAAATATTTTCAAACCCAAACTACAGCATTTTTAAACTAACATAAGAATAAACCATGTTTTTTTCTTTTTTGCTTGTGTCAGCCAATATTCACATTTCTTAAGAGGAGTCATTACTCCACATTGAAATGCACATATGCACACAAAGGTTCTCTCTCTTTCTTTCTTACATATATGCACACACACACAGAACTGGTGCAAGTGTTTTGTGAAGCTCACTCTGAAACTATGATATGGCTCCACCCCAACCCAACTCTACTACATCTCCATTTTCATAAGCTAGTGTTCATATAAAATACAAATTTTATTGTAACCTAATTATGTACAATAATGGATCATATGCAATATAAATGAACAATTTAACTAGAAAAACTGAAAATAAATCCAATGTATCTAAATACAAATTAGAGACATGTTAGAATAGATCATTCCATCTTAAAATCAATGTTTAGTAGCAATTTTTAACATCAACTTGAGATTTTTCTCATTAAAAAGTTGAATATCTTAGTACACTGAACATTATGGATGAAAAAATAATGAATTTTATCCAATGTTTTTTCCAGACTTAGCACAAGCAAAACAAATTCACAGATTATGGACAAAAAAAAAAAAAGAATGATGTCAAAATCAGTAAAAATGTTGCATCCTTTTATAGTCAGTTGTGATTAGTTTAATTTGTAATGTATATAAATGTAGGTAGAAAAAAGTAAATGTTGCGAACATCTCAAGAATTGCCTGGGGCTCCCAATCAAGCTTGCCACCCCCATTGTGCGCTCAGGGGTAGTATGTACCGCCCCTGCATGTGCGCGCACACACACACACACACAGAAGAAATTATTGCATTTAAATCTTGTTGATAGTACTTTTTGGCTTCATTTCTAACTGGGGATCCATCCATCAAACAATGTCTCCAAACACATAGGAGTTCAACATATTTTAACGCACAGAAAAAATTATGTACACTTTAAACCAGTTCACAAATTGGTAATCTTCATGGAATTAAAAGAAAAAAAACATGATTATCCTTCATTTAAAAGATATTTTTTTACAAAACACCTGTCTCTTTTTTGCAAAGCAACAAAACTCTTAATTTGGGAACATGCTGAAAAAAATTGAACTTGGTATGGGGAATGCATTTTAATTGTATTAAATTTTGACTTTGTACTTTATTTATAGTCGTTGTATAGAAACAGATCTTTTACAAAATCCATGTAGAATAACTATTGAACTGATGAGTAATAAGATCAATGAAGTGAGTGCGTTTTCAGGGAATTAAATTTATATATACTGTCAGTATCTTAGTAGGTTCAAAGTAATATATTAATAGAGAGATTATTTGTGGCCATCTAGCAGAAAGCAAATCTGTGCTTGTAAATAAACCAGTTATAGGGTTCCCAGAATATGACTTATTCAAAATCGAGATACCCACTCATAGGTCTCAACTCCAATAATGTTTTAAATGAGTGAAGAACAACATCTTTACCAGATGAGTCACATCCATTGTTTATTAACAACATATTGAAATATCTTTTCACACTACTTCCTCGAATTTTGAACAGGAGTAGAGGTTTATCCCTTGTTTCCTGTTCAGGATTGGGTTTACAGTTCCTTATAAAGTCTTCTCATTCTCTTTTATCTCCAGTAACACCATGTATCTTAGTGGCATTATTGTTTTCTTGGGGTAAACTGGTTAAAAAATAAAATATGTGGTACTAATATGACATTGACAGTAACACATGACAATTCTAGAAGATATGACAGTAACACATGACAATTCTAGAAGATATGACAGTAACACATGACAATTCTAGAAGATATGAGGAGATATTAATTTATTCAGTAAATTAGAAGCGTTCTATGGTGATTACCTAGTGGTAAAACATGAGATGGGGAATTACAACTGTGAAGTGAAATACACTGAGGAAAATGTTAATAATCTAAGCAACTTTGATTTAAAGTCCAATGTTAATAGTTTGAAGGTTAGAAGGACTGTCAGTATGGTTTTAGATTAAATTCTATTAGTTAACCTCTTAGAATAGAAATCATAGGTACCATTTTGATAAGTACTTAGTAGGTACTTCTTTAATATTCTGTACAGAGATCAATACTTGTAGGGGTAAAAAGAAAACTAAAAATTAGTAGAAAAAATTATCTGAGAAGTTTAAAACACTTGAGAAATGTTTGCTCTAGAATTAAGTAAAATCTTCTCTATATTAATTTGGATTGTTTTTATTAAGTCTTTTTTTATTGAATTCATTTTTTTAAAATGTATTAAATTTATTGAATTTATTTTTTAATTTAACAGTTCTTTTTTTTTATAATTTTTATTTAAATTTTTTATATAAATTGTTTATTTAATTTTTGAAAAATTTCTTTTAGGTTTTAGTTAATTTTTTATTCAATTCTTTTAATTATTTTTTGTTTACTTTTTAATTTGATATTCTATTTAAATTTCTTTTTGCTATTTTGATTTTTTCTTATTAAAATTATTTTTTTGAAATTTTTACTTCAGTTTCTTTTTATTTCAATTTTTTACTGATTTTTTAAATTATTTTGAATTTAAATTTTTTTAATTATTTTTGTTTAATTTTTTAAATTATTTTACTTAAATTTCTTTTTGTAATTTTAATACTTTTTACAAATTTTTTATTTAAATTGTTGTTTTTACATAATTTATTTAAAGTTTTGGGATTTCATTTTTTTTAAATTATTTTTGTTTAATTTGTTTTATTTAATTTTTCTTTTTTAAAATCTTTTTTACTTTATTTTTTATTTAAATTTTTTATTTAAATTTTTTATTTAAATCTTATTTCTATTCATATCCAATATTTTGAGGGGACAATTTGCTTGTTTTTTTAAAATAACCTTTTGACCTTCTATTGTTTTATCCAGACCAATCTTGTTGGCTTTATTCTGGTTATAACTCGGTTGCATTTGTAAACTCTCTCTCATGACTGCGACATGATTTTTTTCTAAGTAATTTAGCCTCATGAAGTGATGGCCTCAATATGGTGCAGCTGTAATGCTGGAAAATGATCCAATATATGCATCTTCTTCCTCTTCATTTCATTTTCTTTCTTTTCTTTAATTTACTGTAGCTTTACATCTGCCTCCTATAATGACATGGTCTCTGAGAGAAGTTTTCCTCCTTTATTTCTCTTCTTTTTCACGTGCATAAGACTAGTATTTACTGGTGTAAATGGACTTATTTCTGCATAGAGTCGAGTGACTACTAGTAAGTCAGTCGTCACACAGCACAGAGGAAGAACTTCTATGTCACAGACTAGAAGACAACACATCACCAGCAATAGGATCTCTAACATGGTTGGATGAGCCACACTTTGTAGAAACATGGATTCATTGTTTTGCTGTCCAGGTATGGGCCAAGAAGTTAAAAGACCACAAAGTTGCAGGTGGGGAGAATGAGATTACAGATCTCTTTTTGGCTTTGGCAGGATATGGAGTTATCAGAAAAATCTCTGTCATGGCATATCCCAGGGAATTGGAGGATTTGACCTTTTCACAAATTTTGGACATTATAAAGAGAAATTTGTAAAGAAATTGGTTATTGCAGAGAGAACAAAGCATGTCGAATTAGCTTGTGTGATGCAAATACTGTGATAAAAAGCATGAACAAGACAAGAAAAAAAATGTCCAGATTTAGAACAAGTATGCTGGTATTGTAAAAAGAAAAATGTTGCAAAGATAAAAGGAAAATAGAAAGAGTAGAAAATGTAAACTCTCCTCAGGAAAATATAGCTGTATTTGCTATTCAAAGAAATAAAGAGAAAAGTGCCAGAGAAAAAATTAAATTAAATGGCATAACTTTTCCTATGCACAAAGATACTGGGAGTGATGTCACACTAATCCCAATAAATTTTTCTAGGAATGAATGGGAAAACCCAAATTTAAAAAAAGTTGACTTAGACTATGACAGTGTAGAGGACCGTTGGGTTTGAGTGTTGTTTAATTAGAAACACATGCTGTTTATTTCCTGCTAGAAGAAGGTCCAACTACAAGAACAATGGCAGACTCAAATTATGTCCAACTGAAGATGTAAAGAAAACAAACAAGACCAATATATATATGTTGACAAATATATGTATTAAACAACAAATTTACAAGTGACAAAGACATTAACATTTGTGTTTGTGTGTGAAAGTAAAGAGTTTGTTCTTTGGTGAATGTTCGTACATATGTGTATGTGTGTAATGTTCATGGTGTCTTCCACAAATGGGAAGACGCTGATTTCTATGAGAGATTACATTTTTAAATGTGTTCGCTGAAATGCAAAATGAAAAAGAGAATGAGGCAAAAAGTTGCCCAGTATTTATAGTGTAGGGAGAGTAACCCCTAGTGGACAATTAGGGAATTAAGGAGGAGCTAACTCTGACATCAGTTCTATGACTGTTTCATCAAAACATTAGGTTATTTTGAAGGAACTGTTGAGATTAACACTGAAATTATTCCTATCCCAGTAGGGAAATGTGAAAAAGGCCATGGACTTGTGGGAATAGATGCCTTGAAAGTGGGTACAACCAAATTAATTAACAATATAATGACAGAGGGATATTAAAAGGATACAAAGCAAACATTCAATTAAAAAAAATACTCACCTCTTATTTTGAGTCTACCCATTCAGATGCTACCATTAGTAGTTGCTAAACTAAAAACAATGGTAGAGCAAAGAATTTTAGAGCATGTTCCTCCTGATGCCTTACTCATTGTTGTTTATGAAAACTGAATGGAGATTTAAGGATATGTAAGGACTACAAAACAGAAATAAACCACAAAATGTGCTCTAATTGGTTCCCTATTCCTGACATTAAAACTGCTATTCATGAGTTGTCGAGAATTAAATACTTTGATAAAGTTGACATCAAATCTACCTATAACCAGATATAAATTGATAAAAAATTTAAAAAGGTCACTACAATTTACTTTTCAATAGGCTTACTCAGAGGGAAGCATATGCCTTATGTTGTAACAACAGCAAGGACTCTTTTTCAAAGACCCATTGAAAATGTACTAAATGGTGATGTTAAGAATATAATCATCTATCAAGATAATATTTTTATTAGTACTACCAGTAGAGAAGAGGTAAATCAAAAAATCAGATTATGTTTTAAACCAATTAAAAATGCTAGGATGACCATAAACAAGGATAAATGTGTGCTAAATTGTGACACAATAACGTATCTGGGGCCATAATTCCAAAGACAGAATTTCGTCAGACACAAATTTGATAAAGAAAATAGCAGAAATATCTACACCTACAAATAAAAAAAAAAATCTCTTTTAGGGTTAGCTAATTTTTATAGCAGATATTTACCAAAGTATAGTGAATTGATAGAACCCTTTGTGGAGTTACAAAAAATGAACAATGAATTTAAATAGACTCAATGGTAGAATACAGCATTTGAAAATTTAAAGAAAGAAATTATAAAAATCCCGTTGTAAAATTTTTTTACCCTAAAAAGGAAGTGACTAACTAAAGGTGCAAGTGAGCATGCTGTACCAGTGATTTTGTCGCAAAAAGATCATCCTATAATGTACTTTTCTAGAAGGTTAATGTCAGCAAGGTTAATTATTCAAATATTGAAAACTGAATTGGCTTTCTTATGCAGCACAGATTGGGCTTGCCAATTTTTATTAGGTAGGAAGTCTCTTGTTGGAAATTAATTTGAGAACAACAATTTCACAAGTTCACACTCTCACTATTTTTTCTATCCTCACTCCAACCTCTTTTTAATTTCAAAACCAGCTTCCAAGGCCTTGATTCTTATCAGAGATAAGAATATATTTTCTGACTAAGGAGAGAGCTGGAAAATAAAAAGGAATTCCACCACCATTATTCTTTCCATGGTGCCATAAAATCTGGGAGAAACCTCACAGCTTCTTCACTTCAACCTGTTTTCAGTACCTTCGAAACTGGCTTCCTTTCCCCTGATTCTTATCAGAGATAAGAATGTGTTTTCTGACTAATAGAGCGGCCAGGAAACTTGTACAATGATTTTGGAGGGAAAAGTCCCTGATCCAAGACTCCATAAATTTGGAGAATCCTGCCTATTTCGACAGTGAGATTTCTGCCCACCATCTGTGAGGTCGACATTAGGGAGCTCCAGCACCTCTTTCATCAAAGAAGAACTACTAAAAAGGGCTGTCAAAAATGAACATCGGTCCACTATTCAAGACCAATCCAAAGCTGCATCCCTTCACCACTCCTTCTGATGAGCCCACTGGACTTCTGTCATCGAGCTAAAAACTCATTCAGCTGCAGGATTCCTTCATCTGCGAACAAATTTCCAACTCTACAAGAACTGTGAGTGTATCTATCTGAACCTTAACAATAATATCTAATCGCTTAAAGAACTCTTTAGGCACTCAGAGAAATATTTTGAGCAAGCTTTTTTAAGTTAAGAACATTTTCTCTTTTCCCTTTCTTTCTCTACTAATCGTCCTTTTATCCCTTTACCTTTTTTTCTGTATATGTTGTAAATAAACACTTTCTTCTTTTATCATTACTCGCTGAGCAAGAGTTTTTTCTTTATTTGTACGCGCCTAAAAGAGAGAGTTTGTCCGCTCTAATCTTGATGATTTACTCGCGTTTTTTCGCAAATTTTTAAACCTCAACCCTATTTTTAAACACAACCCTTTGACACAGGAAAGCCGGGACAAATTTCCTAGCACTCTGCTTAAATCTGAGTATAAACCTTTAGAGTTTATTTTTAACCCGAAAAATGAGTTACCTAAAGTTACATCTTGTAGAATTTTAAGACAGGCCATAAAGCTCATGACCTTTGACATCAGCATTGAATATGTGAAAGGAAACACTATTCCACATGTAGATGCTCTGTCAAGACTAAAGTTTAGCAATGAACAATTAGAAAGATCTGACAATTCAGATGATAAAATATTTCATTGAATTGGAATAGATGCATTAACTTTAGATTTTCTTGCATTTGAAACCTTACAGAATCTGGTATTAAGCAAGATTGCATGTAGAATAAAAAGAAACAAAGAGAGTGATTATTTCAGGGCAGAGAGACCCCATAAAGAGATAAGGCACAAGTTAAGTATAAAGAAGGGTGTGGTAATAAAATAAGCAAATCCCATCTCCCCTCTCACTTGTAACCATCCACAATTATGAAATAAACATTTTCAGCAGTAAAGCTGAATTAGTTATATAAAGTTACATAACCTTCTACTTTGAGTTGTTGCTATATTACATGTCCCATAACAATTGTTACAATTAGTGTATGAAGTTTATATGCAAATGTACCAACTATTATGGGGCAAAGGTAATTATTTAAAAAAAAATATCTTACTATGTTAACTGGTAAAATTTTATCATACAGTTTATAATCTTATCATTATATATATGCATTAATGAAATATGTCAATTTTTTAGCCTCTTGTTATATTTGTAAAGATAGCATTTTGTATATAATTTAAATTCTTGTTGGTTTGAAATGGAAGATAAATACAACATTATAATGTTTGAATCACTTGATAATGTGCCAATATTTTGCCAACTGTAATATAGCAACAACTCTAAGTAGAAGCTTATTAAACTGCATTTATCTTATATGCAATAGAGATGTTTGAATACTACGAGAGAGATTAAGAAAAGACGTAATAAAAAGTGTACACAATGATGCCTAATATAGAATAACAACAACACAGAGACAATTAAAATTGGAAGCATGGTGGCCTGGGTATTCACGTGATGTGAAAAAATATGTACAAAAATGCCCAAAATGTAGAGAAATAAAACCTTTTGCCAAACCAAGATACATTCATAGCCTAAAGAAAAAGAGCCAAGGGCCCACATTTATATGAATCGTGAGCATGTTAAAGGCATAGGACTATTTTTAATTTTGGTCAACTCATTCTCTGGATGGCCTGAAGTGGTTAGAGTTCAGGATATGAAGGCAGCCATATACCATTACCATTAATATTTTCCAGAAATGGGTTACCAAAAGCGTTAGTCTCTGACAATGCACCAGAATTTTGTGATGAAAGTTTGTGTTCATAATTAAGACAAATTGGATACCTCCCTTTTAAAACCCTACTATACCACCTGCAATCAAATACAATTGCAGAAAGAATGGCACAAACAGTGCAAATGGGACTGAAGTTATTTTCCCCATCCAGAGACACCATAGATAGTTATATACCAAGACTATTAGTGAGTTATAGAACTATTCCACATTATTTTTTGTAATAAAGTTAACTTTTTCAGGACTTGATTCTTTGTCTTTTTTTGTATCACATTTCTTTCATTTATTGAATAGGACATTGATATAGGTGATCTTATTTGTCTTCTCATCAATGCAGAGGGTCATAATATGGCAATAATAGCAACAAGTGGACAGAATTTATTGGCTCATTCTGATCAAATAATGCTTAGAAGTAACAGTGAAGAATTTGAGACGGAAGAGGAGGAACCTGATGAAGAAAGAGAACATATATATATATATATATATATATATATATAGAGAGAGAGAGAGAGAGAGAGAGTATCTTATACTATTGTTTGGAAAAGTTACAGTTCAACAAAGGGCATAAAACCTCTTTATTTCTGGGGGGTGTTGTAACATAAACAAAATGGATTTGCCCTATTTTTCATAGAGTCGAGTGACTACTAGTAAGTCAGTCATCACACAGCAGAGGAGAAGAACTTTTATGTCACAAACTAGAATATAACACAACAACTAACTTCTAGACAAGATAGTATATTCACCTGAAAAAATTGAGGAGTGGACTGTCCAAAATATTATGAAAAATAAAAGACAAAACTATAAACAACAACCACAAAAATAATTTCAAATGAAAAATTATTTTTCCTTTGAGAACAGATGATAATTTATATATAATTCCAGGAATAAAGAGGTTTATTTTCAGTTGAAAAGATCATAGAATATGCTTTATATTTGGATAGGGGAATTCTTCTTAAAAAAAATTAGCATAAATTCTTATTGAAAATAATTTAAACCATTCAGTTGTGCATGATAGATTTTCATAGGAACATCATAAATTTTCTTTCATAAATATTATGTCAAAGAATTATTCTTTGGAAGTAACAGCATGATATTCAACAGGTGTGTTTAATATAGATGCATGGATATGTTTTTGAAGAGAGATTAATTTGATATATATGTATGTTTAAGTTGCCTGAAGATTGCATGAACATGAAACTCAGATTATGACTTGGGCTATCCTTTGATAGGAATTAGCATTGTGAAGTGTTTTTTGCTGTATTTAGGTAATCTAGGCATTGAGCACTTTACTGAGTAAGTAGGTGTTTATCTTTAGATCTTTTTTTTCCCTATCCTTGTTTGAGATTTTCTCTTGATTAGATCTTTCAGCAAGTCATCAGTTGTTTCTACCAATATTTTTGTTTTTTCTTTAATATATATATATATATATATATATATATATATATATATATATATATATATATATATATATATATATATATATATATATATGCAAAACTCTTCATTGTTTGGACCATGGCCTAGTGGATAAAAGTGTTGGTTGAAGTAATCCAGTGAGTTCAATACCTGGCCACAGCAGAGGTGAACAAAAACTTGGAGAGTTGAGTTACTAAAGGGAAATAACTGAAACTGAGATATTCAGAAGAGACATGGCATGTGGAACTAGAACAATCTACCTGGCGGACAAAATAAAGTGGTCGGTTTGAAATTCCAATGTATATCACCTGAAGATTGCTGGAGTGTACAACAGCCAAAATGTCATGAATATGACAATAAAGATGAGTCCAAATAGTCTAAATAATGTAAATAGTTACAATAACTCATCTCAGAAATATGGACAGATCCTGAAGAAGGCCTGATCATACAACAGCCAAAATGTTGTGAATATGGCAATAAAGATGAGAACAACTGGGTAAATAATTACAACACCTCATCTCAGAAATATAGACACACACACACACACATATATTGTCACAGCCAAGGTCTCAGACATAAAATGCATTTATATTTTAAGTCAGAATATGAGATGATTTAACTCAAGGTGTGATTTCCTGGATTCATACAAGGAAAGAATGTCTACAGATTAGGAATGAGTCAGGCAAAAACATGATAATTGGTAAAAGAAAGACAGAGAACTCATGGGTTCAATTAAAGACAAACAATTTAATTCAATAACATAAAAAGCAAGAAAAGAAAAAGAGAAGATTGTTTTGGGTAAGTATATGTTGAATGTGGCATTTAACACATAAATTCCAATATAATATGTGCTTAGATCAATGGAATTTAAGTAGTACTTAACTGGGCTTCAAATTCAATATGTCAATATTTTCACATGAGAATTACATCAGATAGCTCCCTGTATACACATAAGAAGAATTGAATTTTGATCAATAAATTCAAAGAAATAGAATGTTTGAAATTATAAGTAATTCCAGTATTTTTCCTGCTGGATTTCATTGTTAAGCAAAAATGTTTCCACAGTCATCAAATTTAATATCTGACATCTTTTCATAGCTGAGAATATATCTGTAATTCATAGATGTAGTTCTCTGGAACTCCTTTATAGAACAAAACTGGTTAATTCCATTATTTCATTCACTTACTGTCTTTTCTTTTCATCTGGATAGACAAGTGCAGGAGTTGGCCATCTGATTTATTCAGCTGCCTAATTTCAACTGTAGGATCTTTGATTTTGGCACCACTGTGTTTACACTTGGTCATATGACCAGCTACAAGATCGACATGTATGATATCAGAGAGAATCACTCACCCTCTGCTGTCTCTGTCCTGTGAGTGGTACAGGGAAATGCAATGATCCACTATCACCATTTGCCCACACGCATACAAGAAGCAGTTAGAATGAAGGAAAAGAAAGAAAGAAAGAAAAAGAAGGAAAAAAAAACAATGTTCCTAATTATGAGATAATAGATGGATTAGTTTTTCTTTCTCTCCTTTAATACACAAATCATAGTATCATGTAACAATATATATATATATATATATATATATATATATATATATATATATATACTGTCATCCACAGACAGACTGTTTCACTGTATCACAGCTACTCAGTGTGGCTAGACATCCGATTGCTTCAGGCTGAGGCCAAAACCTGACTGATTTGGTATGAGTCAAAGATTCTAACCCCCAGGCCATTGACACCCAGCAGAGAGAAATGCGAATTTTAGTGTATTTATTTTTTCATAAACACACCAGTCACTAAGAGAACTCAATTACTAGGAGAGTCTTGCATTTTCAGCAGTAATAGTGACTGTTTACAAAATTGTTCCTTACTACCCACAGTACGTGACTGATTAAGTTATTATATCAAGCACTAATATTGTCACCCACAGACAGACTGTTTTCCTGTATCATAGCTCATCAGTGTGGCTAGACATCCAATATATATATATATATATAAAAGTGAGCATTGAAGTCAAAAGACTGTTACATATTAAACGCAATCATCAGGGCACCTGAGTGGCTTGATAATTGCATTTAGCATGACTTGTTGACTTTAATGTTCACTTTTATATTTATATTTACATGCACTCTATCTCTGATATTGAACACTTTATTCCATAAATATAGCATACTTTAAAACTATATTTCTTCATATATACATTATTCATTACCCACACACCCCTGATGATAAAAAGGTAAAAAGGCAAAAGGTAGGACACAGAAATTTTACTGATTTGGGAAATTTCATAGAAGCCAGTTTTGTGAAAGATCATTTGAAATTCACAAAAAAGTTAAACTTAATAGACATAAAATCTCTATACTTTTCAATAAAACATGTTTAAAAGAAGACATGCTGCCTAATTACAATAAACATTTGTGTGTGTGTATTTGAAGTAGTTATCATCAATTTTATATAAAGTTTAGATAAATTATTTTAAATTGTAGCTGTTGTAAAGATACAAAAAGTGATTATCTCTCTTTGGTCAAGATAGTCACATGATAGTCAATCATGTATAAAGACTCATTTCATATTTACTAAAATGGTTTTTGATTATTTGAATGATTGCTAGAACAGACTTATTTGCATTGTTTACAGTCGGACTAATTTCCTTATCTTTGTTATTATAATTTCAATATTTTGGTGGTTGTGTCCTCTGGCTTTCTGCAGGTGTCTGTCAATCCAGGTTTTAGTCTACCACACTTTGTTAAGCTTGCCTGCCTAAGGGTCCATTGCTAATGCCAGCCAAGTAAGATCAGCCTTCAGGATTGAAATTGATGCTGGCTTTATAGTCAGTAGGTAACTCAGAAACAGCTGTGGCAAAAGCCATGGGATCTTTTCTGTTAATTCACCCCAAATAATGTAAAGTTACTTATTGCAAATATTAATTCACCTCAGGAAATTATAAATTTTAAATCAAAGCTTGTTTAGCTGGCCTTGCTACAAACTCCAACACTCAGAATGAAAAATTACCAAAAATCAGGGAGTTATTCACATTTTATAATTGCAGATGATATTTGAGGTACTTACAAGGAATTTTTTACAATTTAAAAAAAATGGGAAAATTTTCTTTTTTGGCTTTTTTATTGGGATGAATGCGAATGTAAGACCCTACACTTAGAAATAGTGCACATGAGTCACCCACATTTGGGATGATGGCAATAGTCAACCCAACCAGGGTGCAGTGGAAGGGCCGCAGTCTGGGAAAATTTGGTGTGAATTTTAGTAAATATAAATTGTTATTATTTAACAGAAAATATCCAAGCCATGTAGGTCTTTTTCTGATTAGCCAGAAAAAAAATGTTTTATGAGATTGGGGCAGTATTCCATAGTGAGTGTCATTTCCTCACCTGCCATATTCACCAGATAAACTTTTTAGATAACTATATTTGTTCTCTTCTAGCATAGTGGAAGAAAATGCTTAAATATGTTGTTCAATAATGTTGAAAATAAAAATGTTTTATTTTTACTTAATAATCAACCGAATAGATAACTATCTCAATCACAAAGTAGGTTCATGCCCTCTTTTCTAATCATTGCTCACGCAAATACATAAACTTGCTTTTTTCATCGCTTATGAATAAGGCTGAAAAAAAAAATAAATAAAAAACTTGACGGAATGACGGGGGGAGATTGTTAGAATAATAGGCATTCATTGGTTATTTCTGTCAAGCCTCCAGATCACGTGGATACTAATGTCAAGGTTGTCTGTTTCCACATAGGCATCCTCGATTCTCTCTTGTCATTTTCAGGTGTTATATTCCTTAAAATCTTGACTATTATTAATTGATATTCACTCCACAATGTTGTCTTCACTTGCAAAGTTTCGATCTCTGCTGCAGTTGAGTAAAGTAAGAATTTTTCTTCTCATTTTATGTTTTTTCCCTCCTCAGTCATTTATTATTTAGTTACATTTTTACGAACACGCTTGTCTTCTTTCTTTCTTTACCCCAAAGAACTTATGTAAGCTTTTTTAGGGCAGAGGTTAATAATTTTGTCAAAACAGTCCTTTAGCTGGTCAGAAACTACTTTCAATGCAAAATGGAAATATTTATTAAGCTAATCAAAGTTATTATCTTTATAATTTTTAAACAATTTTTTTAAAACCAGCAATAATTATTTGTACCCCGGTACACGGCTGAACCGACCCATGACCTATTTGGAGTGAGTGCTTGAAGCAACCAAAAAAAAACCCAAAAAAACTGGAAGAACTCAAAGTGTGAAGAATAGAAACCACCTTGACAAGTGACAATATGCTAAAATAATAATAAAAAGCATTGGTAGTGTAAAAAAAAAGGAAGAAATAGGCTGTCACTTCGTCTCCGGCGAGAGTAAACAGACGAATAATGGTTTGATTGAATCGTCAACAAAGTATATTTAAAAAAAATTTAAATAAAAAAAAAAAGTAATAAAATTTAATCTAACTGTAGTGTAAATACAGATTATTTTGGGTATTCCTGTATTCGTTTACTTAAAGTCTATTAATTTTACAATATATTTTCAAAACAACAAAGGCCGTAACGGTAATTAAATTCTACTTTAATCTTCCGGAGGATTTTTCCACGTGTAATAATTCACAGGTTGTATTTATTTTTTAATTAAAAACTTTAAATTAAAATTATTGTCCGAAATATTTATTAGGCTTAAAATTTCTCTCTAATGATGTATTAAAAAATAAAAATGTTCTATTAATTGTTTTTCTTTTTTTTTTTTTTGGAGGGGGGGTATTTTATTTTTATTTTATATATTTGCAATACGTTCAAGTTTTCAGTCTTTTCATTTCTTTTTGGTAATAATACAGAAAGAAATGAAAACATGGAAAATTATGGTAGGTACTACCCATAACTTTCAGTTCTGTTAAAAAAAACATAACAGTGTAAGTTGGAAAACTATCGTTATTAATTTAGAGGTTGTACTAAGAAAGCTTAATTGACTGACAATTAATTATTTTAAAAAATCCATCCTTGTTTGTTTTTTCTTTTTGTTTGTTTTTTTTTTGTTTTTTTTTAGTTTTTAATATTTTTTTTTCCCCTTAAATTTTTCAAATCGTCCTGTGTCATCTTTTTTTTAAATTTTATTTTTTTTAATCTTCACTTTTTCTATTCTTTCTTTTTTAACTTTGCCTTAAAAATTCGGTTGACAACAGCAATTTTTTACAAGAGTCTGCACTTTTTAAAACTCTTAGATTTCACTCCACTTCAAAACTGACGAAATCAAGATTTTTAAATGCAAAAAATCAAAAAAGTATCTTTATTTAATATTTCACTATGGCTAAAAAGAAATGCAAAATTAACTTTTTTATTTAGCCTCTATTTTTTTTTTTTTTAAAGTTGCAGAAACTTTCTTTTAAAACCTCCGAAATAAGAGATTAAAAGACGTTGTTTTAGCTTTTCATGGATACGACAGTCTTCACCAGTGGTCGACTCTCAGACACGTTGGGAACTAATGTCTCCATCACCCCCACCCCAAATTATGGCCTGTCCGTTTTTGTTTTGTTTTCTTACATTTTCTTTTACATAGCGTTTTTTTAGTGTATGAAAATTTTCTCCGTTTTTTATTTGTAGTATTTTTACTCATCTTTCATTTAATGATAGTGATTATTAATAAATTAATAATACTTTAAGTTTAATTAATTTTAATACAAATTACAGTGTAACCCGGATATGAGAAACCCAGATATAAGAGAGATTTTATCTGGTCCCAAATTAGAGCCATACTTACCTAAACAAAATAGACCAAACCCGGATATAAGAGAAACTAGGATATATAATTATAAGAGACTTCTCCGGTCCCGACAACTCTCTTATATCCGGGTTACACTATAAAAAAAAAAATTAATATCATTTAAGAACATCATTTCTTTTTCCAAATCAAGATCACTACGTTGGTAAAAAAAAAAGTTAATGTTTTTTTTTTTTTTTTTTTTTTTTAAATAAATGAATATTCGATAAAATAACTAATTCACGTCATAAATTTCTCTGTCCAGATTTTAGAAAAAAGCTGTGTCATCAAATAAACAAATTTTCAGTCTACTAATTAGGTTCGTTTTACTTTTAACACCTTAATCAAGAAAGTCAATCAAAAATGAATGACAAATAAATTAAAATACAAGGAATGTATAATTTTTTTTTGTCTGGCAATCAGTTTCACTTTGTGTACGTCACGTGTGTCTACATCTGTGAGAAATTAAATATAGTGATTTTCCAAGCGTAGCTTAGATATGGAACAATGCCGAAAGTAGGGGGCACCCAGTAAGGATCGAACTCACTACTCAGTCGTAATTGTTCTAGCGTGACAAGCTTGCTAACCACTACACCGCCTCGAGGAGCCAAATGATTTTCCAAGCTAGCTTATGTGACACAAGGCAGAAAGTATTGGGGCATCCAGTGAGGATCGAACTCACTAGTCAATCGTAATTGTCATACCTAGAGAGACAATCTTACTAACCATGACACTGCCTCGAGGTGCCCCATAGGTAGTTAATAGTAGAAATTGACTTTTTTACGATGATTTTGTGGAAATATGCCATATATGGCATATTGACATAGACCTGATTGAAAGCAGATGAAATTGAAAGATATGAAAAGGTCAGTAAAAAAGGATGTTAAGAGAAAATTGCACGACTTTGAAAGAAAACCAGGCACTCACTATTATTATTGAATCACTAATTCACAACTGGTTCATTCGTAAAAACAAGAAAAAATGTGTGATTTTTTTTTTTTTTTTTTTTTTTTCCCCCGAGTAATAATTTTTGACTAGCGTAGCATTCATTATTACACCTTCCTCGTGTCACAGCCTTTCTTTGTCAGAATCGAAAAATATTGGATTTATTAAATTTTTGTTTTGTTAAATCGATTTTAATTTAAATCATAATAAAGATCGTTTACACAGTGAAAAATAGCACCCTTTGTTATCTTGACTTAGTTTGTTATTTAAATGTCAAGTTTGAAACTGCTTTTTTTTTACTCATTGAAATCTGCATTTTTAAAAGAATTTTCCGAAGCTTTTTAAAAAAACTTATTTTTTATTTTTTAACTTTTCTTACTGGAATTTTTTTCGGAAGCACATGACATAAACATTGCATTGACGGATAATAAATGAAGAATAAATTTATACTTCTTTCTGAATTTATTTATATTTTTGTTCTTTAAAAATGTATTTAAAAGAAATTCAAAACAACTAGTTTCTGATAACTCTGTAAAATTTAGGTATTGATATTATGAACAGAAATGTATTGATATGTATTATTATATACAGATTGTATTGATATTATGAACAAAAATTTCAATAAAATTTTAAAATGATAAAAAATTCAATAGTTTTTACTTTTTATTCTTAAGATGTCGCACCATGATGAAGGTCTACTGAATGCTAATCTACGAAAAAAATTAATTTTAAAAAAGTTTCCTTTATTTATTTTTTTAATGAGCGGACCAGGCTACTTTACTGCTGAAACCAATTGATATTGTCTTTGATTTTTTGTGTATTAAAGAATTTGATGACACAGAGAAAGGTTAAATTTTACCAAAAAATAATTTGTTAATTCTAATTGGATGCAAAAACTATCAATGCAATGTGTTATGTACATTTTGATTGGCTGAAATATCAATGATAGAATAATTAAGATAACTACCATGTAAAGATTTCTGAGGGATATGAAAAATCTATAAAAAATAAGGATAAAATGGTGTGCTTCATAAATAAAAATAAAAATAAAATTCAAAATACATTTAGAAATTTGTGGTCAGTGTAGAAAATATATTGTGAGGTAAATAAGAGAATTTTCAACCACTTGCTGTTGGTTTCTGTTTGAGTAAATTCAAAAATCTTTGCATTTATATCCCTTAAAAATGGAAAAATACAAGATTTTGCAACAGGTTGTACTCGGTAAACTAAAAAATATCAACACATCTACACCAAGTAACTCCCTTTTTCCAAAGAAGTTTATCAGAAATAATGATAAATAATTTACTAATAAATCTTTTGTAATTCATTTTTAGAAATGATGTACAATGATTAAAATTTGAATTATTTAACTGTTAATGCTTTGGTACAAATCAAATATGTGTATGGTCACAGAAATATATGAAGAATTTTCATCTGCTAAAGATAAACTGATTAAATTTATTAAGTGAATGCAATGCAAATTAATATATGTTTAGGGAGTCACCACCAACCTTCTTTGACTACCTTAGTCATATTCGATATTTCTGTTAAGAGGGGGGGAAAAAACAAATTTGATTTAACACCAGATTTTGTAACTATTTTTTTTTTTTTTTTTTTTTTTTTTTTTAGCAAATATCAGTATTCTAACTATCGATTGTGCCTAGCATGAAACAGCCTGTTGCTTCTGAGGGTCGACTTCAATGTTCACTTTTATATTTACATATGCTCTATCTCTGATATTGAGCACTTTATCCCATAAATATAGCACACCTTAAAACTATATTTCTGCATATCTCTTTCTCTCTCTCTATCTATCTATATAATGCATTCCAAATAAAAAAATAGATTTTTGTTTTGTTACTCATCAAAAATTAATATAAGCTTTACTAAAAATTTATGAACAGGTAAATTCTTGACTCACTCATTTCCTGAAATCTGACCAAACTGACATATTTTTATTTTTTTAGTGCTGAAAGGTTATACTGAAAACTTTTCAGCATCCACTCATATGTACACAAAATTTAATTCTGCTACAGTCTGAGGGTGAGGAAGTCACACACACTAACAAGTCTATTAAGTGTGGCAAAAAAAAAAATGGAAGCCCCGGAAGCAGTGGCATACTGGAAATGTCAGAAAAATTATTTGATTTGTCTGTCAAAAATGGTTGAACTTGGAAATCACAACACTAGAACAGTGTAGAGCAAGGTCAATGCCAAAAGTAGGGGATTAGCAAGTGAAGATTTGGTGCAAAAAAGAAAATTCATTCTGCAAGAGTGGGGCCAATGAGGAGAGATGCAGGATAGGATCTTAGTAGAAATTGTTAAATAGTGGATCTTGCAGTGAATCAAATACAAGTCCCGGTGTGATTGGTGATTAATGGGATATGAAAGGAATGGGGATGATTTGTCTCAGTGCATGTGATGTTGTTACTACATTTAAAAAAAAAAAGAAAGAAATGAAACGAGTATTGGTACAAGTATTGTGTCCTGTGTGGAAATGTGTATGACATTTACTAAAACACATGAGAATTCACAATGCAAAATTGAATTGAGAATGTTTCAGAGGATTTGTAGCATTGCAGCTCAGACCAGATACCAGGTTCATTCACAGGATGCAGCTTATTCTAGTTGAAAACTTGTGGCTTAATACAAGCAAAATAATTCTTTGGCTAGATCATTACCACCAAAAAAAAACCAAAACAATGACATGAAATTGTAGCAGTCAGCATTTATTTCATTATAACCTTCTCATAAGGGCCGGCTCTGTAAGTGAATGAGGAAAAGTGTGTGTGTGGTGGGGGGAACAGTCTAACTAGCATCTGTCTTCCTTTTTGTGTGTCGAGCAAGCAGTCCTATAATTTAGACTGCAAGGGACCACTGTCTTATAGTGAACAAGCCTTCTTTGTCCTGTCAGCTTTTGTCTAAAAAAAAAAAAAAAAAAAAAAAAAAAGTCATCAAGAACACAGGGTCTGTTGACCTGGTTCTTAGGAGGTTCATCCTACTCAGCTGACTTTCTTTGTCAAGCTGATAAATTGTCAAAAGGATTTCT
This sequence comes from Acanthosepion lycidas, assembly GCA_963932145.1. NCBI lineage: Eukaryota > Metazoa > Mollusca > Cephalopoda > Sepiida > Sepiidae > Acanthosepion > Acanthosepion lycidas. The sequence continues at coordinate 15,176,734 of OZ010576.1, forward strand.
GTAACATCCAGCAGATGTATCCTTAACAAGATATTAGCTGACAACTGAGATTGCTACAGATGAAATAGAATTAAGCAGGACATTTAATTTCTTTTCTTCATTCAACTTATTTACAAGGGAAATTTTCTTGGTTGTCAAAATTTATTAATGTGGGCAATCAATTCACTTTGATTATCCTTTTAGTTCTGACTTAGCCTCTGTGTGTGTGTGTGTGTGTGTGTGTGTGTACTCTATTTCCCCCTCCCTTCCCCATGTCTATCTATTTCTCTTTCTCCCAAAAGACCTTGTATTGAAATTTTTGTCTTTTTCCCCTTTTTTTTCTTTCTCTGTTTTAATATTAAAACTTTTTCTTTTTTCTCTTTTCTTCTCCTTTTCTCCTTATGTCTAAATAAACTGAACTCCATTTATTAATGAAAAATTGGTCTGAAGAAATGGATATGAGGTTCATGAAATAAATTTATTACCTAACCTGATTGATCTTTTAAATATTCTGTATTCGTTATTATATTACTCTGTTCTTATACTGACCTCTCTGTGGATTTATATCCTCCTTGAAATTATCCCTACTAATCCTCAATTGATATTTTATAAAATATATATATATATATATATATATATATATATATAAATATATATGTGTGTGTGAATGTCACTGTCACACTTTTTCAACTTTACTCTGAAAGGTTGCAGCCCAACATATATCATCTTGGAACGAGGCTGACACTATGAGCAAATTAAAAACATTCTGGTCTGGATCCGGACCCAATCCTGAAATTTTAGATTCCCAAATTTTCATTACTGTGATTGTTTCTGGTGATTTTTTTTTTTTTTTTTTTTTTTTTTTTTTTTTTTCATTCTTTTGCAACGAATGATTTTTGTATGATAAGAATTTTTTAACTTGCAGATAAATTTGGGAATAATTGAAATTAATTGGAAAATCTGGCGAAAGTCACCCATGAACTAAAAATAATTAGCCTTAATACACACTGTTTAAAATTAAAATTGGTCATCTATTTTAAATACACGTATCAATTACTTGAAACATCATTATGGTTGATGCTTGTATTTCAAATAGATGCACCATTTTAATTTTAAACAGTGTGTATTGGCCCATTTCAATGTGAGTATCTACTATAATGTTTGAAGTAATAAAAATGTCAGATTAAAAATAAATCCATATATTCTTTAGAAATTATATACATAATCTCATATTTTATGATATAACTCAATGTTTTCACAATATAATTGATATTAATGAAGCAATATTGGGAAAATTTTATGAGCAATATATCAAGTGAGTTTCAGCATAATTATCCTTATTTAAAAAATCTGTTGCTAATGAGTGTTAGATTATATTATTATGCTAACAAAGTTCAAAATAAATTTATAATTGAAATTTTAAAAAAACTAGGCCAGAGAAACAAATATTTGATTAACACACTATCGTTTATATCAAAATAAATAATTATTTTCTTATATCACATTAATTTGTGTTCTTTGACATTCTATCATCTTTGTCAATCTTTCAATCATTAATTTAACTGTTCTACATTTTTTTTTTTTTTTTTTGCAGTAGCAGTGTTTGTTCCTTTCTCGTGATCTTTGCTTGAATAGTTTTCTGTTCTCACTTAGATTTTTTTTTTTTTTTTTTTTTTTTTTGTAATAATAAATTTTCTATTGGATCAATATCTGGAAATACTGAGAGCTGTTCTATTCATTGTTTTTCAAGCCGTCTTTAGCTAGGTGAGCTATAATAATCTCTTCATTATGTGAATGAGTCTTCTATGAATATGCTCTTTAACTTCTTGGTTGTCAAAAATATCTTGTTCAAGAGGTCTCAGCATTTATTTTGAGATTTTTATCAATTTTGAATGAGCTGATAATTTTATTGTCTGTAATATTTCAAAATATTATTTCATGATGAATTAGAAGCCATTGTTAAGGTGCAAGATAAATAACACTATCAGAATTAATAAAGTTTGCAATGAAAAGAAAAACAGTCAAAGATGAAATGGCAACAATTATGCAAGCAAGGAAACAATATAGTTAAAGCAAATTAAAATTGATAAGGCAAAAGAATTCACAAACTAGGAGTCGGTGTTTGTACTCAAAAGTAAGGCCGACCAAGCGAACACAGTATGTCTGTCTAGTAGTTAAGGAAGATCAGGACAGTCATATCAAAACGCAAGCCGTCCCATTTTATTGGTTAAGAAAAATATCCCAACATGCATTTTGTGTCTTTCTGACTATAAGAGGGGGAGTGGGGAAAACTTTTGCAATCATTCCCATTTGGAAATCTACTCCTTCTTGTCTCTTATATTATTTTCATTGATTATTTTCATGAAGGACCCAAACTCTAGCCTGGCTATCAGTTTCATCCAATGTAGCAGAAAGGAAGGTGAATTTTTAATATTTATTTTTGAATAAACACACCAGTGACTCAGAGTGCTCAATTCATAGAAGAGCTTTGCATTATCAGCAGTAGCAGTCACTGTTTACAAATTAACACTTTCCCTCTAAAGTGTTTGACTGATTTTTATTTTTTTGTGGGGGTGTATATACTGTCATCCACAGACAAACTGACTCAGGATAATGTTAGGCAATTAATGACAGTCAAAAAATTTTGTGTAATGCATTTCCTCCTTTTAAAAGGACTTCACACATGCACAGTACTGCACACAAGTGAACCCATAAGATAGTATTAAAATAATTTCCCTTTTCTTTTTTTCCAGATAATCAACAAATTTTAATTAAATTATATATTCATTAAGAAAAAACTTTATTAGGTTGGTGCAAAAATAATGTCGTTTTTTCACATAGTAACATATTTGAGAAAACGACAGTATTTTTGCACCAACCTAATACATGAATTACAACCGCCTTCAAAAATTTTTATCAAGATGGAATAAAAAATATTAATTAAAAATTCTATTAAATTAAGTGAACCCTTACATTTACACACTGAATTTTTATTTTACGTAGTTGCCAATGCAAATAATTTTTTATGCATATGTAAAAATCAAAATGACACCTGTTTATTTTTTATTTTTTTTATTTAGTAAGCTGTGTATAATGCAGTCAATTAATACAAAAGAGTGCAGTCGGAGACTAAATTTAATATATACATACATCTCTATCTATAAAAGGCAGGATGTGTGTGCATGTGTGTAATGAACGCACGAACGCAGTTTTTGACGGATTTGCACCAAAATTTACATGCACATGCTCCAAGTTAGTGGGAAGGCCAAGACCAACCTTGCATTTCCCAACTCCTATCGATAGTGGAAATAATTGATTTTTTTCATGCTTCTACGGCAGTTTTCATGTAATTTGCAGCCATTTTGTACAGGCCAGAGTGAGAGCTTATAGCTGGCTGCCACAAATAGGCAGGAAGATTCCAGCTGACTGACACGAATGTTAACTAGCATGCAAAAAAAATCGATAGCTGCATTCGTCACAAGTGGGGAAAAACTTAAATCTGCATGGCACTTTACTCCAATTGGCTCATTCGCTTGCTTAAACTCAACGTTGATTCTGATTCCGCAGAACTGGGTTGGGTGTGAAAAAGTATTTGTTGTTAACATTCTTTTATCATTTGGTTTTTCCAGTTACGAGTCCTTTTTGAAAGCTGATCATTTTGTGTTCATTTTGTCTAGTTCTTTTTTCGTAACGGATTTAATGTTTAGTATAGAGCTTAGAAAAAATTTGCAGTGTGAAGTAAGGCATGTAGCAACATCAGCACAGCAAAGGGCACTCATTTAAAGGCAAGTGATAGCGATTGCTGTATGAGTTGTACGATTTTTGAATCAAGCATGGGCAATGCTGGGCCATGCTGCTAGTATATATTAAACAACATTTACTGGCCTGAATGTCCAAGAAATTTTCATAGAAAATATTCGTCCTCCAACAGGAATCGAACCTGTATCCTATACAGAACCATTGTTTAGCCTGACGTGCCTTAACTGATTGGGCTACGGGGGATCATTGTGGCCCAATCGGTTAAGGCATGTCAGGCTATATGACAGTTCCGTATAGGATACAGGTTCGATTTCTATCGGAGGACGAATATTTTCTATGAAAATTTCTTGGACATTCAGGCAGGTAAATGTTAATACTGTTTATTATAAACAGAAGATTTACTTAAATATTTGTATCTATAAAAAGAATGTATAAACATAAAAATGTCTTAAAATAATTGTCGGACTTTGTCCATTTCATTATATATATATATATATATATATATATATATATATATATATATATATATATATTGCCGACATCATCAGATTTATGCACAACAAGCATACAATAAAATAACTTTTATAATCTATAGCCCAAATAAATAGTTTAAATCACCCACAAAAAAAGATAACCCTTTATGAAGTCGTCAAAAAACAAATGTTACGGCAGTTTTTATATGCACAAATCCCTTTCATAAAGAAATGAAATAAAAAAAATAAATAAATCTCCATAGACACATAAACCAGACTAGGCGAAAACATCTTCCGTTTTAAATTTAGACATCCCCACCATACCCTGACTTGACATCTATGAAAGTAACTCTATACTGATACAAATTATTAACACTCAACACCCCTAACTATTTTAAACAATTCGCCCTGGCTGTTACCATGGAAATTTTGATTTCAATTGTGAATATACTATTAAAACACGTAAATTTCAGAAATAAGTTATTCCAAAAAAAACTTCGCTTGAAGATGGAACAGAGCTTACTTTAACTCAATTTAATTCAAATAATTATATTGAAGTTTTCGGCTCTTGTTTTGAAACATGAGACCTCTTACGTAGCGTGTTGGAATCATATTTTTAAATAAATAATTTATTATATAATATAAAAGGCTCAAACACTAATATTCCATAATTATAATTTATTACATTTGATTTGTAATCATGATCCAATTCATCAGGCCTACAAATTATTTCTTTTAGAATTTGTAGATCTGATGAATTGGATCGTGATTATGATTCCAATGTAATAAATTATAACCATGGAATATTAGTATTTGAGCCTTTTATATTCTTACTCTGTCCTGGACATTGAATTCTACATGGATTCTAGCCTCTTGGGAATTTATGTGTGTGTGTGTATATATATATATATATATATATATATATATATATATATATATATGCCAAGATAAAAAGTACTTCCTGAGGAAGTAGATTAAGATTTGTTGATTATCTTGAAAAAAGACTTTTTTTTTTTTTTTTTTTTTTTTTTTTAAATATTATCTGAGGAGTTCACTTACTTTTGTGCAACACTGTATACATATATGTATATTAATTTGATCTGAAGATTGTGTCAAGGCACAAAACTGGCAAAATTTTCAGTCACTTTCCTCTCATTGTAGCTTCCCTGTGTCTTTTTTATAAATACTTTCAAGTTAAATTTTCTGATGAACTCTCCTTTGAGCTACTTAGATTCTATGAATGTAAGCACAGTACTAGATTGATGGCTCCTTAATGTTTTTTTATATTCTTTCACACTCAGTAAGCCCCTGTATGTTGGTGACTTTGTTGCCTTGCTTGGGGTGAAATGATTAAAAAGGAAGCGAAGCAAGGAAAATAATATTTTAGTTTGTCACATTGTGTTTCAAGTTGATTACACATTTGAATTTAGTTCAGTATGTTTAAATCTTGGAAATTTTTATAAAGCAGGGATTTTAAATTTTTAGATGTTATAACTACTAAATAGTTTCATAAACTGAAAATGATATCAATATGACAAACTCATATTTATTTTGATTGTTTTATTCTTATATTGCTAATTATAAGATAACAAATAGAAAATATTTATCAATCTAACATGTTTCACTTTTATTAATGCTTCATCAGAGAATGAGATATGGAGAAAAAGAAGAAAGAAATTTGCCATTTTTACTTTTGTCTTGTTTGATTTTCATTGGTCAATCATGTTTCACATGCATTCAACTTGTTAAACCAATGTTAGTATAATTTGTGGCATTTCTATTTGATCCCAACTTTTTTTGTCTGAACATGAAAACTACTTCAAAAAGACAACAACAACAACATTGCTGGTTATAAAAAAAAATCGTTTTTTAATATGGTTGTTGAAATATGTACTAATTTGGTTTGCAATAAATAATAAAATAGTTGTATTTTTATTGACAAACAAAAAAATAGCTATTCTGGTTTATTTAAAGAATTTGCAATAAGTTTACTTCAAGTTATGTAAATGTTTCTAAAACATATCATGAAAATTTGAAATATATGAAAACTCTAATTTGGGATCAAATAGAATTTTAATAGAAAATCCTGAAAGCAACTCTGAGTTTCTTGGAAAAAAAATTTCATTTTTTATTTCTTCTTGGCTTCAGAATATGACTACCAACTTCATATTTTCTTTTCTTTCATATTGTCCTATTCCATATTCACAACTTTGTGTGGTTTTAAATTGTAACAGTCATTGTATGTTTCGGTTGTTCCATTGCTGCTAAGTACAGGTAGTTGTCTCTGTGTGTACTCTTATGTATATCTGTGGCACAGATGTTAACCCAGGCAATTCTTGGTGACCTTTTTGGGGTGATCATAAAGTTAATCTAACAAAGATTACATTTTTTTTTTTTTTTTTTGTATTTCATAATCTTCAACTCCTGCTGGGAGACATTATAATGTCACTTATTGTTCATTTGTGTCCTTACAGATTCACCAGTTTCAATGACAACAGTCAGTGGTTGTTGTTTCTTGATGTATTTTAACCAGGTTGCTTTTTTTTTTTTTTTTTTTTTTTTTCTCTCTCTCTCTCTCTCTCTCTCTCTCTCTCTGACCTATGATATAAAACAAAACAAACTTAATGTAGGTCAATATTTGTTTGTGATAAGTAGTGGGGATAATGATAACAAATACTAGATAATGTCTACATACTAAGAATGTCAAGATTTTCATACTTACAGTTTATGTAAAACCTTTTTCACCCTTTTGCTCCCATCAAGTTCATATACAATGTTGTTTCGTTCCAATTTTTAGTTCATCCCAAATTTATCTAAAAAACCAGAATTGGAAGAAAGCTTATTTTTAGTTAGTCATTATTATATTAAAGATGCACTTTAAAAAAAAAGGGGGGGGGGCTCAAAAAAACATCCTGCATCTTATATGTGACATTGTGACGATTAACTCCCAAACTTTAAATGTTTGAGTTAATTAGGGATTTAAAATGATTCTGTGATTGCAGAACATTTAATAAATAATCCGACTTTAACCAGGGATGTTTTTCACCATAATCAGCAGAGCACATTCGGATTACCATTTCTGCATTCTTCAAACTTTTTGTTTTGCTGCTACAAGTCTTAATGATTGTGTATGTGCTGTCAGATTACACTAAATGATATATACTTGATTTAAGTGTATATGATCTTCTGATATAAATATTTTTCGTAGGAACTGCATTATTTTTTTACATTTTTTATTAGATGAAACATTGTCAGCCATTATTATTGATTTTTGACTAGTTTTTACTTTCATCTTCATTTTTTATTACATGAAGCATTGTCAACCATTATTACTTTTTAATTAGTATTTACTTCCATCTTCATTATTAGATACAAAATGTTATCAACCATCATTATTAATTTTAACTTGTTTACATTTGTCTTAATGCAGCTGGTATGTTTAGTATTCATTCCTTGAGGGGAAAAATAAGAACTTGAGTCTGTTCATGAAAGATTCCATGGGTCACCATTTGTTGAATAAAAAATTCAGAGAACAGATTGTCTTGTGTTCAAATAAAATATTTATTTAAAGATACACAAATTTTAACTGTAACTACTAATCATGCAATGAAAGTTAGAAAGTTCTTCTCTTTGACTGTAAGGAAATGAACATAGTTTCTCAGGGAGGAAAAAAGAAAGTGGCGTTAGATCAAAGGGAGTCCATTGATTCGTGTCTCATTACTGCTGTCAGTCCTTCTGCCAGTTGGATGAATGTTTGGTTTCTATGCCTCTTCGTAGGCTCCAGAAGCCAGTGTTTGTTTATTGGTGAGAGCTGATTTTATTGACTACTTATTTATATTGAATTGAATTAATTTAAAGTATGTTTGAAATCCAGAAAGTTGCAAGGAATGTTTATTTTTGTCATTTGCTCCTTTGATTTGATACTATTCATTTCCACTTACTCTACAATTACCCCCCCCCCACTCCAGATTGATAGTTGATAGAAAGTCGGTAAGTAATATATTGTTTAATGTGTTTGGGACAAGTGACCTATCTTCCTGATTTAGCAGTGTGAGGTTGCTGGCTTGTTTCTGCTGTCTAGTCACTCTGAGGTGATTTGTTACTTAGATGTGGTAATTGTGATAGTGTTATTAGCTGTGAAGCTGATGCATTTCCATTATCAACATACACTGGCTTGATCCTATCCACTGATATATTCTCTGTTTTCCCATTGTGCAAAATGTTAAAGTATTTGTCTGTCCTATGTTGAACAAGGTATGGACCACTGTAGCATGGAGCTAGTGGATTTTTTACAAAGTCATTTCATATAAATACTTTTTTTTTTTTTTTTTTTTTTTTTTCAATCATGTAAATCCTTCAAAATATAAATTTGAGTGGTAACTTGCCTACTGGTGCAAATTGTAAGCAAAACATTTTTGTTTTTAGTTGTTGTATAAAAGTTGTTGAATATTTTTATTATCCTCAAAGAATTGTCTTGGCAAAATTAAGTTAGTGCTGAAAACTATTTCTGCTTGTGTACATTGTAGATCTTCCTTTTAATGTGTTTCTAATGGACAATAGAGTTAGTGGCAAATTATCTGCCCAGTCATAAGGGTTTGTCCTTTGCTGCTAAAGAAGCTTTCAAGTGGTGATGAAACTCTCCAGTACATTATTTGAACATGGGTGGTATGCAGTTGTTTTAATATCATGTATGTCAAGTATTTTTGTGAATTCCTTTAAGTTGCAATTGAAACTGAGGTCCATGCTCTGTTGTGATAGTGGTTGGTATACCAATGATCCAGTAATGTCCTTGCAATAGACTTGGTGGTTGTATCTTTAATTAAATATGCTGTTGTCCAATGAGAATACTGGTCAGCAACAGTGAGAATATATTGATAACCTTGCAATGGTGGGAGTGTTCCTACTAAGTCTAGGTGGATATCGGTGAAATGAACATCTGGCTCACTGAAGCTTCTGGTAGGAGATTTTGTGTGCCAACTGATTTTATTGTGTTGACAAGACAAACAAGTTTTAGTTCAATTACGGATGTCTGTCATAATGTTTGGCCATATAATGCATTGTGCAATAAGCTTTACTGTTCCTTTCCTGCTTAGATAAGATAGTCCATGAAAGTGTAAGAATGTGACATGCTAGATAACCTGCTCTTTCCCAGAAACTGTAACATAGGTCTGCTCAGCATAGTTGCAGTATAAACCACGGGTGGGTTCTGTGGGTGTTGAATAAACATAAATGTGCCTGAGCAAGTGTCTGCAATAGGGATTGGCTAGTCGCCCTAGTAGACAGGTATCCTTGAATGAGTGGCCAGCTATACTACTGCGTAAATCTACTAAGCACTTGTCATAGATGTTGGTTATGTTCATCTTTGTCTTAGTTATTAATAAGTCATCTATGTAGGCAAAGACGAAGAGTAGCCATCTTAAAAACTTCATCTATGAATCTCTGGAATGCTTGAGCGGCATTGTGTAGCCCAAATGGCATTTTAGTGAACTCAAATAGTCCAAAGGGAGTGATTACTGCAGTCTTGTGAATATCCTCATCAGTGACTGGTAGTTGGTAATATGCATGGACTAAGTCAAGTTTAGAAAAAATAGTGCAACCATGTAGTGATGTAGTGAAATCACTCAGAAAGGGCAGGGGGTAACAGTCAGCTGAGGTCACTGTATTTAACTGTCTAAAATCCTCACATATCTGCCATGTTGGCTCATCATTAGGGACCACTTGTATAGGTGAAGTCCAAAAACTGTTAGAAGGCTGGATGATTCCTTGCTCCAATAAACACTGAAATTCTCATTTGGTGAATTTTAAATTGTCTGGCCGTAACCTGTGAGCTGTGGCATATGTAGGTTGTCTAGCGGTCTGTATGTGGTGTTTTGTTGAATGTTTGCTACTGGCTGAGTGTGTTAATGGTTGTGTTAAGTCTAGGAATTGTCTGAATGTGGTTGAAAATTCATTATTTAATACAGCTATACTTATCCTAGTAGTAGAAAGGGATGTGTGAATTCCTTGTGTTTTCACTTTAGTTTCCTCATCAGTTAAAGTGTAACTGGACATATTAACAGAGAGTTTAAACTTGGTTAATTCTTGTTGATGGGTGTTTTCATGTTAGCTATTATGAAAGTTCATAATTCTCTCTGGAGCCCTAGATTTAGCATGAGGGTCCTTTCACCATATGCCAAAATAAGATTCATTTGTAGTGTTAGTGTGAAGGTAGTGTTAAGTTTTTTTTTTTTTTTTAAGTGTCAGTGTATCTGGTATGACACTAACCCGTGTGTCTTCATCTTTGTGGAGTTGTCTTTGATATAGAATGGGCAACCTATTTTTGATATTGTTTGTCTAGTCAATGTGGTTGCATTTATTGACTAGATAAGCAGTTTTCCTGAAACTCACATGGCTTATTGCATTTCTGTGCATATCTGTTGAATTTCTGATAGTACCAACAGTATACATCTCTTGAAGCAGGCCTTTGTATGCTATTATGTTGTCTGAGTGCACTGTCTTTGCCTTGAATGGGATCTGTTGTTATAATGTTCATGCATCATCTCCAATTGTTTGGTTAATTCTGCTACAGCTTCCTTGAGTTGTGTTAAACTGCTGTTTTCCGTGTCATGAATTCTGTCGGCAACATCAGCTAACCTCTTAAGGTTTTCATCTACTGATATGGGTGCAAAAATTTGTGTTGTTGTTGTAGTTAATTTATCTAGCCACATCCTTTTCAGAATAGAATCAGCCATGGTATTGTCTCCAACTATTGATCTCGTGTGGTGTAGTAATTGAGAGGTGTTCTGTCACCAAGTTCTATATTGTTAAATAAATCATTTAGCATGCTTTATTTAGATTTTCCCATCCATTTAATTATCGTGTAAAATGTCATATGGACAGTCTTCAGGTATAGTTTCCAAGTAAGTCTGTCACTTCTATTTCAGTGGGTAGTTTTCCAACAATGTAGCAATATTGTAGACACTGAGATGTAATTTTCTTTGCATTGAAATTTGCTTGTAGTTGCAAGAACCATGTATTAGTGAAGTTGAATGTTGGAAGGTTCATCATTAATGTAGTCTCCATGGGTTGCATGGTTGTAGTCTCCTCCATCATGTGATAAGTCAGTTGAATTCATGGTCTACTAATATGGCTAGGCACCTTTTGTTAGAAGCAGAAAAATGCAGTATTCATGCTGGCATTCACAAATTGTTGGCAGCAGAATGATGCAGTGTTCACTTCTCATTGGATTGTCACCATTTCTTGGGGGGAAAATTCCATGGGTCACCGTTGAATAAAAATATTCAGAGAAAAGATTGTCGTGTGTTCCAATAAAATGTTGATATTTATTTAAACATAAGATAGACAAATTTTAACTAATTACTTACCATGAAATGAAAGTTAGAAAGTTATTCTCTTTGACTGTAAGGAAATGAACATGAATAGTCTTTTAGTGAGGAAGAGAGAAAGTGGAGTTGGGAGACAAGATCAAAGAGAGTCTGCTGTTGCTTTAGTGAGAGACAAGACATTGCGGTTGACCCTTGTCTTTACTGCTGTTAGTCCATCTGCCAATGAATGTTTGGTATTTATGGTCTTGTGTAGGCTTCAGAATCCTGTGTTTATTTACAAGCAGGAGCTGATTTTATAGGCTATTTATTTTTATTAAATTGAAAATTTAAAGTATGTTTCAAACCCAAAAGGCTGTGCAGAGAGCCCCTGCATGGTATGTTTATTTTTGTCATTTGCTCCTTTGATTTGATACAGTTCACTTCCACTTATTCTAGAAATCTCACTAACAGCTTATTTTTCTATTTCTCATCTGTGCTGTTTATTTACTGCTGTGGGGTGACAACCTGAGTAAGGTTATGATTAAAAGCAACTAAATCATTAAGATGAATGACTTTTTTTTTTTTTTTTTTTTCTTTCTTTCTTTTGCATTTTGAATCCCGTTAATTCCTGTCAGCATTTTTTAATTTAATTTTTTTTAATTCTTTTTTTTTTTTTTTTTTTTTCTCAACTATGCCTCATATCCATTTAAGTTGATGTTTTCAGCATGAGAGCTAAGGAAAATCAACTTATTGCTTTGTTTGTCTAGGTTGCTTGTCCAGTATCATCAGTTACTCAAAATGGCTCTGTACGCTGTAAATGGACAGGAAAAGAAGAAATTTCAGCAGAAGATCCTGAATTGATGTCCCTTTTAGAGAAAGAGAAACACCGTCAAGTCCATGGATTGGAACTTATTGCTTCAGAAGTAAGTGAGGATATTTTTAAAAAAACAACTGATCTGAAAGTAATTTGCTCTATTCTTGATTTTATTAGAAGCAATGATACCTGACATTTCCCAGTGTTATGAAGTTGTTTCTTTGTTTGAGAAATTTGCATATGTTGTAAAACTATATTAGTCAAATTGTGACAAACATGGACCATCGTGTCTGCAATAAGAGGGAAAGTCAAAAGGATAGTTTTTCTATGACACTGCTTTTATTTTAACTACCTTCACTCTTCAGCAATAAATTATAAAAAAGAAAATGATTAAAAATGTAATAAAACCTAAACATATGATGAAAGTGAATTTATACATTTTTGTTCTTGAAAATTTGCAATAAAAATATTAAACAATATTTATTAGATTGTTTATTTACAAGAATTTTATATTTACAACATTTTAAAAAGTAATGCAATGAAATATTTATCATTTACCAATTTATAAGGAAATAAATATGAAAAGAATTTTTAATTCATAAATTTATCAACACTTAATAAATTAAAATATGTGAACCAATTATAAGGAAATTCTTATTTACCATTTTATAAATTTTGAATAAATTGGCAATTAGCTGATGTTTTGCCAACCATTAATAAATTAATATTTTTGTTGTAAATTCTCAAGAACAAAAAAAAAAATCTATAAATTCACTTTTATCCTGTGTTTAGGTTTTATCCAGTCATCACTTTTTAAAATAATAAACATTACCAAAGAGTGAAGGTAATTAAAAAAAAAAGAAAAGAAAAAAAAAAAGTGGTGTCAGGGGGAAAAACTCTCCTTTTGACACTGTTTTACTGCAGGCACAGAGGTCCATGTTTGTCAAAATTGTCGTAGTTAAAACAGTCTGATAGGTTTAAACGTTTTGCTAGTCATTTAATTTTGTATATGGCATGTTGCATAATATTAAGTAAGAGCTAAAATATACTATTAAAAAGTGAACACTGCTTACTTCCTTTTACTTTCAAGTTGTGATCTAAATACTGAGGTAGTTGTCACTTTCAGGGAGAAAATAATTTTATTTAAATAATTAAGCAATTTAATCATAAAAGCCATCAATAAAACAACTGTTTATTTATAAACAACACAAAGAATTAAATTAAGTAAGCTAACAAAAATTATTTTTTAAAAATTTAGTTTTTAAAGCTAAATATACAAATTGGTTATCTTATGCAAGAACTGCTAAGTTGGACAATATATAAGATGCATGCTAGTAGATATTAAGAAAAAATATTTTGTATGTTTATTAGGTTGGTGCAAAAATGTTGTTTTCTCACATAGTAACATATGTGAGAAAACGACATTATGTTTGCACCAACCTAATACAATGATTAAGTCAAAAGGGCCATCCTTGGAAAGAGGCTAAGTTGATTAGATGGTGCCTGAGACATCTCCCATAAGGGTAAATGCTGAGGAGACTGGAACCATGTATGCCTAGGACCCCTATATTAAAAAGGCCTTGTGCCACATTTGGAATGAGGCAGGCATTCTGATAAATACAAAATGTCATTTTTTGTGCAATACTTATTAAATTTGATCTCGGGGTCATTTTTCAGGCCAAACCCTCTTGTACTAGGGAGAGATAATCTCTGGCATTTGAGGTGTCTCCAAAGGGGAAAGGTCAAAGGGGCTTAAGCAATTCTTGTTCCTAGTCTCATGTATATGTAGGAATCTAACTTTAAACTCAACCTTAATAATGTTTGTCTTTTTCTCCTATTTTTCACACTCAGTAACTCTTTGAATCTTAGTGGCTTTATTACCATGCTTGAGGTGAAATTAGAAAAAAAACAAACCTTGTGCCATATTCCATTTGTGTGGATGTGCAGATAAATATCATGATAAAACTGTATTTCTTATGTGGTTATTAAGTTCAACACCAGGGGGAGCATCCCAATGGCAAAACTGTTGAGGGAGCTGGGTAATTTCTACTTTCAGTCTTGTGTATGCCTGGAATTCCCACTTTAAAGTGCGATTATATTTCATCCGAGTAGGCATATGGATAAATGCCAAACTGAATTTATATAATATTTGTAAACATGCACAATCAACTATTCCCATTCTCAAGTGTGTGTGTATATATATATATATATATATATATATACACACACACACGCATATATATACAGGTTTATATATTAGATTTTTTTTATTGTATGTTTTTTCTTTTTAAGATTTTTAGTAGTTCCTTTTGCAGTAGTTTTTGAACTTATGATTAAATAATATAGTATTGAGTGATATTTCTACAAAATAAATTCAAGTATATCAAATAAGTAAAGCTAAGTTACTTCCTGTGTCAAGCAATACACAGACTGCCTTGCACAACTAAACAGCTTCAGTTGTCCTGCTGTTTTATACATGGCTTTGGGGAGAATGGGGTTCATACCTTTCCCAAGGATATTACTGCAAAGTGAACATGAACAGCCATGGCTGGCATTTGAACTCTGCATACCAATTCCATTTTCTGTGATGGTAGCCATTATACTCGTGGCCAGACATTTGGATGATGGACATTTGACCAAGAGACATTTGACCAAAAAAGTACAAGTAAAAATAGTAACAAGCAATACTTCAAGTATTAGCAGTATTATATGGTAGAATAGGACTAATAATTACCACTGAATTTCAAGTGATTAAATTACTAAATCTAAATTTAAAGTTAAGTTTTCTTATTTCAATATTTGTTTATTGAAATTCAAATTTTTAAAAATATTTGAGTGTATTTGGGTAAAAAAAGTAGCACCTAATTAATTCATATTTAACAGTAAGATAAAAGCTAGTTCATCCTTTTAAGATAATGATTATTAAAAGCGAAATTGAAAGATCTTTCATGTCATAAAAGCTTAAGATTTTTGCTGTAGTAAAATGTTTTTTCTCGAGATACTTACAGTAATATTTGAAGAAAAATATATATACAGAATAGATTTTTAAAAAAGCCTGTCAAAAAAAGGAAAATTATAAATTAATACAGTAAATAAATATAAATATATGTAGCACATTATGATAAAGACTGTGACATATATGTAAGTATGCCACTACATTTTCAGCTAAATGTCTATTCGGTTAAATGTCTGTTGGCCAAATTTTTGATTACCATTATACTAACAGTATCTTCTACTATTTTTCTGCATTAGTTAAGACTTAGTATGCCATGACATTTTGCACAAGAAACTAAGTGAATTTAATGCTCTTCGTATCATGTTTACATCACAACACAGAAGTTCAAAATTTCAAAATCATTCTCAAAATGTAAATTACTAAAGAGTTTGAATTTTTCTTTTGATAATGTCTGAAGCCAGTTGAAAGCTCAGAACCTTAACAAGAGCTTAAACAAATTGTGTACAATTTATTTTTATTTTTTGTCACCAAGATATGGAAACTAATCCATTAAGAAAAACTTGTTAAAAATATAATAGTCCTAATTTCTATTACAAAAACAAGTTTTGTTATATATATATATATATATATATATATAAATATAGTTTATGAAAAACTAGGTAAACCTAAGGAGGATAAAATCCAGAGAGCTCAATGTAAATCCAGAGCAAATAATTTAAATAAAAACAGACCACTTTAAGGTTCCATGTAATAAATTATTTCACCACAGCCCTTTTAAAAGGACTGCGGATCATCAGACTTTACTTCCAAATGAAAAGAAAATTTACACATTTTTGATGGGCCATATATATATATATATATATATATATATATATATATGAGAGAGAGAGGGTGTGGCAAAATGACCTGACACATTTGTAGGTTTAATAAATGTGAAATAGAGTAAAGAATGAAAACTGTGCTTTTATTTTTGAAATTTACATACACTACCGTCTTGTTTCATTTCATTTTAAAAATGAAATCTGTCAAGTGGGTGCCGTTACTTTCTACACACTGTTGAAGGCATTCATGAAAGTTGTCCATAATTCGACAGGTCATTTCATGTGGAATGACAGCAATTTCTTGTTCTTAATTGTTCAATAGATCGAGGGCGATGTGATTTCGGGTATTCCTACAGGAAAAAATCACATGGGTTCAAATCGGGTGATTAGACGGGCCAATGCTTTTTGTGTTGCAGTTACCAAGTCGTTGTTCTTGATAAACATTTCTACAATGACAGTGTGATGCTTGTCCATCCAATTTAAACTGGAAACAAAATGGCATTATATATACATTTTGAAAATAAAAACACATTTTTCATTCTTTACTCTTTTGCTTTTATTAAATCTACAAATGTGTTGGATCATTATGCCGCACACTGTATATAAAAGGCCTAAACTTATAACTTTAATGAGATGCTTGGAGAATTATTATTTTTTTTTATTTATATCTGGCCACTCATATTCAAGGATACCTGTCTACTAAGATGCTTGCTCAGGCTCATTTGTGTTTATTCAACACCCACAGAGCCCAACTGTGGTTTATACTGCAACTATACTGAGCAGACCATAGTTAAAGTTTCTGGAAAAGAACGGGTTATCTAGCATGATCACAATTTGAACAAGGCCAGCATGCTTAATCCCTCAGCCACAATGACTTGTGACTTTGTGCTAGCATAGCTATTGACGGCCCCCAAGAGTTCTGTCTATCCAGTTTCACTCACAAGGTTTGGGTCAACCTGTGGTATGGTTTTTCAGGCACTTTCCAAAAGGTGCCGCACACTGGAATTGACCCCGCCAGTCTGATAACATCAGGAAGTCTCCTTCCTGACAAATCGACCATGGTGAGATTCGAACCTGGGTTTTATGGCCAGAATGCGAAAGTTCTAACCACTCGGCCACATGCCCATGAAGAATTATTATTCTGAATATTTCTCATTCCATTTCTTTTTTTTTTTCTGTGTGTGTTGGCAATGTAATGAATCCTAAATGAAACAAACTACAGAATGAAAATAAAACATGTTTAATCTATTAATGTCCCCTGTAAAATCTATTAGTAATTATAGGATTATGTAAAATCTAGCATTAATTATAGGTTTCTACCTATAATCAACTAATGCCTACTGATCCCTTTTTGGGATGCTGAGCATTAATAGTAATTTTAGCTGTTTCTTTGATTCATTGATGTTATAATGCTTGTGATACACTCAGTTTTGGTTAATAATATTGTAAAAAAAACACTAAAACAAGATTAGTGAAGAAAAGGTGTAATTAGATGAGTGACATGGATGACAATAATAGCAACTACCATAGTTCTGAGTGGCAATGTGTACAACTGAACACTACAATCCACATTGTGATCGCTCTTCCTATGAGCAGATGTTTCTACTCATAGTAAATGGATGAGTATATGTTCAACAATTTAGGGTAGAGAAGGTCTGTTCTCTTTCTACACAACAGTTGATCAAGCAGCCATTTTCTACCATCAGTTGAAATTTATAAGAATCTATTAAAATAATTTTTCTGGAAAACAGGTTTCTCTAAGTTTCTTCACTGTTATTGCTCTTTCCAGTATGAATGTGGGGTTTCCTTTCTAACCTTTATTTATTTATTTTTATTTTATTTTTATTTTTTTGAGTAGTGTGGAATGTCAGATTTTGATTGTCATTATTTTTTTTTGGGGGGGGGGGTTACATGTGCTATACATTTAGGTTGTTGCCGTTGTTGAAAGTCCTCATGTGCTTTCTGTTATTTGGCAAAGTTCTTTGTAATTCTGTAGCACCAATTCACAAGTTTCAAAGAATGCTGGTCCTTGCTAAAATCTACTGGCTTTGTTCACTGGAAGTCTTTTTTAGTCATTAATCTGAGAAAGTGGTTGTAAACAGCTAGCAGTGTCTCCTGATAAACTACATCCAGCAGCAAGGACTTTGATCAGGGGGTTTTGAGGAGCATGGAATCTTAATTGCTGGTGTTCCCAGGTCCACCCTGGCCCAGTGTGGTAATACTTGTCAGGGTCCCAGCTATGGACAAATAGTTACCCCCGCCCCCAAAACAGGGATCAAAACACATTGAAAGTATAAAAATAGGTTTTAATACCAGCAATACATTTTGAAGAAAAAATAATTACCAGCAATACATTATTACCAGCTGTACATTTTTGAAAAAATATTACCAACAATACATTTTTGGAATAAAAATATTACCAGCAATAAAAATCTTGTCAGCATTAAATAGCCCACTGAGGTTGATATGCCAAAAACCAAACCAAACCAAACAGCTGGTAGTTTAGATATTTTTGAACAAGTCTGGTGTCATGCATGACATTTGCATAAAAGTCTCCATCTGATGAGGTTATTTAAAAACCCGATGGGAGATTTTAGGTTAATGTTTTAGTTTTGTATCAACTTGTGGAACTACTCTTAGGCTATTAACCTATAATCGGATAAGATAAAGTAATGTTTTCTATGGCACTGATAAATGAATGTTATGCAACTTTGTCAATTCTGGTTTCTTGCAGAACTTTACAAGTAAAGGAGTGATGGAGATTCTTGGTTCTTGCCTAACAAACAAATATGCAGAAGGCTACCCAGGTGCCAGGTATACATACCAATTCTTTTAACTTGTTTCTTAGATTTGTTTTTCCATTCATAAGTACAAATAAATAAATTAGTGACTGGATCTTGGTCAAAATAAACAAACTAGTGAAACTATAATGATTGTACAGAGACATGATAAAACTGTTTACATATTTAATTAAGATAGAGGATTTAATAATTAGTCAGTTTATTATAAAAACCAAAGTAGGCATCCATTTATCTTACAAGAGAGAAATAGCACTCTGTTTGGTCAAAATTCAGTCTTTTGATGGTGAAATTGGAGTGACCTCTCCAGGGCAATTGTATATGGAGGCTGTTCAGACTACCTGGCTCTCCCTCAGCCATATCAATAAGATCCAAAGGAATACAGGACATTATATTTGGGTACAGCCTGGCTGCAGGATTCACTAGAAAGTTATATTGACAGCCAACCACCTTCGGGGCTCCACTGGGTTTTGTGCCTGGATTTACTTCTATAGCTTTTTCTATGTTTGGATGTGACCACAAGCTAGAAGAGCTTTAAAATCAGGGTTTTCTTTCACCTAGATGGGCTGTTGAGCATCATTTACTTGAAAAACCTTGTTGTGAGGCACCAGTTTTCCACCTTCACCTATTGGAGCGGGACTTAGTTTTGGCTTAGAGCAGGACATTTTTTTTTTTTTTTTATAAATATAAAAATGACAAAAGAAATAACATTACAATCGCTTTACAGTACATTTTAGCTCTTGTTGTTGTAAATATTATTTTAGTCAATACATGTGTAGATGCCCTGTTTTTATTTTTAAATCATTTTTTTTAAGTGCAAATTATGTCTAACAGCCTACACATTCAAGAAAAATGTGCTCTGTTACGGTTCAAGCCTGCATTCCTCTTTGTAGAGGAAATCACCATCTGATTTGTCATGTTTAAAACTTCTCATCTACATAGAGTATGTAGCATTAGATAGTGGTTTCATCTACAAAGGGAGATGCAGGTTCAAACCCTGATGGAAAGTTTTTCTTTACTCTTTCAAATGCACAGGCTGGTAAATGTAATTCACACTTTAAAAAATAAGTGAAACAAAGCTGGTCGACAACTCAAACACATGTATTTACTAAAATTATGTTCAGAGTAATAAATCCTGTCAGATTAGAAATAAAATTCCTTTCAAATACACTCTATTCTAGAAACGGAAGAATTTTCAGATTACAAAGAGATTATTATTGATCTTTCTGATAAATGAATCTCTGGCTAATTCTCTTGAAACTGAGAATTCTTTCACTTGTGTATCACATGATTGTAAAATTTAGAGAGGCAAAACACTGCATTTCATTCATGTTAATTTGGACTATTAAAAAGCCATCTTCATTGGATAAGATCACTGGATCTAACCAACCCCTTTATCCACTGTGCCATGTGTCCTTAAGGTGGATAAAGGCGTTGGTTAGATCCAGTGACAGGACCCAAAGAGTTGGGAATTCAATACCTGGTTAAGGCAGTGGAGAACTTGGAGAGGTGAATTAACAGGAGATAACTGACATCCATTAGACATGGCACATGGAACTAGAACAGTCTATCCCAGTGAGTGAAATAAAGGGTTCAGTTTGACATTCCAACCACCTGAAGAAAGCCGAAGCGTAAAATGGCAGAAACGTTGTGATAAATATGGCAACAAAGATGAGAACAATAGTCCGAATAATGTAAATAGTGTACAATTTCTAACCAGTTTTTATTTTTATTTTTATTTTTTTTTTTTTTTTTTTTTTTTTATTGTTGGTCTGATTGGTGGGTTAGTTGCCAATTTAACGTCCTTTGCCAGGAGTTAGGGTCTGCTTATTTGGAAAGATAGTATCATATTAACAGTATATGGTTGGTGTCAAGCATTAAAAAAAAAAAAAAAAAATGAGATTTTTGAATGCTGACTTTTAAAGCAGATGGACTCTGCAACCTGTGCTGATTTAAGCTTTTTAAATGCCTGGAATAGCAAAAGATGATTTACCAAAGCTAAGCAAAGAAACAGGAAAATTTCATTAGAAACAAAGAAAAGAGTGTTGAACTGTTATGTAATATTAGTCCTATATGGTATTAAATGTTGAACAATTTCCTCACAGATGAAGAAGAAACTTCAGGCAACAGATGTAGTTTTACAGAAGGATGCTGCAAATAAAATAGATGGGGGCATGTAAGCAACAAAGTCTTAAGAAGATAGAAACAAAAAAGGACACTTATATTCAGAATCAGAAAGAGCTGAAATATTTTTGACCCATAATGAAGAAGGATGATTTGGAGAATTTGACACTCACAGAACATATCAAAGGCAGAAGGTAATGGGCCACCTACCTGATGAGTTTATGTAAATGGATGGTGGAATATAGTGTGGGAGGAATGGCAAAAGGACAAATATTACAAAGAGTTACAAAGGATAAGAGTTTTTGGCGAGTCATGGTTTCCCAAATCCTTAAGGGAACATGGCACATAGAAGAAGAAAGGTTCTTGTCATTTTGCTTATTTTCTCAGTGGGCTCTGCTATTAAAACCGCAGATGTCAGCTCATCCTCAAACAGCCATTGTTACTCTCCTTCTCCCAATGGGCCCTATAGTCTTTCCAGCCGAACAAGTTCATCTCCATATCTAGGCCACCTCCTCAGTCATGATGTTTCCAACCCAAAGAAGTTAAGCTGCTTTGATTCCTTGGAAACCTCCACATTTAGCAAACTTCTACTTTGAGTGACCCTTCGGCCTCATATTGGGTGAAGGATAGTTAAAAAAAAAATTTTTTTTTTTTTTTCTTTGTAGTTTTCAGATTAGAATGTTCACATTTAGTTTGCCATGATGTTTATTTCACTGTATGAGCATTTACACTTGTTGACCTTTTACTTCCATTCGTGCCAAAATGCTTTATCTGACCTTTTAGGCTTTCCATGATAGTCTCAACAAAAGTAATGAATGCAGTTTTACACAAAAGTATTTGACCTCTTAGATTATTTTCTTTATTTTTTTTCTCATTAATTATTCCAAATTTGATTTAAGGGTATTTATCTCGTCAATCAATTTTGATAAAACAATATATGAATTGTTAATAAATAAGAGAATAGTACCAGAAATACCTGTGAAAATTTGATGGTTTTACTATTTGAATATTCTGATGAATCATAATTCTCAAATTAATGATTAAGCACCTTGCAAGTTCTTCAACAATAAAATACCTGTGGAATTTCCCCTGTGTATCGTTAAATATTTGACATTGTAATAACAATCATAAGTATGAAGACAGGTCATGATTTAAAGAAGTAAGAGGGTACAAATGAAAAGAAATAAAATTAACAAGTTTTTTATTTTTTATTTTACTGAAGCAGATGTTAAACACTAGAGCATTATCAACTGCTCTATCTTCTCTCTCACACTGAAATCAAAGAATGTCTCTGTTATCTTTTCTATCTTTTCTGGCAATCAAAAATGGAATTGTCCATTATTTATGATATATTGGCAGAGTTTGATGTATGTGCTAACAATTAAAATTATAATATGATTATTTTATTTCCATAATTATCTATAACAGTGGTTGCCAACCAGTGGTCTGTGGAAAATTTTCTATGGTCCACAGAATAATTGGGACATTATTTCAATTTTTATGAACCTTCAGATTAAAAAATGATGAGTAACAAAACATAGATGGTATGTATATTCAAGACCTTATGTAATCTCCAAATAAACATGTGTAGACAAGTACACAAATGTGACATCATCCAGCCATAATATAACCTAATATGACTTGCAAAGTCTTGTTCAATACTTGTTACGAAATAGTTTCTTAACATTACCATTGATAACTAGTTACTGGATGGTTTACTAGAATAATTTTCTATGAATATGGCATAGCATCAGAGTAATATTTGTATATTCAAGAATAGGTTTACACACCAGATAAAATTCATAAGCGTTCGTACTCAAAAACTATTTTTGTAAAATATTTAAAAAAAACAAATTTTTAGTGGATGTTGAAAACATCAAATCACCATATGAACAAATATTGTACTAAAATTGTGTAAAACTTGAATAAACTTCAAATTTTCAATTTGTTTTATTTAAATAATTACACTATAATTTTGTGACCTTTTTAATGGGTGCATTTCATATTAATAAAATAAGTTTTCCGATTATTATATAAATGTATTTACCGTTTTTTTCTAAATTCATATTAGTGGTCCATCAATTTTAAAATTATACATTTAGTCATCCATGAAGTTCAAAATGTTAGTAACTGCTGATCTATAACATGTTGAAAAATATGGAAATAAAACAATCCTATTAGAATTTTGTATAATTTTAACTTTCATATCAATATTGTTGAGGCTCTGTTGATACAAATCTCTGCTAATCTGAAGGGATGCCGAAAAGTTCTTAGCTTGACAAAAGAACGAAATGACTTTGTCACGAAATTTACTTTTGTAGTTCACGTATTCAATTTGGAGTTCACCACTCAAAAAAATTGATGTTTGGTCATTAAAATAGCACCTCGAAATCCTTCAGAAATTTTTTCCTTTTCAAACTCATTTTCTCTTTTGAAAAGAGAAAATAATCAGATAGGACAAGATCTGGAGAGTAGGGTAGATATCTACACACTTAAACCATAAATTCTTAAAAAGACACCCATTACCTTTCTAGTCATGTGATGTCATGTGCGTAACTCTTCTTCAGAAAATAACATCTTTCTACTCTAATGCCGTTTTTTTTTTTTTAAAGTATAGCAAGTTAGACTAATATTCAGTATTAAGTGTTTGGCTCCTCTGAAGATTGTGCCATCAAAATATCTTATTTACTCCAAAAAAAAAAAAAATGGTAGTCATGACCTTTCCTGCTGACTTTTGGGCTCTTTATCTCATCGTCTATAGAGAACTTAAGAGCTGCCACTACATGAATTGTTGTTTGATGTTTCCATAATTACCTTTATGTTCATTATAACAACTTTATAAATCTTGTTGAGGCCCTTTTGACCATGCTAAGGAGTCATTTGTAAAGATTAAGTTTATATTTTTTATTTTTATTTTTTTTTTTTATTTTTTTTTTTTTTGTGTTAATAAACTAATTATTTTTTATTGCTTTTTATGTTTTGATATTGAATTATTTTTTGCAAAATAAATGGAAAATAAAAATATAGTCAACTTTTATTATATTCATCTCTATCTATAAAAGGCAGGATGTGTGTGCATGTAATGAATGCACTGCTGCAATTTTTGACGGATTTGCACCAAAATTTATATGCACATGTTCCAAGTTAGCGGGAAGGCCAAGACAGACTTTGCATTTCCCAACTCCCATCGATAGTGGAAATATATTTTTTTTTTTTTTTTTTTTTTTTTTTTTTTTTCATGCTTCTATGGTAGTTTTCATGTAGTTTGCAGCCATTTTTTACTGGCCAGAGTGAGAGCCTATAGCTGGCTGCCATGAATAGGCAGGAAGATTCTATTGGCCAGTGTGAGAGCCAACAACTGACTGACACGAATGTTAACTAGCATGTTAGCATGCAAAAAACATCGATAGCTGCATTCGTCACAAGTGGGAAAAATTTAAATCTACATGGCACTTTACTCCAATTGGCTCATTCGCTTGCTTAAACTCAACGTTGATTCCGATTCCGCAGAACTGTGTTGGGTATGAAAAAGTATTTGTTGTTAACATTCTTTTATCATTTGGTTTTTCCAGTTACGAGTCCTTTTTTCATACGGTTTTTCCAGTTACGTGTCCTTTTTTTTTTTTTTTTTTTTTAAAGCTGATCATTTTGTGTTCATTTTGTTTGGTTCTTTTTTCGTAACAGATTTAATGTTTAGTATAGAGCTTAGAAAAAATTTGCAGTGTAAGATAGGCAAGAAGTAAGGCATGTAGCAACATCAGCACGGCAAAGGGCACTCCTTTAAAGGCAAGGAAGTGCAAAAATATTTCAAGTCAAGTGATAGCGATTGCTGTATGAGTCGTACGATTTTTGAATCAAGCACGGGCCATGCTGGGCCATGCTGCTAGTTATATATATATATATATATATAATTTCCAATATAAATTTATTACCACAAAATATTACAGGTACATGACACATTGAGAAAAAAAAATGCTGGTCCGTCATATCAGATAGTTTGAGAAGCACTGCACTAATATATTCCAAAAAGGAAGAAAAGACATTAAACTTAACTGTTAGTAAGTATGTGTGTGTTTATCTGTAAAAGTTCAGTCATAAGTCACCTTGGAGAAAAGATATACCTAATAGGGGACAAATAATATGTTGGTGTTTTCTACCTACTGCATGCTTGGTTGAAAGGAGGAAAAAGGAAGATATGTTTGTTTTTTTTGTTTTTTTTTCTAGTATTTAAGATTGCCTCCTAAAGGCATCTCTGCAGACCAAATAGGGGTAATCCCCATACGCCTTATTTTTATTATAATATTGAACATACCATTACTGTATCTGTCTATATTTCTGAGATGAGGTATTATGTACATTATTTACATTATTCGAACTATTGTCCTCATCTTTGTTGCCATATTTATCACAGTATTTCAGCCATTGTATGTTCCGGCCTTCTTCAGGTGGTTGGAATGTCGAACTGAACCCTTTATTTCATTTGCTGGGGTAGACTGTTCTAGTTCCACATGCCACGTCTAATGAATGTCAGTTATCTCTTGTTAATTCACCTCTTCAAGTTCTCCACTGCCTTAACCAGGTATTGAACTCCCAACTCTTTGGGTCCTGTCACTGGATCTAACCAATGCCTTTATCCACTATATAAGAGAGACTTGGAGAGGTGAATTAAAAGGAGATAACTGATAACTGACATCCATTGGACATGGCACATGAAACTAGAACGGTCTACCCAAGCCAACGAAATAAAGGGTTCAGTTCGACATTCCAACCACCTGAGGAAGGCTGGAGCATACAATGACTGAAATGTTGTTATAAATATGGCAACAAAGATGAGGACAATAGTCCCAATAATGTAAATAATCCCATTACTGGGATTGAAACCCTTTGACAAATCTTATGTTTAAGTACCATATGTCAGGAGATAACTTGAGCACATCCATCAAAAGAATAGATCCAAGGAAATGGTTTGAAATTTTTTTTTTTCCCTTTTTCTTAAATTTGTCTTTTGTGCAGATATTATGGAGGCAATGTTTACATTGACCAAATTGAAAACCTGTGCCGGGATAGAGCTTTGCAGTGTTACAGGCTGGATCCTGAACGATGGGGAGTCAATGTCCAACCATATTCTGGCAGTCCAGCCAATATGGCTGCTTATACTGCTGTGCTCAACCCACATGACCGCATCATGGGGCAAGACTTACCAGATGGGGGACAGTAAGTAGCGTTTCTGTCATTACTCATTTTTCATTCATACAAAATCTCTTACTTTCTATGTATATATTTTCAATAAAAGGCAATCTTATCTCAGATAGCTCTCTAAAGGTCATATCTTATTTGATAATATAATTTTATTTATCAGGATTTGTTTTTAAACTCTAATTTTTGTTCAATTTTAATACAATAGTAGCAGCAATATATAATATTTAAAATTAGTTGTATTTATGGGTGAAAAAAAACGTTTGAAGATAAAAACAGCATGGATGTAGAAATCAATACTGAATAATGACTGCCAGTTTCATGCCTTAAATGACCTATAGATGATTTGATTAAAATGTGAAACTTCCAATCAACCTGTCATGTTGATTTTTATATTTCTATATATTTATATCTCTCTATTTATGTATCATATATAATTATTGTTATTATTATTATCAGTTTAAAGCAAACATTAAAAATTGTTACACAATAGCAATTGTGTTTCAACACTACAAATGTTTCCTCTGGCGATAGTAAATTACTGATGAATGAAAGATCATTCACTCATCAGTAATTTACCATCGCCTGAGGAGACACATTTGTAGTGTTGAAGTAATTTTTAACCTGTTTTTGCTTTAATCTCTGATAATAAAGCTGTACTCTGTATTGAGCCCTCTTTTAAATTAAATGTTATGAAATTGTACTTCATTTGTTCTGATATATAGGTTTGTCCACAAAGTTCATACTGATTTTTAGTTTGTCATGTTTCAGTGTGTTAGAACGTGTCAAATTTATCAACAGATATAATATGCTTACATTTACAATTAGAGCACACTTCAAACTATCTCTTGAGAAAAAAAGTTTAAAATTACTTAATTCATGTCAATTTTGCATCCCTATGAAAATGGAAGATTATAAGGTGCATTTTAGACACTTGATGCTTTTTTTTCTTATATATATATATATATATATATATATATATATATATATATAAAACCATAAAGGCAAAAATGCCTTGTAAGTAACAAAAGATATGTTGAGTGTACAGTGAAGGTGCTTTAGCTGACAGAACTGTATGGAAGTGGTTTGCTAAGTTCAGAGTTGGTGATTGTAGCCTTATTGATGAAGAACACTCAGGTAGACTCCTCCTCCACTACAGATGATGACCAAGTCAAGACACTGGTCGAGAATAACCTGCATTACACAAAGCAGGAATTGGCAGAAACACTAAATTTATCAAAATCCACCCTCTATGAGCACTTAGCAAAGCTTGGGTATTCAAATTGCTATGATGTTTGGATACAAAACAAGTGAAAAGAATCTTTTGGATAGCATTTCTTCTGGGATTTGCTGTATAAATGCAATGAAAATGCACCCATTTTTTTTTTTTTTTTTTTTATTAGCAAATTGTGTTGGGTGATGAGAAATGGATCATTTACAACAATGTTCAATGAAAAGATCCTGGGGTAAGCAACAGAAGCCAACTTCAACCACCTCAAAATCAGGTTTTCATCCTAAGAAAGTCATGCTGTGCATCTGGTGGGACTGGAAAGGAATCTTATACTATGAGCTTCTGCCAAGTAACCAGTCAATTAATTCTGAAAAGTACTGCTTGCAACTGGACAGATTAAAGGCAACGATTCAAGAAAAACAGCCAGAATTGGTGAACAGAAAATTTGTCGTTTTCCATCAGGATAGTACCAGACCTCGTGTTTCTTTGGCAACCCAGCAAAAATTGTTGCACCATGCTGGGATGTGTTACCTGATCTGCCATATTCATTAAACATTGCTCCTTTGGATTTTCATTTATTCAGGTCCTTGCAAAATGATCTAAATGGTAAAAATTTTAATTCTTTGGATGACAAAAAACCGCCTTTTTAATGAGTTCTTTGCTCAGAAACCACTGAAATTCTGGGAAGATGGAATCTTTAAGCTGAAGGAAAAATGGAGACAGGTTGTGCAACAACATGGTTCATGTTTAGTTGAATAAATATTTAATGGCATAATTTTTGTTTTGTGTTTTAATCTCCCTTAAAAATTGACATGAACTTTCCAGACAATCCATTTTATATATATATATATATACGCACACACACTATAAATGCTATTTTTAGTGGGTACATGTGTCTGAGTTGACACCTGTTATTTTTATTTTTTAAACTATGAAATTAATGTCGACAGGCCATGATTGAGAAATCCTACTGAAGAAAAATACACATTCTAACAGAAATCAAACTTGTATTTCCCTTTTCCAATGGAGAAACCACTTCTTTAGTTGAAGTGTGCCCTACCAATTAAGCTACAGGAAATCATCATGATAAAACAAGTTTTGATTATCTATTTAAGAAATGCACATCTCTTGCTGGGACATTTTAATTCTATATCTGCTTGTATCTGAAACAACAAAACAATTTTTAAGTAGTTAATGGATTTTTTTTAAAAATTCAGTATAATTTCTTATTTCTATAAACATTATTTTTAGTGGGTTTGAGTTGACATCCATGGTTTTTTTTTTTTTTTTTTTTTTTTTTTTTTTTTCAAACTTAAATAAATGTCAACTGGCTTATATAGATCTACATTGGTAACTCAGCATTGCTTTATCATGATTGTTTCCCATGGCCTTAATTGGTTGAGCACACTTCTGCTAAAGAAGTGGTTTCTCAGGGGGAAAAGGAAAATATTTTTTTTTTTTTTTTTTTTTTTTTTCTTCCTGTAGTAAGACTTCTTGATCTAGGATGGTTGTCATTAATTTCACCATTTATATAATTTTTTTTTTTTTTTTTTAATGTTAAGCTCTGAGAAAATTTTGTACCCCACTCCCAAATTATTTGAATCCTATATGTGTGTATATAATGTCAGAATTTAAAGCTTTTAAAGAAATGGTTGATAACTGGCTTTTGGTTTAAAATTTTTTGTACTTCTCTCTGGTTAGGAGAGAAAATTTTGATTTGAATTTAGTAAAAAAATAAAAGCAAATTAAAATCTTTTCTCAATTTAATTTTATTATTGTTTGGTTTATGTTAATAATGTCTGTAAAGCTTCATCAAAATGGTCTGACAATGTATCCACCAACCAACACTTAACAAAACCACTATCTTCATATTCCGAACTACCAATCAGCACGACATGAACTGTTGCAAATCATTTGTCAAGTGCTTTTGTGAAAGAGCCTGTTACTCCACGGAGATGAAAAGCTTACTGTATGATAGATTCCATTACAGTTTATATGTAGTTAAGCTAATTACATGAGAGGCATCAAGATGTTTCAGTCAGGTCTTTCTACCATCTGACATCTGCAATTCATGCATTCAAATTTTGGCCTTTTTTCTTCACTACAGTTTAGTAGCAGGGTAAAAAAGAAGTTGGATTTTGTTATAAGGTTTTTGGTACTTTAAAATACCCCATCCTCCTCAATCCAACATCCAAGAATTTGCAATATTGTGAGAAATAGTTTTGTAGCTATAAATGGTGTTTAGAACTAATAGCATTCACTTTTTTTTTTTTTTTTTTTTTTTTCTGAATGGGATAATATTTGACTTGTTGGTATCTTCTGCTTGAAAACAGATCTTTAATAAAAAGGCTGTCACATTACAACTTATCAAATTTGTATCAATTGCTTTTCATTAAATATTATTTTTTTTCAGCTTGACTCATGGCTTTATGACTGACACTAAAAGAATCTCAGCTACTTCCATTTATTTTGAATCTATGCCTTATAAAATATCTGTAAGTATTTGTTTCTTAGAGGAAGTCCTTTCTTCATTTCATCCTCTATTATACAAATAATGGCGTTCGCCTTTGACTTTACTCAAATGTCTGTTACTTCTGGAAATCTCTAACGGATATTCCTTGAACATCTATTGCAAGGATGGCCAGCCTGTGGCGCATTGCATCCTTTTGATGAAAAGAAACTAAGCTAAAATCTGAAGAGAAAAAAAAGTCAAAGAAATTGATTGATGACCCCCCTTTCAAAACTCCTGGATACTCCCCTGGTCATAAGCATATATTTTTCAAATAAATAGATTTTATTATAACTTTAAAATATGTCCATATTACAACACGTACTGAAAGGAAGTGAATGTTTGTGTGGCGAAATTTAAATTAATCATACAAAATATTGGCACATGGAATCAAAAGGTTGGCCACCCCTGATCTATTGGTACTTAAACACGGCCCAGACCTCAAGTGGAACTCATACATATGATCCATTGCTAAAGATGTCAGAAAATGGTCACTTCCTTGTACCACTCCAGCAAGTATCTGACTCCTCCTGCTGTCCTCTTTTTATAAAGGCCAGATTAGGCTGAAAATGTGTTACTGCTGGGGCTGCCCGGTATTTACTTTCCGCTCTCAATAGAGTCCGAAAGCATACTTGTGAATGACAAATTATTTTCCACCCTGTAATCCTTTCTTGCAGACAAGCCTCTTGTTACTCTAATGCTATTTCTATGAAAAGTCTTCAGATGAACTACACTACAGGGTTCCACCAGTCCTAATGGCATGATATGGACATTGTAGTGAATCACCTTCATTACCTTTGTTAAGATGTAATTTCTACTATAGCAGCTTCTTCCCAAGAACCACTGCTTTGTGGGACCGACTCCCATGAGGATGTTTCTCTGGTCACTACGATCTTAACCTGTTCAAGTCTATGGTTAACTGTCATCTACCACATAATATCTGCATAAGTTGTGCTCCTTACTCTGTAACACTACATTGACTGGCCCTTTGGCCTTTTACAGAGTGAACATCATTGTAAAAAAAAAAATGTAAATGAAAGAAAAACTTTGCGCAAAAATGAAAACTAAAGTAAACCAAGTATGAGAAATGCTAAATTTAGTCATGAAATTCTCTCATATCGGTAATTAACAGAAAGTCATTTGGTAAAATTGGATCATAGTACTTGTTCAAATCTTTCCTGACAAGTCATAAGTAAAGAAATTTTTTTTGTTTTAACCCAACTACCAATTGGCCTTAACACTCAGTCCTGTGATTCTATTAGATTCTAACCATGTAGATAAAAAGAGAGAAAAAAAGAAAACTCTAAGTAACCTCTAAAGATCACTAAGTGCAATCTACACACAAGGAAGAGTGAAAAATATATTGGCCAACATGTTGTTTAAAACAGCAATAAGGGACATGAAAAACGTATGTAATTTGTAAAACTTTATCATTGAAAACATTTTCTATTTAATTATTTCTTTGTTTTTATATAACATAATTATTTTACTAAACAATCTTGTGCTTATTTAACTCAGTCTTATTGAAATTGATACAATGATTGAATTTTTTTTTTTTTTTTTTTTTTTTTTTAGCAAATGAATGAAACATTTCTTGAAATGTTATGTCCTTTCATTTTGTAATTATTTTAAATCTTATTTTTTAATGTGTTCTTTATTTTTCAGCCCCAAACAGGTCTTGTAGATTATGACAAACTTCACGAAACAGCCCTCCTATTCAGACCACGTCTCATCATAGCTGGAACTTCAGCTTATTCTCGATTGTTAGATTATAAACGTTTTAGAGAAGTGAGTAAAAATATTTCTTTCTTATTTTTTTATCAGTTTTTCCTCACATTAACAAATTGTTACATTGTCCATCATGATCAGTGTGTAATAACTTAAAATTTTTATATTTATTGCTTGTAATTTTTCTAAATGAAATTAAGTAAAGTATTATCTACAAAAAAAGTAAGTTAAATTATATAACCACTATCTTATTTTTTAATTTGTTTTTTAATCATTTCACCCCAAGCAAGACAATAAAGCCACTAAGACACAAGGGGTTTCTGAGTATCAAAGAATATGAAAAAGAAAACATTATTAAGGAGTGAGAACAATAAAAGAGGAAGAATCGAGAAGACAGTAGGTGACGATTGACATTACATTTTAAATTTTTGAAGATCAAAATTGGAAAGCAAGAAGCTAGAATAGATTTCTACAGGCAAGAAATGAAACTGTTAGCAAAGGACTTATGGTTACATTTAGATTTTTCATCTTTTTAATCATCTTAGCATATTTGTCTTCCATCAGCATGGAGAATGACTCCTTGTGCCTTTTCAGGCTAAAATTCTCCGTTGACATGAAATGGAAAGATTATATTAAATCAATTGTTAGGTCTGCTACTAGGAAAGTTAGTACATTGTGTTGTGCTAGACAATTTTTCTCAACCAAATCTCTCTTACATATTTATATATGCCATTCTTCCATGCTTAGGATTAGAATGAATGAACAGGATACAAGGAAGAGAACAACGATAAAAACCAAGAAACCGGTGTAGACGGAAGAAACACCCAGTGTGAAATTACGTCCCAAAAGAGTCACTAATTTCTTTTGACCACAGCCTTCACATTGGGCTCACATTTTCCACTAACATGAAATGGAAAGATTATGCCAAATCACTTGTTAGATCTACTGCTAGGAAAGTTGGTTCATCATATTGTGCCAGACAATTTTTCTTGCCAGAATCCATCTTGCACATTTATAAGTCTACTATTTGAATATTGAAGTCACATCTGGTCTGGTGCTTCTGCTATGAATTAAGATATTCTTGAATCCTGAAAAAGAATCTGCAGTGTTATCTGTCCTGTCCTGGAATCTCAGCATCAGTCACTTTCCCATCACCAGTAACGTAGCATCCCTGTATCTTTTCTATAAATATTTTAATTGTTCGGATAAGCTTTCCTCTTTGGTACCCCAACTTTATGAATTTAAGTGTAATACTAGATTGCCAGCTAGGTCTCGTCATTTTACAGTTGAAATTGGTAGATGTAACCCTATTTTAACAGTTTCTTGTCTCACACTTCTTGCTTATGGAACTCTTTTCTGGCTTTTTGCTTTCCAGTCGACTTTGAATTTCAAAAAGTTACAATGTCAGCCTTTTATCTTCTCTCTTAATTCCTGTTCTTTTATTGTCCTGTCTCCATAATAATATTTTTCTTTTTTTCATTCTTTCCCACTCAGTAACCCCTTGTTGGCAAATTTAACACTTGCAGGGCATATTAAAGGCAAGAGAAACAAACAGTGAGTAACCTACCTAACAAGCTTGTGTAAATTAATGACAGAACAGGGACTAGGAGAGATAGTAAAAAAAAAAAAAAAAATATTTCTAAGAGTTACAAAGCATAAGATGTGGAGAGACAATTAGTGGCTTTATTGTCATGTTGGGGTGAAATGATTTAAAAAAATTTATTGAAAATACTAGGAGAAAATTAATAATGAAAATTCATATCAGAATTCAAAATAATTTAGGACATATTACTAGATAATAAAAGCAGGTACTATAGTATAGCAATTTGAAGTGTAATGGTGGAAGTATTACTGTAGATTTGTGCTTTCTTTATGGTAGACTTTCATGGCTAAGGTATTATCTATATAAAACATACACTCAGAATATAAGATGTGAGTTCTTGTCAGAAACTACTTTTATTCTTATGTGGTGTGAGGACGGAAATAAATGCCAAGACAGTCAAACACCAAAAAAATGGTTTCCAAGTCGGAGGATTTATGGTTAATAAATGAATGATTTAAAATTAAATATTTAACATTTTTCAACCAATAGATCGTGTTCCTGCCAACAATAAAAAAAATATGCTTTGTGATCCCTTTGAAGGGTATATAAGCAAAGTTTCTAGAATGGCACAGCAGTAAGGAGAGGAACAGCCACAGTTCACAATACACATGGCTTAAAAAAAATTCCCTTACTTCTTCACCTGTCTTCCTCACCAAGTTATGTGGCACTTACACTGTCTGCCTTGCCTCTTTTTTTCTTTTTTTTTTTTTTTCTTTTCTTTTTTCAGACATACATGTGAAGAAATCATATTTCTTTTTATCTTAACAAACAAGAACTGTAAGAATTTTAACACTTACACACACTAAAAAATTAACTATAGTATATTGTATTTGGAGAACGTTAAGACACACCTTGTTGGACTACTATTTCCTTTTAACATATTCCATGACCTTAACTCTACACATCATGCCTAAGGTAACTGCTTCCTATTTATAGAACCGGTCTTTGTGTCTTATAAATCAGGGGTCGGCACTTGGTGGGTCACATGTGGCATGCCAAGCAATTTCCAATGACATGCAGCCACTAATGATGTTGTGAAGTCCAAACCAATAACTACTACAATGCAAAGAAGATATTTATCTGTTTCAATTTTAATATATACTAAAGTATATATACTATATATTACCATATAAAATCTATTATGGAACTGGTATATTGACCTTGACTTGTATTAAAATATGTATGCTGTTGGCACACTGAATGATTTTAAAACCCTAAGTTGGTACATAGTTACCAAAAGGTTGCCAACCCCTGATCTAGATTAGCTAATACATGTATAGTGCACTGTTGTATTTTTAGCCTTTATAGTTATACTAGTTATATTTTTAGGTATTACTTTTAGGTTATTAGGTTGGTGCAAAAATAATGTCTTTTATAATTATTTTTTGTGAATTTAATTTAATTTTCATTTTAATAAATTATTTTTCCTTTTCTCTCCTCTCATTTTATTCTTTCTTCAGATCTGTGATGACGTAAATGCATATCTAATGGCAGATATGGCTCATATCTCTGGATTGGTAGCTGCAGATGTCATTCCTAGTCCATTTGATTATGTTGATATAGTCACAACTACGACTCACAAAACTTTACGTGGACCAAGGTTAGATTATTTTCTTTGTGAAAGGCATGAACTCGATGTAGTGCAAAAAAAAAAAAAAACCTATAAAAACTGCTATTTCTTTTCTGTTTTCTTGGGAGGGAAGTTTCAGTTTTTGAAGAAATTTCATGTAAAGATAACTCGCATATTATTAGAAACTTTTTTTTAAATAAAATTCTTATTTATTTTTTAAGCAGAATAGATGACAATTTATTTATACAGTTAAATAGAGATTTAAAATTTTATGCAACGTTTTTCTTTTCAAATATGAAGTTTATTGACTCAGAAAATGTTTCAAATCAAATGTTATGTTAGCAGTGTAGACTCCCCTGTAGAACTACGCATCATTGTTCATGTGGTTTCCATAACAAATAGTTTTTTTATGGGCTGGAGTTGCTAACCCAAAACTCAACTAGTTTTGAATTCTGAGTTGTCCTTCTCCTAGGTTTGTTGCCAACCAAGGCTAGAGAGAACAGTTTACTCTGCTGTGGGGAGAAGAGATAGATTCATACTTTTTCCCAAGGTATGAATCCAAAGTAATTGTGTGAAAATGGATGCAACAGCTTTGGCTGGAATTTAAACTCCACATTTTAATTCCAATCTCTGATATTCTGTGAATATATCAGTATTTCTAGTGAACAATAAAAACCAGAGAAAATCTGGAATTTAAAACATGAGGCTTGAATTGACTTGAATTTGTGAAAAATTGTGGAAATATCTTTGAGAATCTTGAAAATGTCAGTGTATTAGTGGCAATTTCAAATTACTTCAGGGTTGAGTCCTTCTGAATTCAGGTAACTAAACGTTAAATTTATCATGTTAATTTTAGCTTTATATATAATATTGTATATTAATATATGAATACAGCCATATTGTATATTAATATATGAATACAGCCATTAGCTTGAATTTGTGTCTTGTTTTGTGACCAGTTTTTTTTTTTTTTTTTTTTCTTTTTCTGATGCCAGTAAGGTTGTAAAATGTTTTATGAAATGGTGTCTGTAACTCATCTGACACAAACTGAATTTTGCCAGCAAACCAAATGACTATTATGATTAATGGGACGGCTCAACATGAGCACTGAAACCTTTTTAGGTCGGAAAATGACTTTGGAAAAGCAAATTTTAATCCTGAAAAATCTACTTATTGACAAGAATAAAACTTTGTTAGAAACCCTGATATCTTCCAAGAGAAGATTGATCTTATTTACAAATGAATGTTTAAGTTATTAAGCTAGTCCTGGGTATGATGAGCAGCATCTGGCAGAGCAAGGACCTGTTAGTCCCCAGCTCTGACTAAATAGTGAACCCCCAAACACTATGAAAGTATAAAAATACATTTTTATAGTAAAAATACCAGCAATACATTTTTATATATATAAAAAAAAAAATTACCAACAATACATTTTATATGTAGTTGAAGTCATAAAACAATGTTGAAAACATTTAGATTTCTGAATTAAATAACCCATAGTTTGATATGCTATTAAAAAAAAATGAAGCAACCAATTTTTAAGCTATGAAGCAAAACAGGTTGAATCAATAAATTTACTTTAACTATTGGGTAATTGATTAGTAAGTCTATCAGACTCTTACTACTACATAATCATCACTAGGTGTCTTTTAGAATTATGTCTGAAGAAGCTATCACAGGTGATTCAAGAACAGGATCACTGGTAACAGACAAGCATGGCAATAAACCTCCAGATGCAAATATTACAAATCACATCCTGATTTAACACTAGTGCCTCTCAACCCATCAGTCCACTTCCTCTCCTTGTATACACTGTTTCATAGTCATCAAATCACAAGGATCTCAACACTATAATATCAATTACTCTTGTGTATTGTTGGTTCTAATCTATGGTGGGAATAATTGAAAAACACTTGCCTTTCTTCAATTTATAAACAGAAGTGCACAAATGCATGCTGGGAATTTCTTCCTAGCCAATAAAATAGGCCAGTTGTCGGTTTCATCTAACTTGGTCACGGTCTGTCTTGAAGTCAGAACTCTACATTCGCTTGTCCAAATTTGCTCTTGTGTGTCAACTTTGTCTTAGTTTGTGAACTTTTTGCCATATTACTGTTGCTTTGCCTATATTGTTTGTTTGCTTTACATTATTTTTTTAACTTGTTTTTTTCTTTTTTTGTTATTGTTTATTGCAAAATTTGTCAATTCTGTTTGTTGGACAGTATTGTTACTTTATTTTGCATTTAAGTTAACCATGACCACTCACTCCTCTCTATATAAATACAAGTGTCAGCATGATTTAAATTATTTATTTTAATACCCTTTCTCACGGTATAGTGCTTATTTAGTACAAAATTCTTATTCTTCAAATAATTTTCTACATGAATTTCTGGGATGAGAACAAATCCTTTTCATTCAATTCAGACTATTATCCTCATCTTTGTTCTTATTATCACAAGGCTGGAGAGCACAATGGCCAAACCGCTGATAACCAAAAACAAAGATGGGGATATTAGTCTGAACATAAATAATGTAAGATAATTTTTCGGTAACATGATTATTGCTCCAGAAAGGAAAATTTCCCAGCTTATTTCATAATTTAAAAACCCCAAATCCCACCGACATGACTATTCCAGATGACACTAGTATTTGGTACAAAAGAGTACTGCATCTTGCCTGGGCAGCCAGAGAGCATTATTATTATTGGACTGTAGGAGACTGACACCAGGCTGACTGGTCAAACAAATCCTGTTTTTAGGCTTTTAGTTAGACTTAATATTAATCTTGTAACATCAGTAGAGAAATATGAAATTACCTCAGCCATCAGGTCCTGTGCATACTTGTCACTGATATACTGTTGAATTTTACAGGTCAGGGATGATTTTTTTCCGGAAAGGTGTACGTTCTGTAAACAAGAAAACAGGTGAAGAAATACAGTATGACTTGGAGAAGAGAGTGAACAATGCAGTGTTTCCAGGTCTACAAGGTGGGCCACATCAGCACCAGATTGGAGCATTGGCATTTGCTCTTAAACAGGTCAGAATAAGAAAAAATATTGTTATTTAATTGTAAAAGCTAAACTGATGTTGGTTGTTCAGTTGCCTAAGATTTAGTCAAATTTTACTTATTTAAAAAAAAAAAAAAAAAAGGTGTATCATGTAAAATTAGTCTATGCCTTTAACCTCTACGATTAAAAAGAAAAATTCCTAGTTAATTCTTGTGAGAAATTAAACTTATTTAAAAGTATAGTTTTAACGGTATGCTATATTTGAGTAAAGCATAGGTAAATGTAAAAGTGGCCACAGGTCAACACCAAATGGCAACAGTTCATTTCATGCTTGAACACAATCTTCAGGCCATGTGTGTTGTTTTGGCTGGACTATTTATATATGCTGGTCAATGGTGCATTATGGGTAATAAAATCTAATGTATTATCCTAATGTTTATTGGGTAGGCAGTAACTGTTATATTTAAGATTGTACTGCCACCACTTGGTTTTGATCTCAGTGTCCAATTTTATTGGAAGGTACAAATCTCACTGCACATGAAACCAAATTCGATACTAAAATATTTAAACACCAAATCCAACTTCCCAAATAGTGTAATCAGACAAATCCCAAAGTGAATTGAATGCTGATTGTCAAGAAATTCTTCAAGGGAAATATTCAATGAAGGGAGTAAAAAAATGTAATTAATTACATTGAAGGGAGAGAGACATAAAACTGACCTAAAATTTAATCCTCAAGTTAACCAAAACAAATACAAAAATAACAAAGAAAATAAGAACAAGAAAAAGAAGTATTTGGTTTACCACCCTCCCACCATTCACTATAATAAAAACAAACATAGGAAAATTTTTTCCTAATCTAATAAAGGAACAATAATAGTTGCTATTATATCATATATTCAGTTTAATTAATCTATATGAAAATGATTCAATTTTCTCGGAGTATTTGTTTGTACCTAAAACACAGCAAAAATTAAACCTTTATAGCAGTTTTATAAAGCAAGAAATGAACAGGTTAAATGTTAATGTTAGGCAAATATGAATCATGGTTGGCAAACAGAGATTACATCATTGGCAAATACATGATCATATATTCATGTGGAAATGAAGAGGAGTAGGACTGATATTAGATCAAGAAATGAAGAAATATATTCATGGATACTGTCAACTATCGGAAAAAAATTGTCATTAAACTGAAAGGAAAGCTTTAAATGTATCCATCATAAATGTATATGCATCTGCAGCACAAAGTACAGAAGAAATTGAAATGTTTTACTCGGACAATGCCACAGCTCAATGTAAATTGTAAGAAACTACAATTATCATGATCATCTTTAATTACCAAAGTAGGCAAGGGGAGAAATGATGAAATAGATGGCAAATTTGGACTAGGAACTCATAATAAACACAGAAAAAAAAATGGTTCTAATGTTGTACAGTGAATGATCAGGTAGCAGCCAATACCTAGTTTCAAGAACATCTAAGATGTGGAGAAGCCAGGAGGAGAAACAAAATACAAATTGATTATATGACTATCAATAAGAGATTCAGGAATGCAATTTTACACTGCAAAACATACCCTTGTACTAACTGCAAGAGCAGCCATCTTCCAGCGATATGTAAACTACAGAAATTGAAGAGGGCCAAGTCAACATCCAAATTGCAATACAACAGACTCTTAAATAACTCTAATATGAAACAGAAATATGTTTAAAGCAGATATAATGGACAAAGTGAGAATGAAAACTCCAAGTGGGTAACATTAAAGAGAAGCTTTAGTAACATCAGCAATTGAGATTATCCCAAAGAAAAAAATAGACAAAGAAAAAAAGAATGGATATCAGATGAAATTCTCGACATGATGAAAAGGAGACAAAAAAAACAATACCAAGGTATGGCAGAGAATATAGGATTCTGCACAAAGAAAATAATAGGACAAAAGACATGCTCATATGTTATGTGTAAAATCTAGGGATGAGACACTGATATTAGAGAAAGAAAATATACTCCATAGATGGAACAAATACATTGGAGAACTAATCCACAATGAAAGAGAAAAACTAGCAATACAAAGAAATATCAAAGGACCAGAAATATTAAAGTCTGAAGTGAAATCATCAATGACCAAATTAAACAGGAAAAAAGCAGCAGAATTAGACTGAATTGTAATAGAGATGCTAGCAACTTAGCTAGAGAGCCTCTTGATTTTGTCCAATGAGCAGAATACAGCGACCTCTCTGTTTTGAGGGTTGGACAGGCCCTACTAACATCAGTTATGTTTAATTTGATTTGTGTTAATATTTTAGTTCGTTATTGGGTTCATCTCCCTCCCCTCCCATTTTTTCATCATAGATTTTTATATATATGTTTTAGCATCATTAAATTTTTATGTCACGGGGCGCATTTTGTAGGTCTCCCTAGTGAGAATGTGGTATTATGGTGTATGGATGATTGATTGGTGACAGACAAGTTCTTGTGGTGAATGTAGAAATTGTAATGTATGAACGGGTCGTGAATCGGATTAGCTAGGTATAGGATAGTCAGTTAAGACTAGCCTCAACCCCTCCTCTTTTTCGGCCTCATGCCATAATTGTATATTTTTAATGCAATAAATATCGAGATGCTAGCAATTTTAGATGATTTCACATTAACAAGATTGCAGACATAATAAATAAAATATACAGCAGTAGTGATAGACTGGAAAAGCTAAGTAGATCTGTTTTCATAGCACAACCTAAGAAGTCTGGTGCAAACAAATGTAAACTCCATTGGAAAATCACCCTAATTAACCAAATAATAAAACTTATCTAAATTCTGATGAATAGAGCATGCAGCAGAATTAGACTGGAAATAGGACAAGAACAGTGCAGGTTTGTTAAAGATGTTGAAATAAGGAATATGATATTTATTCTTTGAATGATATCAGGAAGTGCAATACAAATGTAGAAGGATGTTTTTTTTTTTTTTTTTCTTCTAAGTGTTTCACTCGAAGCAAGGCGGGAAGCCACTAGCATGCAATGGGTTACAGAGAATTGGAGCGAGAGCTAATAGGAGTGATAGTGGAAAGAATGAAGAGAAGGATAGGGGATAGATCAATGTATCTGGAGACGTTGATTAACATTACATTTGAATAGTTGGAGATTATAGCTATCAGGGAAACAGGAAGAGGGGAGTGAGTTCCACAGGCAAGAAGTGTGAGCCATAAAGTTATTGGAGTAGAAGAAACGGCTACATTTAACAGTTTTGACAGTGAAAGGGTGAGAGTGAGATGCCAGCCTAGTTGAACACTTAAATTCATGAAGTCTGGGAACCAGCGAAAGCAGCTCATCGGAGCAGTTACCGTGAAAGTATTTGTATAAAAGACAGTCTATAAAACACAAGTACCTCTATGTAAAAGCATTTGATAAAATACATCACTTAGATCTGTTAGGTAACCTTGACATATTTGGCAGAGACATTTGAATAATCCAGAACTTATACTGGCAGCAAACTGCCTGTATACAGATAGATGAGTACAGTAAATATACAAAAACAGAAAGGAATTTCTTCTAACTGGACTTATTCTGCTTATACAGTGAGACAATTCTAAGAGAATTAGAATTTTTACCAGGATTCATTATTGGTGACCACAATCTTGATAACATAAGATATGCAGATGACACAATGCTGATAGCAGACATAGAAAGGAAACTACAAGAACCCTTAAAGAAGGTATTGAAGAAAAGTTAGAAAGTTGTCCTGGTAATCAACTAGTACCATCCCTGCCCCCCATTAGAATGTCTGATGCTCCACTTCTCGAGAGCTCCTCTTTGTGACTACTCGGTCTCACATTGACTGCTGACCTGGGATGGAGCAAATACATTGAGTCAATAGCTTCGTCCACCGCAAGGAAAGTTGGCTTCCTGTGCTGCACCAGAAAATTTTCTCACTGGAGTCTATCCTTCAAATCTACAACTGAACCATTCGCCCTTACATGGAGTATTGCTGCCATATATTGTCTGGTGCCCCTTATGTTTGTCTCAAGGTTCTTGATAAAATCCAGAGACGGATATGCAACGTAATTGGCCCTGATCTGGCATCTCGTCTGCAGTCGCTCTCTCACAGACATGCATTCGCCTACCTCTGTCGTTTTTACAAATACTTTCATGGTAACTTCTCTGAGGAGCTGCTTTTGCTGGTTCCCAAACTTCATGAATTTAAGCATTCTACTAGGCTGGCATCTCACTCACACCCTTTCACTGTCAAAACTATTAAATGTAGCCGTCTCTTCTACTCCAATAGCTTCCTGTCTTTCACCTCTTGCCTGTGGAACTCCCTCCCCTCTTCCTGTTTCCCTGATAGCTATAATCCCCAACTATTCAAATGTAATGTTAATCAACGTCTCCAGATGCATTGATCTATCCCCTATCCTTCTCTTCATTCTTTCCACTATCACTCCTATTTGCTCTCGCTCCAATTCTCTGTAACCCCTTGCATGCTAGTGGCTTCCCACCTTGCTTGGGGTGAAACACTTAAAAAAAAAAAAAAAAAAAAAAAAAAAAAAAAAATACTAAAACATCAATTCCAAGAAGATGTTTGTTAGGAAAATGAACAACCCAACATACAAATACCAAAATCAAACAAGTACAACAATGTAAGGAAATATTTTAACAGGATGAAAGTGTGATACTCAAATTTGAAGGTGCATTGGCATAGCAAAAGTGCCTTCCAAAAGCTAAGCAAAATATTAAGAAACATAAAAATTTCGTCAGAAACAAAGAAAAGAGTACTGAACTGTTATATAATATCAGTCCTCCTATATGGTAGTGAATGTTGGACAAGCTTCTCATAGAAGAGGCTTGAAGCAACAGAAATACGGTTCTACAGAAGGATGCTGAGAGTACTAAGGACGGAACATGTCAGCAATTCCAGTTTTAGAGAAAATGGAAACAAAAAGGAGTTTTACATTGAACATCAGGAAGAGACAGTCGAAATTTCTAGTGCATATAATGAGAAAAGAGGGCTTGGAAAATCTGATACCCACAGGGTAGATTGAAGGCAAGAGGAATAGGAAAACAACACATAACCTATCCAGCAAGCTTGCATAAATGAATAGCAGGAAAAGGCTTAGGAGAGATAACAAAAAGACAAAATTTATTAAGAGTTACAAAGGATAGGAAATTTTGGAGAGCCATGATCGCCAACCTCCTGAAGGGACACGGCATATAGAAGTAGTAAAAGTAAAGCTACCTTTAAATTTTACATATTTGTGTTTGACATTTTACAGAGTAGTCTCCCTTTATTTGTAAGTAATTAAAATTCTATAAGTGGGAAGTGATATTGAACTTCAGTGATCTTTAAGTGAGTATTTATCAAAATAAGATTGTAAAAAATGATTACTATTTTAAATAATCTGTAGGGATACAAAATTTTATTAAAGCCTCAAAAACAGATTTTAAAAGTTTGTATCTCTCATGCACTTTTTGCTTATTGAATTCACTTCCAGCTTCTTGTTTTCCACTCAACTTTGATCTTCAAAAATTTAAATGTAATATCAATCATTATCTTCTGTCTTAATTCGTGTTCTTTTATTGTTCTCTCTCCCTAATAATGTTTCTTTTTTCTAATATTCTCTCACATTCAGTAACCCCTTTCATTTAAGTGGTATTATTACTTTGGGTTAAATGATTAAAATATATATATATATATATATATATCTTTTTCTCTTCTTTTTCTTTGGAGAAGAGATTATATCTTGGGTCTTTAGTCTCTTTTATCTCTTATTTTTCTTTCTTTTTATTTTTATTGACTATATCTTGTCTTCCTTTATTTTTTTTTGGCTATATCTTGTGTCTCTTTCTTTTTTTTTTTTTTTTTTTTTTTTTTTTTTTTTTTTTCCCCCAGAGAAGAGATGTTTTATAAGTATTATTAAAAATTGTTATAATCATCATTTTAACACCACCTGATGAGATGCTATGTTGCATCAAAACATTAATGCATTTTTGTTGCAGAAATATGCATGTTCAAATGTGCCATGTGTGATACATGCTTAGGCGATCATATATTTTTTTGATCCATGACTGATGAGGCAGTTTTTTTTCCTGCAGTAAGTTGCCATTTCTTTTGGCAGTAGACCAGTTGCCATCCAAAGCTATAGAAATCAGTCTGTCCTGCTAATTGCTCATAGCTGTGGGGAGAAGATTCATACCTTCCCCAAGGGCATAATAACCCATAATAAAAAATTATAGCTCTACCTTTATATTAAGCCCTTTTTAAGTTAATGTTATGAATGTTTGAATTTATGTTTCATTCATTC
Organism: Acanthosepion lycidas; assembly: GCA_963932145.1. Taxonomy (NCBI): domain Eukaryota; kingdom Metazoa; phylum Mollusca; class Cephalopoda; order Sepiida; family Sepiidae; genus Acanthosepion; species Acanthosepion lycidas. The sequence goes on from OZ010576.1 coordinate 15,220,898, forward strand.
TTATTGCATTTGGATGGAGATTATATAAAACATCCAAAGTTACCACATGGCGTGTGTGTGTGTGTGTGTGGGGGGGAAACAGACCTCAGCTGTTGAAAAATTAATACAGAATTTATCCATTTCAATGTTTCAGTCTGACAAAAGGCACTAGAACTAGACATTAATAATATAATATATAAATTATCTAAATATAACTTATTTTTAATTTATTTAAATATATCTTATATTTAAATATAACTTATCTTTGGAAGATTATTTTTAAGTAGGAACTTGTATTTTTAAACTTAACCTTATCTATATAAATTTTTTTTTTTTTTTTTTTTTTTTTAAATACCCCTTTTTGTTCTTCTCTTAGTTTCAAATTAACACTTTACTCTTCATATAACCCTGTTTTAATGTTATAAGGTTAATATCCAGGTTTAATTTTCATAAAACCTCTTCCTTTTAAGGTTTATACCTTCCACTCTCTACTGACCACCAAATTATTAAAAGTACAAATCTATTAAAATTATATATTAAGTAGGAGAAAGAGCAAGTATAAGAAAAAATTATTCACTGTAAAGTGGTGGATCAAAAATATTAAAGAAAAAAAACAACCAAAAAAGAGGTTAACTGATAATTACACCCTTGCTTTTCAGAGCCAATTGAAGACAAAAATATATATCTAAGTACACATCTGCTGAAAAAGGTGGGTCAGGGAATACTACCAGAGGAGAATCGGCAATATAGATCAGATATAACATTTAAACCCAGCACCCATTGCTGCTGCTTACGCTGATTAGTTCTGCTAATATATTAAGCATAATATCAACATCTGTAATTATAAATCATCGAATGAACAAGATAGGGAGTCTGAATGGGTTTTAGCATAAGTTTGGAAGTGAAGAAAGCTCTAGATTGGCAGAAAAATAACAAAGTTGTACACTTTGAGAGAGAATATGCCAAGCAATCATGCTAAATTCATCAATCTGCAGTAATCACAAATAGAACCCTTTTGTGTATCATACAATTTGAGTTTATTAAATTGTGCAATTTAAGCAAAAATTCTAGTTTTCACAAAATTCAGAGGGCAGTCATTTAAAAATAACCTTTTATAATAAATTCAATTCTGAATTTAAATTGGTTTTAAAACAGTTAAGTAGGGCTTGATGAACCAAAATCCTGGACAAATTAAGTTTTTGTTGTTTACGACAAAAAGAATCCTGATGCCATCCAGTAAAAGTTCATGGTACACAGAAGTCAGATAAACAGTCTAACCTGTATACCTGTACATCAAGAAAAGGTTCTTCATTCTAGAATATACAAAAAGTGTCACTGATGTATCTTTTAACAACAGTGAGGATTTTTAAGACTAATATATAAATCCTGCCCATAAAATTGATTGTCACTGAACCCAAAGGACTACTCATAGCAATTCCATCTATTTGCGTGTACATCATGCTGTCAAAACTAAATTCCACAGACTTGGTGACAATTTCCATGAACTTGAAAACGATTTTATGCATAATTTGAGTAAAAAATAAAAAAGTTTCTTGGCTATTTTTGGAATTAAGTGTTATAATTTTCTCAACACTAAGTCTGACAGAGTTGACTTGAAGTATCAATGTACTAATTATTTGTCTTGTTGTTTATAAATGTTCAGTGTAGTAGACCTTTTGTTGGATCATGTTACTCAAGGCCTTAATAATAGAGCACCCAGTAAGGATCAAAGTATTACCTACAATAGGCTGTAATATTGGTTTGCTAACAAATTATCTGTAGTAAGCATCCTCGATTTTTACTAAGCTTAGTCTGACACAAGGCCTCTGTGATCAGCATTCATTGACTGAGCAGTTGCTGCCACTTTTGGTTGACATTTATAAAATCTTTCTCTGAAAACAATTTTTCAGGAGAATAGGTTTGTGGAAATGGGATGTTCTGGCATAGCCCATTTGGTGTTGCTGATTCGGCATGGCCGATTCAGTGTAGCCAATTCAACATAGGAATTTTTCAGCAGAGGAATGATTAGGTATCAGATTACTACTTCGTCATTATAGTCAAATTTGTTCTCTCTCTCATTTAGTAGTCAAATTAGTACTTTGTTATTATATGTTTGAATAAGAAAATTATATTATATTTCCTTCAGTGAAGTTTCATATTTTTCAGTCGTCAAAGACCTTTTATTCCAAAATGGAAGCAAATATTTCATCAAAACATGGAAGGAACAAAGTGATGCACGATGTATACCTTTTTATTTTTGATGCAATGAGCAAGAGGGATCCTGAATTAGTTTTGGTGATGTGAACAGAAAGATCAATGTAAAGCGAAATTACATATGAAGGATGGAAAAATTTTTAATTATTATTCCATTAGTGTTTAATAGGATCCTTAATTCCCTAAATAAATAAATAAAGTCATATTGAAAGTTGGATGTTTTCAATGCTTTTAACCTTTTTTTGGGTTTGGTGGGGTTGCCTCTGGTCAAAGACAATGACATTTAAACAGTCTGATGTCTAAATGGCTGTGCTGAATAGTCCGATTATTTTTCTGATGCCAAATCAGCCACGCCAAATGGTCTATGCTGAAATGTACCAAACTCAAGTTTGCCATGTTCACTAACTTCTATTCCTTTTCCAGTATTGATGGCAGCTTCCTTCCTAAGCTTTTGTCTGAAGCAGTGTAGAATGTCAACATCTTGATTATGTCATTATTTTCCCTTTCAGTTAGCACTATCCATTTTAGTTGTTGATGAGGTTTCTGTTATTTGAACAGTTGTTTCTTTGTGATTCTCTGATGCCAGTCCACAAGGCTTGAAGAGAATTGTGCTACGATAGGGTATCATAGCTTGACACAAGATCAATTATGGTGGAGGATGAGATTAGTAAATTCTGTTGTGCCAATTTTCCAAATGGAGGGTGGGGGGGGGTAAATCAGCATTTAAAATTCTATTTTTACCTCAGCTTGACCCCATCCCAGACACTATTGGAAAATAGGCAACTATCTTAGCCATGAAGCATGCAAAAAAAAAAATAAAAATATGACATTATCACTAAAGATTTTGAACACTCTTAGAAATTTTTGCCACCTTTTTTTTAACCATTCTCATTTGATCAATTTATGTCAGATTCCTTGTAATTATTTACTAGGCACAGAGATACAAGTGTAGGCCACTCTGTGAGGATCAAACTCCTTCCACTAATGAACTGGTGAGATGAGCTGTGCTATGGCTAGGCAATGATATAGTTATTTACTAAATTTAGCTGAATGGCACAAGGCAACAATAGTGGGCTGCAGTGAAAATTGAATACACTGCACTAGTAAATTAGTCTGCAAGACTGGTTTGTTAACCATTAGACACCCAGCTGCTATGCTTTGTGAGTTGTGCTTTCCATTTTCTTGATCATTTCAAATGAATTACCTTCATTGTTAATTATGCTTTTTTTTTTTTTTTTTCCTTCATTAACAGGCAATGACACCTGAGTTTAAAGAATACCAGGTGCAAGTGATGAAGAATGCAAAAGTTTTAGGCCAGACTCTTATGGATAAGGGATATAAATTAGTTTCAGGTAAGGAAAAAGAATTTATTTTTAGGTTGAAATAATCTCTTATTTAAAAAATACATATATTTGCATCTCCACCAGTTTCTATTATTGCAAGGAAGGAGTCATGTAGTAATTATCCAGACTAATATCTTCATCTTAGTTATTTTGGTCATGTTTCATCTAATGCACTCTTTGGCCTTCTTTTACTGTAAGTCATGTATAAAACCTTTAAGGAGATTTGGGCAGAACATGTTACCTTATTCACAATTGGGAATTGTCCTCACTCTGAGTGAAAACCAGACTGAATAAAAAGGTTACAAAAAAAAATTACATTATTTGCATCTGGACTAAATCCTCACCTTTGTTGTTGCTATCATAATATTTTGACAGTTGTGGCCTTTGACCTTCTTGAGATTTCTGTTGATCCAGGTAACCTCAAGGAATGCTGTCCATGTCTAGGAATATCCCATCTTATCTTTTTTTTTTTTTTTTTTTTTTTTTTTTTTTACTACTATTATTATTTATTTATTGCAAGTCCTATTTCCATTGAGTCTCTGTATTACCCAACTTAGGGATTGAACTCACAATTAAAATGCCACCAAATTCTTGGCAACAACCAATATAAATGATTTTGTTTAAAGTTCTCTCATTGAGACCAGATGGAGGATTCACCTGTAGAAGGTCTGGGATTGCAAGAAAGAAAGGAAGGAAGGATATTTATCCAAATGATGACAATATATCTCAGAACTTCTGCCTCCAAGACTTGCAGAGATTTGATACTTCCAGTAATAACATTCATCTCTAAGTATTAATCTTAAGTTTTTTTTTTTTTTTTTTTTTTTTTTTTTTTCTCCTCAAATGATTCTGTAGACTTCCATATTTTAACATTTTTTTTTTTTTAAAATCATTTCAAACCAAGCAAGGCAATAAAGCCACTAAGACACAATGAGTTAGTGAGTGTGAGAGAATATGAGAAAAAAACATTAAGGGGAAAAAAACAAAAGAACAGGAATTGAGAAGACAAGATATTGATTGACATTACATTTAAATTTTTGAACATCAAAGTTGACTAGAAAGCAAGAAGCCAGAAGAGATTTCCACAGGTGAGAAGTGTGAGACAGAAGGTTGTTAGCATGGAATTTATGGCTATATCTAGCCATGATGTGACCTTGCCACCAATATAATAGTGTGCTTAAATTCGTAAAGCCTATGTACCATAGAGGAAAGTTCAGCAGGACAATTACCATGAAAGAATTTATAGAAAAGGCACAGGGAAACTAATCTACAGCAGTGAGAAAGTAACTGAAGTAGAGATGCCATGTCAGTATGATATAATGTGTCACTCTCTTGGAGGTTAGCATCAGCCATGCTGATGGAAATCAAAAACTGATTTCATTTCTGGTGATCATGGCAAACTCTCCTTTGTTCGTTCAGTGATATTGTCTACTCAGTTCTGTTGCTGTCAGCCTTATTTCCTTTTCTTCATTATGGTTCCCTGAAGGATGGTCTTGGAGAGCCTGTCAGAATTTTGATTATTACTTGATCATCTTCATGCAGCATGTCTTTGGCAAGAATAGCATGGCAGAGTTCATCTCTCTCCAGGCCTGGCAACAGTCAAATTACCTCCCTGTAAGTGTCTCAACTTTTCCCATGAATACGTGACAATTGTAGGTCTTGTTGACTCCTCCTGCCTGTTCTGTGACTCCCTCATATAGAAGTTAGACACCCAGCCATGCAGTGTTAATATCATCACAAAGCAGGTGGTACTGAGTTATAGGATGCCAGTAACACAGAAAAAATCTGCAAATTGGAAAATTAGTTTTGTAAAAATATTAAAAAAAAAAAAAAAAATTTTTAGATTGGATTACAATAACATTTTCAATATTTTTTTTTTTTTTTTTTTTTTTTTATACAAATATATATATTTTATAATAAAAAAAAAAAAAAAAAAAAATACTGTATATTTCAAAAAAGTCACTTCATAATAAAGGTGTATATATAATGCATAATTAAAAAAATAAATCACAAATAAAAAAAAATAAATAAACATCTTTACAATATAAATTAAGAAAAATGATAAATGTGGTTTTAATTCTTAATTAAATCCCTTTGAAATTTGAATGCTTTAATGTCTATCCTCTTCTGGTTAGTTTCAACCTTGACAGTTTACTTGGTGGAATACAACTTGGAGGCAAATATGAATCAAATGATATTTGCTGACTTCTTTTTTTTTTTTATTTTCAGATGGCACAGATAATCATTTGATCTTAGTTGATTTGAAATCAAAAGGAATTGATGGAGCCCGTGCAGAAAGGGTCCTAGAATTATGCAATATTACAACAAATAAGAACACTTGTCCTGGGGATAAAAGTGCCATGATGCCTGGAGGGCTTAGACTGGGTAAGAAGTCATTTCTATATTTATTTATTCATTGTTTTTTTTTTTTTTTTTTTTTTTTTTTTTGTTTATTGAAGAAATCCACAGAGAAGAATGATGATGCTAAAGTATATATAATTTAAGAGAAGTGATGTTTCTTTAAAAATGATCATAAAAAGGTTGTTATAGTATGAAATACTATTATTACTATATAAAAGTATGAAAAGGAGTAGTAATGTTAATTAGCATATGCATCAGGTAATGAAGAAGTTAGATTTGAACTACAAATGCTACATATGAGAAGATGCTGAAAATTTCCTGGCCTGACCCCCCAAAATTCTGGTGCTTAGTCATTTGGTCAGATTTCAGTAAGAGTTCCTGGCCAAAGATTTTCAGTAACTTTCGTATATAGCAAACTACATTAAAGCATAACTGAAAATATGAAATCTTAACTTTTTGATATTTGTATCCATTTTAGTGTTAAGTAACCAGTTAACATGCGAATTTAAATTCTGCATTAATCTGTTGTTTACTTTTGCACTGATGCCTTTGGGAAAGGTATGAATCTGTCTCTTCTCCCTCTGCTAGCTAGGAGTTAAATTTCTAAGTAGACTGGGTTATCTAGCCTTGGATGACAACCAGTCAATAAGAAGGAAATTTAAATTTCAAACTATGGAGAAACTATCGGGAAATAACTTCACTCTCTTTCTCAAGAATACATGAGAATTCTCATGTAATAAAGAAAAGAATTGTGTGAAGAGACATTATAATTTAAATAAAAGAAGTGAGCATATGTCTTAGTTAAGGGTTCATGAAATACATCATCAGATTTGGATAAAAAATTAAATGGTGTTTGTTTTTTCTCTCTGTTTAAATAAATCCAATTGCATTTACAAAATGAAGATGAAATAAAGTGTATTTTATTGATGAGAAGTTCCTCATTTGAAATCATTTTATGTGAATACAAAAACTGTCCTCTTTCATTTAACTGGGCGGACGTGCAAGTGGTGTAATAACGGCTCCAATTGCGAAATTGGAGAGCCACATTTCAATTCCAGTTGGGTTCATTACATTCACTTACACACAAATATGTGCAGGAAATCTACTCCCAGCTATGGATTAAATAATAGGTTTTATATTTGGAAAAATCATTATTCTCAAAAATTGTTAATGAAATGTTGCCTTGTAAAAAAAAAAAAAAAAATGGTGGGGGGTCAAGGAATTCTTAAAATCCACAATAAGTATTGTCTTTAAAAAATATAAATATGAAAGGTTATAAAAATATATAAAAAAAAAAATGTTTTGGCTTTAAAATAACCCACAAAGGGTTCACAAGCTATAAAAAAAAAAAAAAAAAAAGATCAAGCCATTTGACTGGACTGTCTCACTAACATATGCTCTATCACGTGTGCAGACACATATATGAGCATGTGCGCATACACACACAAACCAGTTCTTGCTAGTTTTTAGTTGAATCCTACTTTGTGTCAAAGTTAGTTCTTAGGTCAACAAATATCAACATGTGCCAACCCCTCCTTTTTCATTCTTCTTCTCTTTCTACAAATTTTGAATTATTGTCTGTTGTCTTAAATCAAGGCAGTGTTTATATCAGTCCTGGTAACCATGCGACTGGGGTCGGACATGTGGAGGCCTAAATTACTATTAAATAATAATTACTGAGAACATTTTCAGCAACAAACTTGTTAGTAATGTCCAATAATTAGTTAATTAGCAACTATATATAATATCAGGAAACATCTTACAATTATTGAACAAAAATACCATAGAACAACTAAATGCACAAAAATCACTTCATTCACCATAAATTAGATATTTTTAGATAATATTGCAAAAATAATGAGTTAATTTGTTTGTCATTTGATTACAGAAAATATAATTGTATAATATAATTAGAAAGCAATTTCAGCATTTTACAAAATCGTGTATTAACAAAGTCTGAAAATACTTTACAAAAAAATGTCAATTTCAGAGAAACAATAATTTTGATAATCTTTACAAAATTTGTGATTTTTGTAACATATACAATTTGTTTTGCAGAAGATGAAGAAAATACTTATTTTGCTATGATATTACCAGTACACAAAATTTTAATAATTAAAATCAATTCATATTGACAAGAACACAAAATTAATTAACAGGATAATTTGGGGAGTTAATCAATTACATATATCTAAAAAGAGGGAAAATTGAAAATAAAACATCTGATATTCCTGTGGTATCCAGTGGAATTTTTAAATTCTCACATTCTGTTTTTTTCAAAAATGTTCATATTCTTGAAAATAAAAACTAATATTATTAAATATTTCCTCTTCTGTGGGACAATCGTTTCTTGTAACATAGTCTGCCAGATACAAAAGTGACAGTTTAATATCTTTATGGATCCTAGTTTCAAGGTCTAGTAAATTATCAAATGTTTAGCATCACATTTCATCCAGCAAATGTCCACATTTTTAGCAATTATGGCCTGTATCAAATTTGTATTCTTCAACATCAACATTTAATTTAAGAAATAGTTTAGTTTTTCAAATATCATTTTGAACTGTTATAAAATATACATCTTCAGAAGTTTGTCTTAATTCTCCAAATTGTCTATGGTAAATTCACCAAGCATAACAAAATGAAACACACCATTTAGCAAATATCTACAAACATCAATTAAGCAGTTGCATCTATGTTCAATGGCTAAACTAGTATCTCTTGTTAATGATTTAATTTTTTTTCTTTGCTTTCCTTCCATTCTTTTTGTCATTTTTCTAGATTTAGAAAGAAATAACTGTTCATCATCTAAATCTGATATCCCTTTTTTCAGGCCTGGTTAGTGCCAGCATATATTTCTTTGACAATTTTCTAAAATTTTAAAACTTAAATGAAATTAACTGTTTCTGCAGTGTCCTCCCATTTAATAATGGATGTGTTTTAATGGCAGCTACAGATTGATTGCAAAAAAAACTTTTAAACAATGGGAAACATTTTGTCACTCAACAAGTTTTGGGTAAATTACTACATTAGCTAGTTTCAGCAGCTTAAGTCTTTTTTTTTTATGTTCAAAAAGACCTTTTACAATCTCCCATTTTGCTGTCATCTTTTTGCCTTCAGAATAAAACAGTAATTCAGAAGTAGGTTCAGTAATCCAATTATAAATATTTTTAAAAAGGTGAACATAATCAAAAAGTAAATACAAGCCATTTTTAGTTATCTAAAGCTTATTAAAAACAATGTCAATTTTTTTTAAAAAAAGATTGATAGGTTTTGTTATTGTCACATACAATTGCAATTACTTGACAATTTAAATGTTTGATTGCATCAATAATACATAAAATATTTTCATATGAAACAGTTGCATCTAATTTTACAGCTGGGAACACTTTAAGTAAAAAATTTAGTCCACCATTTAAACATTTTACCATGATGTACAATACTGTTTTTTCCTAATCCCTCAATTTTCAGCCAAACCAAATAAATTTCCTCCATGATATTGAAGAGCAACTTTGACATGCATATCATCAATTAAAAGAATACACTTTTTCTGATTTTCAGAAATTTTACTAAAAATATCACCAAGAAAATTAAAGTTCTCATTTTGAGACTTTTGATGTCATAGCTGATAATGTTCTCACACTGGGTAACTTAAAATCATCCTGAAGTCTGTTACATAATGATTGAGATGTAGAAAAATATTCAAATACTCTGATAAGAATATCAAAATCATAATGTTTTGACCCAATCCTTTGTGGTGACATAGCATTAATATGTCCTTTTAAAAAAAATTTTCTTATCAATTTTTAAGTTAGTAAGATAACAAATTGCTTCATTGATTTGTGACCAATGTTGAAATATTGATATTCAACTTTTTGAAAGAGAAAAATGTTTTATATATACCAGCATGGTAACATTCAAATCTCAAGTTTTCAAAAATTTTAATTAAAGACATTGGAATACCTCCAGTAAAAAAAAAAAAAAAACTCAGTAGATTAGAGGAACAACTGGTTGTTTGTTCTATAGCTGATTATAACTGCTGACACAAAATCCTGTTAATCAATATCCTGATACAAATTTTCAAAAGTGAGGATTTTGTTCTCTTCTAGAAACTGCCGACTCATTTTGCACAGAAGCAGAAGTTTTATTTCTTGTTCTTAGTTTTGTTTGAGGACTAGGTAATGACAAATGATCAAATACTGATGGTGGATTTCTGGGTCATACCTTTTCTCTAATAATCAGTTTCATAATCAAATGGAAAATGCCTTTCACAAACAAGAGTATTTGCTTTGTCAAGAGGGTTGTCTCAAGGTATAGCCTTTAACCATCATTCTTGATCATTCGGATCTTGGGTAAGACATGCAAACTTTATTTTGGTCATCATAGATACCACCACAACCTGTTACACAGCACTTTTTGACCATTTTGAGAAAGGTTTTGGGGTAGTGAATTTAAAAAAATATTCACTAAACTATTATTTTGTAAAAATTACATAGTGCTTCTAAATAGTGTATATTCTGAGGTCTTGGAGAGTTTGGACTTTGGAATTTAGGTTTCAGAATTTAAAATTTAAAGTCTGTATGAATGTGGATTAAGAAATGCCAAGATGAAGGAATTTAGGATTCCGACTTGAGAATTTTTGAGTTTGAAAAATTAAATTTTGAATAATCATAGTTTATGGTTGGGGGTGGGGATCAATCACCTCCCAAAAATATGATTACTTAAATAAAATTAACTAGTTTAAAATTTTTACAGTATATTTTTGAAAGATTTACTGTAAAAATATTAAACTGGTTAATTTTGTTTAGCATTTTAACAACAATGCTAGAAAAATTCAACATATATTTTTTTAAATACCTGTAAATAATTATTTTTAAAATGTTATAAATTAATGAATTTTATAATCAAAATATTTGTTATTATGAAAAATAATAGCATAAAGAATAAAATTAAATTAACTTTCTGTGACAGAATAATTAATAATGACATTTTTGTGTATTTTACTGTTTAAAATAATCATAATTGCAAAAAATGTTAAAAAAAAGATATTGACAAGATAATGTTGTCTCTCTTACATTTTTGTGGTATATTTTTAAAAGAATAGTTGTAAAATCTATTATTGAATTTAATTTTTGACATTAACTTTGTGATAATTTTGCAGTGAAAAACAGCATTTTTATTTTTTTAATGTCTTCTATTTATTTATGAAGAACAGAAAATTCAATATACTTTTAAAAAATACCTGTTATGTTCAAGAATAACAAATTATTCATAAAAAAATTAATTTTATACTTAATATGGTGATTGTTGAAGAAAAATAGTGAAAAAATATTGAATTTAAATTACCTTTGTGATATATTCTTTTCTTAATGACAATTGTGAATTTTGTATAAAAAAAGTTTGTTTTAAAAATAGAATATGCAAAGTTCAAATAAAATAAATAAACATTTTTATTTCTGTATCATAAATAATAAGCTTAAATTAATCCAAAGGTAAAACACAAAAATTTAAAAAAAAAAAAAAAAAAAAAATTAATTTTTTAATCCAGTTCAGCAACAAACTTTTGCATATTTATCCTTCAACCCCCTCCCCCCAGGTACCAACTCATCTTAGTCGATGTAGAGGCCTGAGTTATGGATCTCCTTGGTTTCAATTTTTGTCTGCTGAAGGGAATGGAAGCTCTGAAACATGTACCAACATTCAATAACAAATGTGAATGATAATTGCTACAACAAAAACTTGTTCTAAATTAAAAAATGATTGATTTTTGTAGATAAATACACTGATGATTGACATGTGATTTGACACATTCATGTATTACAAGAAATGTGATTTTTGTCAGACTCTCGGATTTCTTAATATTAACGAATTTTGAAAACTATCTTTTTATTTTTTTACTTTAACAGGTGCCCCAGCACTTACAACACGAGGGATGGTGGAAAAGGATTTTGTTCGAGTGGGTGAATTTTTAGATCGTGGCATTCAAATTGGCCTGGAAGTCAAAAGTAAAACAAGTAAGTTATTGATTAAATGGCTTTTTGATTTGTTTTATAAATGTCATGATTTTACATAGAGTAGCCAGAAGAAAGCCACTTTTTAAACCTGTGTTCAGTAAAAAAGTAATGGGTAAACAAGGAAATGGGCAACAAACTGCTACACTGCTATCTTTTAAGATGAGTATTTATTTTCTAGGATGTGTTGGTAGTGTAATGGTTAATGTCTCAGAAAGTAAAATCAGCAAGCCAAGTTCAAATTCCAGCCTAGTTTGTTACATTCATTTTCACAGAAATACTCTTTGGAAAGGTATAACTCTGTCTTTTCTGCCCTCAGCTATGGATTAAATAGCAGGGCCAAGTGGGCTCTTTAGCCTTGATGTGGCAACCAGTCTAGAAGAAGGAAAATTCTGAATTCAAAACCAGTCTCCATCAGGCTATCTTGTCCTAGACACACCACTGCTGCCACACTGCAGTACAAGTGGCATACTGGGTGTAACAACAAAATTATCCATGCCACAAAATGTTTAATATCTGAAAAACCACTAAACTAATTGAGTTTCTTTTTTTCCAGGTTTTCAGATAAAATGTTTAGCCATCCTGAAACCATTTGTTGTAAGAATCACTGAAAAACCCTTTGAGTTATTTAGCTAAAAAGAGAGCAGGTTAAAATTGTTTTGTGTCTTACCAACTGAGCAATGGTGAGCGGAAAAAGATCATTCAGGTCTAAAGTAATGATACCAACATGCATACTCTGGCTTCCATCTTCAAAGTCCATTCAAGAACCATCAAGAGAACATTTAATAAGTTTAAAAAAGAGGGAACAGTAAACAGGAGGTCACAACATGAAGAAGGATCATCATTTCAACTTAGAGCTAAAGAGATCAATTAGAAAAGATCCAACTCAATTCATAAGACATTTGGCATTTGAGAAAGATATGACAGTCCAAAGAGCAGTGAAAAAAAGGCTTGAAAATGAAATTGTATGTGAAACACATGAGACACCTTGTTACTTCAGGATAGAAAGAAGGTTAGAAAGGGTGAAGATCATCTTCAGTATGTTGGAAAACGACCCTGGAATAATAATATATATATATATATATAATTTGAACTTTATTTCAATACTTCATGAGCTTCTAATCCTTAGCTATGATTAATGATGAATATATCATTTTCGTTTATGATCGATTTCATCACGATTCTTGTGTTAAGCTTTGAGAGTAATTATACATTCTTATTGCTCAAAATAGTCCAATAGTGTTATAAAAACCTTGTAGATTTCCAGTAAGATATCTTTAATTATTTCTAAGATACAATGGTTCAGAGCTTAATCTAACAATTGGACAATTTCGCTGTTACTTGGGGGTGTATATATATATATATATATATATATATATATATATATATATATATATATATATGGCCTGATGATTGCATTTAGCATAAAACACTGTCGCCTCTGGGTGTTGACTTCAATGTCTACCTTTATATTTACATTACATGCACTCTATCCCTGATATTGAGCATTTTAACCACCCACAAATACCTTAAAACTATATTTTATCATGTATAAGAGAGAGAGAATATTTTTATTTTTCACTTGAAAATTTTTTTAATATCTTGAAGCATTTTCTTTGAAAGCTTAAAAACATTTTTCTTATAGTTGTTGAGTTACTGTAAGTCATTGTCATTGAAAAATCACCTTGAAAAAAAGATCATTTATCAAGCGAAATTTTAATCTGGAAAACTAAATTTTTTAATTTTTTTTTTCCTAAGCATTTCACCCCAAACAAGGTAGGAGTGCCACTAGGGGTTACAGAGAGTTGGAGCAAGAGTAAAGAGGCATGATAGAGGAAAGGATGAAGAGAAGGACGGGAAATTAGATCAAGGCATCTGAAGATGTCGACTGATGTTGCATTTGAATAATTGAAGATTATAGCTATCAGAGAAGCAAGGAAGAGAGTTTCACAGATGGGAAGTGCAAGATGAAGCTATTGGAGTAGAAGAGACAGCTACATTTAACAGCTTTGACAGTGAAAGGGAGGGACTAGGATGCTAACCTAGTAGCACGTTTAAATTCATGCAGTTTGGGAACCAGTGAAAGTAGCTTGTTGGAGCAGTTATCATAAAAGTATTTCTAGAAAAGACAGAGGGAAGTGATGTCACATCTGTGAGAAAATGACTGTAGACAAGATGCCATATCAAGACCAATCACATTGCATATCTGTCTCTGGATTTTGTCGAGGACCTTGAGATGAACAGCGGGGTCTCCAGACCATATATGGCAGCAGTATTCCATGCAAGGGCGAATGGTTGACATATAGATTTGAAGGATGGATGCAGGTGAGAAAAACTTTCTGGTGTGATACATAGAACCAACTTTCCTTCTGGTAGATGAAGCTATTGATTCGGTGTATTTGTTCCGTCTCAGGTCAGTGGACAGTGTGAGACCAGGCAAGCACAGAGAGGTGCTCTTGTGGAGTTGAGCATCAAACATTCTAATGGGAGGCAGGGTGGGTTCTCTGTGGTGGGTAAAAGAGAGCAGTTTTGTTTTTGAGGGGTTAAGGTTGTATTGTTCAAATTTACGTTATTTAAATACATTCTCTTGTTTGCTTATCTCTTTAATAAATCAATCTCTCTTAATTTATAGACGGTTTGTTCATTAATTGATTAACCCCTTAAGCACTCAGGCACACAGTATTTAGCAAAATATCAGAATTATTCATTTCTTGTATGTTACTTTTCAAGTGAAATTTTTTTTTTTTTTTTTCCCTTCCAGAGAATCTGAAAACATATCGAGCCTTTTTGCTGGAAGACCAAGGAATCCAAGAGAAGTTGAAATCACTCACAGCAGAGGTTATGGCCTTTTCGAGTCAATTTAATATGCCAGGAAGGGACTTGTAACATTAATGAAAATTAACATCTGACATGTACAACTCCATTCAGGTTATTACTGTGGGCAATGATTCTTTTCTTACTATATAAAAGCTAAACCTATACAGTTAAGATAACAATAGTATTAAGTTATTTGAATTCTAGAATAAAGTGTTTTTATTTATTTATTTTTTAACACATTTTATTATGATGTACTTGATTGACTGCCTTCTCATCATTTTCTGATGAGAATTGACCTCTCATACCCACCCATCATCGAAGCTTGTCTTGCATAGATGAGGCCTTAACTAATTTGTCTACAGAACTATATAAGAGTTCAATAAAATCCAAATTTAAAAAATCTCCATGATGGAGACATTTCTCTCTTTTCCTTCTTTTATGCAGTTGCACAATATTTCTGCAAATGAAGATTTTTGTATTTAGGTGCACAATATGAGTATGGATGAAAATCTTTAAATAGGCAGAGATTAATCTGGCATTGCAGACATCAGATAATACCCTTAAGGTAAGAAATATTTTCTTGGATAAATTACAAGAAGACAGGTTCTGACCAATACTATTAAGCTATTCAAAGAGAAGCCAAACCTGAGACTATATCTATTTTTTTTTCTCTTATGAGTTCAGCCATCTTGTTTTTAGCAGAGAATGCATTGAGCAGTCCACTTGTTCTGATGGTTTAAAATCTGGTGTCTGTTGATCAGGGAATTTCAAACTAAACGCTTTATTTAATCTACAGGGGTAGATTGTTCTTGTTCTGCTGTCCATGTCTACAGACATCTTGTTTTGTTCTCTTTTTATTACTGCTGAAAATAAAATTATGTATACAAGTTTTATTAAAGGTGACTGACAAGATACTGTGATTAAACTTTCTATTCAATTTTTCTTGCATAAAAAAAAAACATTCCCATCACTATAGATACACATATATAAATATTTACATAATCAGTTAAAAATAAAAAAAATGTTCTTGATGATAATAGCTAATATAATAGGCAAAAGCCCTCAGATATATTTAACATTTGGACTTTTACCTTTTTTTTTTTTTTTTTTTTTTTTTACTACACACTTTATATCCCAAAAAGAGAATACTTGTATGAATGCAAGAAAAATTGATAAAAAGCTTAATTTCAGTACCTTGTCAATCATCTTTAATGCAACTTATATAAAACAGGGATTCTTTCTCATATGCACTATATATATATATATATATATATATATATATATGGGCAGTAACTTTTCTTTTTAATATGAAAGACAAGGAAAATTTTATTAATTTTTTTTATTTAGTTTTTCCAGTGTTCTTACATTTTTTCCATTTGGTAGAAGTGAGGAAGTACAAAAACTGGATGGTTGGTATGGACAGTTTCTGTATTCCCTCGGAAAAAACTAAATAAAAAAAAATAAAAACTTTCCTTGTCCATCATATTTAACGAAAGGTATAAGTTTTGTTTAAAATGACTGACAAAGTGTTGTGGTTGGGATTTTTTATGATTTCTCATATGTTCTTATATATATATATATATATAATTTTTTTTTTTTTTTTTTTTCAGGACATAAATTATATAAAAATTGTCTGATTGTTTTTCAAGCACTTTCGACTATATTTTAGCCATCATCAAGGATGAATTTTATTTTATTTTTAACTGAATATATGGATTGTTTTATGTATGTATGTATCAAACAGTATTAATTACATTAATGTTTAAGAAATTTTGTAGAAAATATGCGTTCTCTGACAGGAATTGAACCTGTGTCCTATATGGAACCTGTCAGAACACATGTTTTCTAAAAAATTTTTCAAATATTCAGCCTGGTTAATGTAATTAATATTGCTTAATTAAAAGAACAGCATTTACTCAAATAAGTGTATCCATAAAAAAGCGTATAAATTGAAAATATATATGAGTGCTGAAACATCAATCATCAGCTAAGTGACTAATATATATATATATATATATATAATATATATATAATATATATATAATATATATATATATATATATATATATAGGAAATGTTTATCAATCTAACATGTTTCATTTTTATTGGAGCTTCATCGGAGAATGAGATATGGAGAGAAAAAATTTTTTGTATTAGGTTGGTGCAAAAATAATGACGTAATAATGTCGTTTTTTGACCTTAAAAAAATATCTCAAAAAAACAACATAATTACGTCATTATTTTTGCACCAACCTAATATTTTTATAGCAAATGATGCACTTGTTTCTCTTGTAATTGTAAAACCTTTTTTAGTTTTTAATTTTGTTTTTAGTTTTTTACATTTGTTTTCCCATTGGCAATGACAATCTTGAAATTTTATCAAAGATTATAATCTAATATATCCAGAAATAATTTGGAAAAATATATTTGAAAATTGAATCTCTTTTATTGGAACTGTTTTTAGATTAGATTAGATTTTTATTCATTTTTACCCATTTTCTCTGCAAGCTTGACAATGTTTTTGGTATGATGTTTCCTAAGACATCTTGCTGAACTTATCACGGAAAAAGATGTTTCAGTTCAAAAATGAAAAAAATTGACTTAGTGTCAAAAAGTCTTGAATTATTTTTCTTCATTTATTTGAAACTGCTTTTTCTTTCACTTTTTTAATTCTTTTTTTCTTTGCAATTCTAAAATCTTTTATGGATTTATAAATCTTTAATTGCTTTTTAAATCATTTCTAACCAAACCAAAATCAAACTTACAAATGAAAATTAGATTTCAAACTTATATTTTTAAAGAAAGTTTTTACAATGTCGCAATTTGTATTTTATTTTTACTGTAAACTTAATTCCTATAAATATTTTGCATTTTACTATGTCAATAACTTAATGTTGTCCCAATTTATAAATATATTTTTTTATAGTCTTGTTTTTTTCCTTGCTTTTGTTTTCTGCAATGAGGTTGCTTCATTTCCACTTTAAATTTCATTGTATAAGATAAAAAATAAGCAAGTACTTAACTATTATATGATCGAGTTATCACTTTTTATAGTGTCCTGTCTCCAGACAGTGATATGATGACAGTATTATAATTTAATACTATTTTAAAATTAAACAAATTTTTTATTTGCATTAACAAATTTGTACTTAATGTTAACTTTATTCCAAAAGCAAAATTATTTTTTTTCTCTTGCATACAGAACAATGATCTATAATCTAGAAAGGATTTACATCTAAAAAAAATACTTAATTGCATTCACAAAACTTCATTAGTTTTAAAAATAATCAAATTGGAAATATGAATTGATAAAATCACTTGTGCCTTTTACATGACCTACTTTATATAAGGTCTTCAAATTATTATTCTACATCGTTCTCAAT
>OZ010576.1:15244002-15262143 GCA_963932145.1 Acanthosepion lycidas
TCTTCCTGAGAGCTGCTGTTTTGTGGAACAAACTCCAGAGAGGATGCTTTCCTAACTACTGCAATCTTAACCTCTTCAATTCTAGGGTCAACCATTATTTATCCAACATGCACCCATAATCTAGACTTCTTACATCCTTTAATAATTTAATTAATGTAATGACGTTAGGTTATCAGCTTGTTACGGGAGTCATCAATTTTCTTGTATTGGGAGGAGATATGTGGTGTATAATTGTTGTAATGGGGATATTACTGTGATAGCAGATTTTTTTTTTTTTCAACAAGATAATGTGTAGTGATAGTAACGAGTAGTTTGCAATGCGAGACATTTTTCAAGGATTAAGAAGTACCCCACAGGGAAAAATGAAACCAGTCACTATGACATCCTGTGAGTGTAGAGAAACACGGCCTGGGCCCTATGCTTTATATAATGCCACCAAGCATGCATAAAGAAAAGTCCTCCTAGTAGATAGTGTAGTAATCTCACAAAGAATATTGCTGTTATTATCAGAATGTTTTTGAGTTTACAACAGCTGAAACACTGATAATAATAATAACGACAAAGATGAAGATGATAATCGGCATGTAAATAATGATATCTTCTCATCTCAGGAATTCAAACAGAAATTAATCCCAGAAAATACAAATTGTAATCTTCATGCTGGTAATTTTGGCGATTGCTGTTTTAAAGGAAGCAAGTTGTTTTGGGGATTTTAGGTTGAGATTATATATATATATATATATATTATATTTTTAATTTAAAAAAAAAAAATTATTACCCATGGGATTTTAAGTGTTTGATATTCTTTAATTAATAATTTTGCTCTGTCTTTTGACATAGAGCTCTCCCTGGATCTATATACTGCTGGAAATTCTATATGGATTACCATATTGCATCATTACTAATATATATTTTTAAAATATCAAATGAAAGACTGATTATGAGTCTTTTCATACTCACCTAATGTAAAGTAGACAACTTCACTCATTTTACCATCTCCTCCTTCACTGTAGCCAAGAACACGTAATTTGTAAATTTTGTCTTTTTCCAAATTGTCTACAATTCCTTCAGAGACTCTATCAAAGTCATAATAATTGTTGCAATAAATCGTTTCTGTAATTCCACAAACCCGAATCTGCAAAAGAAAATCAGGAATGGTTTATTCAAACTGAAACAGGAAAATTCAATGGATAACTCAATAGCATTGTTATAGATTGAAGTCAAAATGCCAAATTTAATCTTCTGTTTCCTTAGTTTCTGCAAAAAGTAAGAGGTGGGGGGCTTCAACCCTCACACCAACAGCAGATGTGTGCCAGAGTAAGCAAACATTATTAAAGAAAAAAACAAAAAAAACAGTGCAGTGATTTTGAAATATTAACTTATTTAGTACAATAAGGTTGAAAAGATTTTGCCATGATCATTCAAATGGGAATAGCTTGTCTTCAAATCACTAGTCCTGATGCTTTCCTTTGTTCAAACACCAACTGCTAGCACCAATCAGGACTAAGCAATTTTCTCAGCCACAAGGCAAGCCTGTAATATTTCTCATTATTTTTTTAACTCTTTAGTTGTCTTTTCAATATTTCATTTTTCTTTTATTTAGTGTGATACAGCATCTGATAATAAATTTGAAAAGAAAATGCATTGCACTAATCTTTTAAGTGTGGTCGATCTGTTTGCCTTGAAAATCAGCATTTGAGAACATTTTTTTTTCTAAATTGGACTCAAACATTGACTTCTGGTGATAGTAAAGTATATACAACTATTTCAACCAAGTGGAATCTTGAAGCAATTTCCTTTCTCTCGGATTACATTTACAAGGAAGTCGTCATACTGACCTATGGAAACATGAGACTGAAATCTCTTGTATATTAGATTTTATTTCATTGCAATGCTTTGTCTATTTCTGTTGACTAGTGTGTATAAGTGGCCTTGGAGTCCACATCCCAAATGTGGACCTTACATTCTTGTCTGCATTGTCTGAGAGACTGCCCTTCTCTCTGAGGTAGGTGTTAATATATCTGTGATACAACCATTTTCCATGCATGCATTCCAGGTGCTACTGGCCCGATCACAGCACTCTTTACTCAGTAATTAGGATGTCATCCCCCAGGTCATCTCTGCACTTAGCTTATCTGAATGTCACTGAGTGCAAAGTCTATCCTGGCATGATCTGTGGTGAGGTATTACACATTTTACTAAAACACATTTCGATTCACCAAGTCTCTTAATTTTCTTCAATGTCAGATGATATTTCATCGTTTTTATTCCTTTTCCTTTTTCAACAAAGTTGTGTATTTTTCTTTATTTTAATGTTAGTTGTGGACTCGTGGTCATATTTCACTTTCAACAATAGCCTGTACCTTCTTTGACTAACTGCCAATAGCAGTTGTAAATCTAATTCTTATTTAAATGCCTAAAATACTTACTCTATAGCCAGCCAATGCCATCTCACCCACTCGAGTAGTA
Source organism: Acanthosepion lycidas (assembly GCA_963932145.1). Taxonomy (NCBI): domain Eukaryota; kingdom Metazoa; phylum Mollusca; class Cephalopoda; order Sepiida; family Sepiidae; genus Acanthosepion; species Acanthosepion lycidas. Next base: position 15,246,472 of record OZ010576.1, read on the forward strand.
ACAATCCCTCTCCATGTTACACGGACGCTGTTTGGGCCATGGGAATGCACAAATACTTCAGTCGGATAATTGATAGGAGCTGAAAAGAAAGAGAAAATAGCATAAAATGACTCGTCAAAACTTTTTTTTTTTAAAATAGTAATGCTTTCTTTTTAAAAATGTTGCCTTATTTCAAATACTGGATTAATCTATATCAAATCATATAGTTTTCATGGAGACTTAAGAAATTTTCTTACATTTTTGAAACTTCAGTTGTTAACATTTGTTTGAGAGACAAATGAATCTGGAAAATTACATCTTGATTGAACTGTGAGAAATTGAAATTTGTTTATCTCATGAACTGGAAGCATGTTTTTGGCACTTCATAACTTTGGTATTCATTTCTATTTTTATGTTGAAATTCACTCAATAAAAGGCTCAGAAGCCACTCAAGCTTCATGAATTTAAGCATTCTACTAGGCTGGCATCTTGCTCTCACCCTTTCACTGTCGAAACTGTTAAATGTAGCCATCTCTTCTATGCCAATAGCTTCATGTCTCGCACCTCTCACATGTGGAACTCCCTCCCCAGTTCTTGTTTTCCTGATAACTATAATCTCCAACTATTCAAATGTAGTGTCAATCGACGTCTCCAAATGCCCTGATCTATCCCCTATCCTTCTATTTGCTTTAGCTCCAACTCTCTGTAACCCCTTGTGTGCTAGTGGCTTCCCACCTTGCTTGGGGTGAAACGCTCAAAAAAAAAAGTAGGATAGATAATGATTAATCCTTTATTTAAAAAGGTTAAGATTGTAAAGAGAATGACACTGTCAAAATGGTCATGATGAATGAGGTGATATGAATGAAATAGGAGGTTGCAGGAAGTTAAAATTATGCAGATAAGAAGAATAGATTAACAATAGATCGCTGTCTTTGTAATGTTTATGGAAGCATTCATGCAGAAGTTTGTTCCTCAAAGTAGTAGTTCTTGGAGAAAAAAACAAACAGAGTAAGTGGGACTTTCTTTTTTACATTTGGAATTTGAGGAAACAAGAATGCTTTGACTCCGTTGGAAATGGCATAATGTATCCAAACTAAAAGTCTGAACTGGTGGAACTAAAGAATGGAGCCCGAACATTTGCCATGGAAATAGCAACAGAATAGTGGTAAGCTTGCAACTTTGCAGCCTCTTTCCTACAACTACAGAGTGGAGATTAAGTCTTCTCCCATAGGAGCATATTAAAATTTTGAACATTTTGGAATAATGGCCACTTTCTGGAATAACAGAAGATATCAAACAGATTTTATGTACATTATTTACATTATTCAGACTATTGTCTTCATCTTTGTCGCCATATTATTATGTAATAAATATGGCGACAAAGATGAGGACAATCGCCCAAATAATGTACATAATAATCTCATCTCAGAAATATAGACAGATACTGAGATTTTATGTTTATAATTACCCTACCAAACAAGTAATTTCTAGCTTCATTTTATCGCTATTCTCAGTGCTTGGAATTATAGATCCCTATTGAATATTTTTATATACATACTGAGCTTAGTTATTAGGTGGGTGCAAAAATAATGATGTAATAATGTCGTTTTTTGACGTATTTTTTAACTTCAGAAAACGACATTATTACGTCATTATTTTTGCACCAACCTAATAATATAAGGAAGAAGAGTGTGTTGGAACAGTTTTCAAAGAGTAAATGTGTTTAATAAGATTTTCTTAAGTAGGAAGGCTCTGCTTACTTTCCTTTAAACTGTTGGCTTTTTATCCGGACTTTGATGCCACAAGTGTTTACAACTATCACAGTAATAAATTAAAATCACCTATTGTCATACGGAGTAAGATTAAAGTATTCCAAATGTTGATTGGAAATAATGTACCATCTTAATCATCTAACACTGTCTGTAAATGTTATATATAAAATGCTTGGAGAAAAGTAATCATATATAAAATTATAATATATAAAATGTCTTTATTGAAATGAATACCTGCATATGGAACTTCATTCATATAGTTCTCACTTGGAGGGCCCAGTCCTGCAGAGTTATACACTTGTACATTTGTCCAATAATTTGTATCTGAAAATAGTCCGATGATCAATCCGCTCTCCACTTGTCCTGGATAGCGTATAAATCTTATTAGGGGATCCTCTTCACCATCCATCCAATAATTGATCTGTCAAGATAAATAAATTCATCGTGCATTAGCAATATAAACACTTGGCAATATGTCTTTGGTCTTTGGTGAATTGCCCACTCTCTGGATGTAACAGAATAGACAAAAATGTCATTGAATATGTACGAGGTCTGATCAAAAAGTGTTAGGACTGGTGTTGTAAAAAGAAAACTACAACACATACTAATTCAGCATTTAAGCTCCTTTGAATATATATATCCAGCACTGTTTTCATTGTAGGAAGCATTCTTAGGATTCCTTTTTGAGATAGCAAGCATCTGGCTCATCACATTCTCTTGGATTTCCTTGATTTGAGTTTTGGAAAGAGGAAAAAGTTGCAAGTGGTGATATCTGGAGATGGTGGTTGTTGAACTTGGGGAATGTTGTCTTTGGCCAAAGACTGCTGCACAAGATATGGTGGTGGAGTTTACACTCACTGGACACATGCAAGTTCTTTTCTGATGAACAGCATCTTGTAAATGCCCACAACATGTCACTGCAGTGCTCTTTGTTTATTATCTGACTAGTTGGAACATACTCATGATGAACAATTCCTTTGGAGTGGAAGAAAACTGTCAACAGTGTCTTCACATTGTATCTACTCATTAATGCTTTCTTTGGTCTCAGAATGGTTGGGTGTCTTGGTTTTGGGGATCATAGCCATAGACACACAATTCATCACCTTTTATGACCATTTTCAAAATGTTTTCTGTGGTGTGATGAGATGACCACAGTCTACACACTTTCTTTCAAAGAACAGAAGTGAATGAAAATGCTATAACTTAGTGTGCATACATGACAGAATTCAAGGTCAGTCTTTGCCAAGCGACTTCGCTGTGTTCTTTAGTTCCATTATCATAACAGTCCTGATGCTCTTTTGATCAAACTCCATATGCTCGCCCCAGGAAAAACAACAAAGAATGAATGACATTGTAATAAATGCACACAGTAGACCATATAACAAATATGTCAACAAAGTATATACAAAGAAGTATAATAAATAGGTGTACAAAACAATACAAGATGCACACGGCAATACAACACATACACAAGTCAATATAACGTATAGAATACATTGCAATAAGTACATACAATAAGGCATGGTATGAGATAATATATTCAATATGAAATAATAAATGTATACATAAGACAATGTAATAAACACATACTTGCAGCAATTCAAACAATGCATACACATTGCAATTATCTACAGACACTATTCAAAGGCATGTAGGCCATTGACTTTACAGGTTTATTATAACTATGTCAGTCAGTTATGTCTCATATATAGGCGCTCATGTGTCTTTTGATGCATGACTCATGAGGCAGATTTTTCCCTAATGTAGATCGCTATTTCTTTCTGCAGTAGACTGCCAATCAAGGCTAAAGAACCCAGTCTGTCCTGCTATGGGAGAAGAGATGGATTCATACCTTTCCCTAAAGTAATTGTGCATAAATGAATTTAACAAACTCGACTGGAATTTGAACTTGGTTCTCCGAGTTCTCAATCTGAGCCAATATCCATTACACTACAATGCACATATGTACCAAGCTATAAAAATATCCTTGCCAGCTCCCTCCCTCATTGCAATGTTGTTAGAGCGTCTTTCTGTAATATACAGGGAAGGGATAAAATGCTGACAAACTCGTGTCCTTGAAAATGTTTAAAAGCATTTGGAAACCTTATTTTTCTTTTTAATTCCAATGTTGGTGCAATACAGTGATTTTTTTTTATGTCTATAACTCTATATTGTGAATAAACTTCATTGTTATATTTTGAAGTCGATTTTGAAACTTATAGAAAATTTCAAAAATGTATCTCTCGTATAATTTGCTCACAATATATTAACACAGAAGGCTCAGTGGTTATTAAGACACTTAAAACAGTATTTACATAAGGACTAATATCCTCATCTTTGTTGTTGTTCTCACAATGTTTCAGTCATTATGCCATCCAGCTTTCATTAGTTGTTTATCTGGGTATACAGTATTTGTACAGCTTCCTAGTGAGGCCAGAGTTTGAAAGTTTCATCTATGTGTCTCAGTCATGCTGACATACTTAAAACAGTGTCTCGGATTAAACATTAGGTGTTCAATAGTCTAGATGTTTGTTTTTTTTTTGTTATTTTTTACTGGATCCAATTTTGAAATAAAAATTTTTTTAAATTTTATCATTGATATGACTTGAAATACAATCACATAGAAGACAGGAATTTCTGGAATGTTTTGATGATTAGCACATTTCACTTAATAGCTTTCTTGGCTACCATACTTTAGGGAATAAATATATAATATATAAAAATATATATAAATATTGATTTTTCTAAGCGAGGCTTAGATGAGGCAAATGGCCAAAAGTATGGGGCACCCAGTGAGGATCGAACTCACTATTTGTAATAGTTTTAGCAAGACCAGCTTGCTAACCATTACACCACACTGAGAGAGGGGAGGGCTGAGGGCTTTTAATTTATCTTTAAGTTTTAAGAGAGGAAAGTCACTTACCTGATAGCCAAGGACTTGTCCTTTCATAACCTCCCGGATGTTTGGAACTTTTATCCAGGTTACCTCAAGAGCTGATCCATTGTAACCATCACACATGACATCAGTTGCAACGCCCACAGGAACTAAAGGAAGATATTGTAGCGAGAGACAAAGTTATTTTCTCTTGATCCCAAGCAAAAATAGCAATAAAAATTAACTATAAATATTCACAAGAACAGAAATAGTCACGTGACCTGATGAGACCCGCACTAGACATCGTTAGGCGGAAAAGTTAATCTTCCTCTTTTTGCTCCCTGAAGTTATTGTAACAATGTGTACTATTTCAGGCTCGTGGCAACCAAACAGATAAGTACAAAATTCATATTGTTTTTGGTACCCAGTCTTTTGGAAGTAGATATATGCAAACATTGTATTAAGAATTTCGAATATATATATATATATATATATATATAATTATTTATTTAAAAATATGATTCCAACACATTACATAAGAGGTCTCATGTTTCAAAACAAGAGCCGAAAAACTTCAATATAATTATTTGAATTAAATTGAATTAAAGTAAGCTCTGTTCCATTTTCAAGCAAAATTTTTTTTTTGAATAACTTATTTCTGAAATTTACGTGCTCTAACCAGTTCTTTCCTATTTTCTATATATTTTCACACACACACACACACACACACACATATATATATATATATATTCGAAATTCTTATATATATATATATATATATATATATATATATATATATATTGTTATACGTTATTTATATATACGCAAATATTTAAATAAATGCTCTCTTTATAATAAACAGTATTAACAACATTTACCAGCCTGAAGGTCCAAGAAATTTTCATAGAAAAATTGTGTCAATGAACTGGTATCCTACACAGAACCGTCATATAGCCTGACGTGCTATACCAGTTTAGCTACAAATGAGCGCCTGGTAAACAAGGTGTATTTTACTGCTTTTAAACTACAAACTTCCCATGATTTCCTTCAAACGTCTATAAACAGTATTAACAACATTTACCGGCTTGATACTGTTAATACTGTTTATTATAAACAGAGCATTTACTTAAATATTTGTGTATATGTTATATACCGTACCTATGAACACTAATGGGTACGTCCCAATCCTCATGAATACGTAGGACAATGTTGTAAGTGGGGGTAATATACTAAGTAGTTCACCACTAGCAGTGGTTTACCTACTTCACGCCGCTGGCGAGTATTGTATTTTTTTGATGTTATAAAGATTAGCATTTCATTTCCAACCTCCGTTTTGGTCATTCCTCATTCAGTAACCCTTCCTAGGTTACAACAGTATATATAAATAATGTATAACAATAAAATATATTAAATATATTAAAATATTTGTTGGACTTAGTCCATTTCATATATATATTTATACGAAGATATACGTGTTTTGTTTGTGTTGAGGGGTTCACCCTTTTTTACACAAATGGACTCACCCTGTATATACATATACTACGGCTACGTGAAGTCGAGAGCAAGACCTCCGAGTCGTGATACAGTCTTTGACTGGAAGCGACAGCTGTCGGACTCTCTGCTAACGCAGAGAGGGACCCGGACGAAGCTTTGCCGAAGGGCAAGGTTTCGTCCGGGGAGGTAGACAGGGTCTGAACCCGTCTAGGCGGGTTCAAAGGCTATATTTTTGGCCGAGCCTACGGGCTCGGAGATACCCACATTAAACCGGCCTTGTGCCACATTCAGTTCTCGTGGGTGGATCGATAAATACAGCAAGACCGAAGAGTCGAGTCCAGAGTGACAGAGTAAAAGATTGTAGGTAACCGGAAGAGTGAGGGTGATGTAACAGTGTTGTAGGAGTCACAGTGAGCGAGCACGTAGACTCAGTAAGAAGTCATACAGCGATACTTCAATACCAAAGACTATATATATATTTTGCTACTAACACGTATTCCTGGAACTACTAACCTGCATTACCAGTTTGTATTATTACGTTAATACATTATTTTCCTATATTCGTTCGTGGCGTTTGTTATTTATTGGTACCGGATTTCAACCCGGAATCCACAACATTTTGAACTTTTTCATATACTTATGTTGTCGTGTGTTTTATACACCTTAAACAAGTTCTATGCTACTGTAGCGACCAACGATCACCTGCGACTACCTGCAGCGATCATCTGCAACGACCAACTTTCCCGTATACTACGGGAGGTTTCGACACCGACCTCGACCAGCAATGCCTGCACTGCAACGTCCAACCGTCGACACGCCCGGAACGAACGCACCTCAGCATCCTGTCGTCGACCTCAACGTCCACCGTCGACACGACCGGAACGTCTGCACCTCGACTCCAGCCATCGACACGACCAATCCAACCCTCGACACGACCAGTCCGACCGCCATTACCTTGATTACCAGACCAATATACCCCACGGCCTCTTCTTTATAAATAAACTTAGCATTAATCACACATATCCTCGTTCTGTTGTTCATTTTGTTTCACCTTGTCAGATTTCACGTCTTTAATTCGAGAAACTCGGGCCTCTTGTGACCTAATCACCTACGATACGGGTGCGCTCGGGCCGTGGTTTCATATCATCCCCCTCCTCCAGGGGGTATACTACACTACATATTCCTGCACAACAATATAATACCAAGGATAAAGTCTGATAAATAATTAAAAAAAATCTTTGTTATATACACATTATGTTGTTGTTAAACCCGTAGATTATTTATCAAGTATAGAATGTTGTCGCCATTACTTCTGGATCAACTAAAAGCAATTAAATGACAAACAGTTTATGTTCATAATAAAAACAATGAATTTACATAAAAAAATGATATTCTTTTCGACACTCTAAGTGTGTGTGAGTGCATGTAAGTGGCTTGACTATTGTTCCGTAATGGATGGTGTTCAGAGTAAAAAAAAAAAAAAAAAAAAAATATAGGGTAAAAGAAAGTTTCTTGAAATTTTGCACCTTTTGTATTGATGCCAAGTGACCCTTGTCACATGGCTACATGTATAAGAAAGGTAATTCTATTTTCAGCACATCTATTTATCTATGTTCTTGTTTATTTTCTTATTTTTCTTTACTGTTGCTTGGTTCTTACAATTACCATAGCCTCATCACGCTAGTTGCTGCAGCTGTGGTTTCTGTAGCAAGTTTTTCTACTAACTCTACACCCAGCTGGTTTTAAATTCAGTGTTGTACTTCTCCTAGACTGGTTGCAAACCAAGGCTGGTCAGTCCAGTCTACCATGCTATTAACGCGTAGCCGGGGAAAGGGAAAAGATATAGATTTATATATTTTTCAAGGGTATTTGTATGAAAGCGAATGCAACGGCCTCGGCTGGAATTTGAACTCGACACACCAATCCTATTTTCTACAAATAATGCCGAGTCATCATTTACCTTCCAGATTGGGGTACGCTCTGAATCAGCAAAAAAAAAAAAAAAAATCCGAACCATTTTGGTCACAGAAGTGATTTTGTTAAGTCAGGGATCTTTCTTATCATCCAATCTTTTGTTCTAATATTATTCCACGCTATATGTTTGGCAACAGCAAAGTATTATTGCTTATAGTTTGAGATGCATTATTGCATTTTTCATATTTTCTTTTGGTTAGCTTCTTCAATTACAACAATTTTAACCTATTCTGAAGAGGAGACATGGTAGAGTAATGGATAGCAGCTCAGATTGAGGAATCGGAGAATTCCAACTGAATCCATTACATTCACTTACGCACTAATACCCTTGGGTAAGATATGAATCCTCTTCTTCTGCTATCAGCTATGGGTAAATAGCGGGACAGGCCAGGTTCTATAGCCTTGGATGGCAACTGGTCTACCGCAGAAAGAAATGGCAACCTACAGCAGGAAAAAAAAATTGCCTCGTCAGTCATGTATCGAAAGATATATGATCGCCTAAGCGTGTATCACGCATGAAACATAACTGACTGAACTGAATCTGAAATTGTTTAATTTGGAACAAAAATGTGTCAAATGAGTTTGTCTTGTGTCACAAAATTTTAGGCATTTCAACCAGCGATGTTGTCATAATTGTTCTTTATGACTTTGTCTTTTATTCCACGCTGTATTAGTGACTACTTAGTAGCAATAGTAAAAGAATTTATTTAGTAGAAATAGAATTTATTTTGAGATTGTGAGATTAAGTATTTACATTGTTATTTATTTCTGACAAGTTTTTTGATCTTTTAGCTATTTCAAATCAACGTGTCTTTGATAAGAATACAATTACAACAGTAGAAGAATTGAATGACTTTAGCAAATGAACAGATTAAATATTTAGAAGTTCAATAATCAAATGTTTCCATTTTTATCAGACAATAATACCAATTCAGGAACAGAAAAGCCCAATACACTGCATCTGTGTCCCTAGTCAGGCAACGGGACTGAGAGAGTGCCTGACTCAGTTGGCGGGACTGTAAGAGTGTCTGGAGTCAGACGCTGACTGTTTGTGTGTCTCGACTCAGGCGTTGGAACTGTAAGAGTGTCTGAACTCAGGACACACTTAGTCCCGCCACCTGAGTCTGGTGGCTGGAATGTAAGAGTGTGTCGACTCAGCCGCCGAAGCCTGTGACATTGTCTCCACTCGGGCAGTGGGACTGCATGAGTGTTCCAACACAGGCAATGTGATCGTAAGAGTATTTTTATTTTTTTTAAATATTTTTGGAAATTAATACGGTTCTTTCAATATCTTTTTAATGCAAATTATTTACATAATCAGTTTTAAAATGAATTCTGGATGTGCGAATGAATGCTGAAAAATCTTTTCCTTGAACCAGTTTCCAAAATCAGACCAAATAATTTAGGTACCACCATGTCTTTTTCCGAAACGAAAGCAAAAAATCGCTATCACTGTTTTGAAATATTTGCCAAAACTCTAGAAATTATCGGATTGAAACGATCAGGACTTATTCTTTAATAAGTAAATAAATGTTTTACCGAATAGGTTATTTTATTAAAAAAAACCAAAAAAAAACCCAAAAAACTATGAAGAAATATTCATTGTGATGATTCATACTTCCGAAAATATTTTCCAATAGTTTTTTTGTTATAAAAATAACCTTTTCAGTAAAATATTCACTAATGAATGGAACCTTAAAATTTTGAATCGAATATAATTCCCTAATTTTTGGCAAATATTTTAAAACAGAATCTGTCAATTTTTTGATTTCATTGCGGAAAAAAATTTCTATTTTGGTGCGTGGGTATCTTAGTCGTGTCGAAAACTTTTCAGCACCCACTTGTAGTGACAAAAAATGTCTAGCATGAGACACTAAAAAACCAATCAATTTGACACTTACGGTTTTCAGCCGACATGATGGTTTCTATGGTTGAGTTTGGGCCTTTTCCTTTCTCGTTGAATGCCTGGACTTTGACTTCGTATTCCAAATAATAGTTCTGCTCTCCCACTAAGGTCACTAAGTGGTCAGTATCGAAATTGAGAACTTTCTAAGCACAAAATTATAAAGGAAAAAAAAGGAATTAATTTGTAACTTCAAAATTATTTATTTAGTGTTTGTTTGGTCTAAAAACAATGAGTTAAAAAACTGCAGTGTTACAACTACATTTCGTTTCGTTTTACTTATATTAAAAACCCTTGTTTACCTCTGTGTTGGCGGCCGCTTTATTGTTGATTAGTTTGAACCGACATTTGAGAAGAAAGAATGTAAATAATTTGCTGAAAATGATATTCGCTATAAAAACACATGACACACACACACACACACACACACACACACAATGTTCGATAGAGATTTTCCTTAATTTATTTTTTAGAGAAAGAGGCTTCATTTGCAGGGTTTTTCTCGCAGTTTTCGGGTTGGTGAGAATTTTCGTTCGGTTTATTCAAACAAAATCAGAGCTGGGTTAGGCAAGTGCAGAGCCAGTAATACAGTGTAACCCGGATATAAGAGACCCGGATATAAGAGAAACACGGATATAAGAGACTTCTTTTCCGGTCCCGACAACTCTCTTATATCCGGGTTACACTGTATATGTTATAAAGAAGCCCGAATATTAAAGAATATCCATGAATATTAAATTATAAATTATTTACTAGAATAGTGATTATAACACAGATAAATATTTTTAACTTTTCTCAACATGATAAACAAACCCAGAAAAATACGAGGCAAATGATCCTAAAGTTAAAGAGATATTTGAATAGATTTAAAAATCAGCCTCGATATAACGAAAATGAAAAGATGAATAATTAAAGATGACGCGCCTCCTACATTTAAACATTTAATTAATATTATCAAATCATAACAAAAAGTATTGTTACATTTAATATCAGAAAAAAGACAGTTGAAATCTCTAGGGCACATAATGTGGAAAGGGTTTGTAAAATTTGACACTCACAGGACACATTGAAGACAAGAAAGAGGAAAACAAGGCATAACCTTTCTAACGAATAAATGTAAGTAAATGTTTTAAAAAATATTTTTATTGATTTCAAAACTATTGCTGTGGAATTTCCGGGTTCAGAAAACGTGACTCAAAAATTTTATTGAAGAAATTTTGCTGACGTCACGATTTTCTCAGTTTAGCAACAAGAAGTTGCTTTCACACTTGAACAATTTTGGCGGCAAACCTACGCGACTTATCCTGGAGGCTTAAGAATTAATGACATGACGACTCTCTTCGCAAAGCAACACCCAGCCCTTTTGCAAATAACAAGGTTAAGGATGAAATCACTACCAGCCAATCACTGTCTTTAAATCTATCGTCATGAGGACACTGCGAAGCCTATTTAAGAAGTAAAAAATAAATAAATCACAAGACGGAGTCTGACATCTCTCAGTTGCGCCTTTGACTTCGGACAGAGCTCAATTCAATTGTGTCTCTGCATGCGGACAGAGCGCAACTGAGAAATAATGAGAGATTTCCGGTGCTGAGGAACCGCTGCCCGCAAGTCTTTTATTGCATTAAAGAGGGAGAGGTGGTAGCAATACCGTCGGCAACACAACCGACTGTTCCGGAAGCTCGGGTATTCACGCTTGGGCTCTTCACGTTAAAGGACCTTGTGTTACATACCGTCACCAGTTGGCGCGGGGGGGGGCGTTAAATACCGAGTCGACTATTACTACCATCGCGACATATTGTTGCTCCCGGCCTAAATTCCTGGCCATGCGGGAAAAGTGAACAAATCTGGATTCAAACCCAAGTTATTATCAGTGATTCCAGAGATAAATTCACAGTCACATCAAGAGCCAAGAATCTTTTCATTCAAATAGAATTGTGATACAGGAAAGCCTCTTTCTAGGTGAAGCATTGTTTTTCTTTCTATCCTATTTTCTATATTTGAATTTTTTCAGTTATTTATCCTTTTTATATAAAAAAAACGATATCGAATCCTAATGCATTTGTTTGCATGTGTTCAGGAATGTTTTTAAAACCGTTTTTAACATAGATGTCGAATATTGTTTTTTGAAAGTGTGTTTCTCCTCCTCAAGGTTAATTTGATTTATATTGTGTTATTCGTAATTGAAAGGAAATATAGTTTTAAAAGTTCATGAATGTAATCGTTTTTTTCCTTATTTCATCAATATTGTTATTGGCCTAATATTTCATATTTCTGACACAAATGCACTAATATTTTGCATGCCCAGGACAACTCGTAACAAGTTTTTGTTGCGCTAAAAACGTTTTATGATTTCCCCTCCGCCCTGTCTTCTGTGTCGTGTGTGCCGCCACTTGTTACTCCTCTTTTTTCTTCATACTGGGTAGCCGAACAGGGTTTAGGAGAGATAACAAAAAGACAATATTTATTAAGAGCTGCAAAGAAAGTACAAGGAAGTTGTGGTGAGCCATGACCGCCAACGTTCTGAAGGGACACGGCACATAGAAGATGCCGATTTTATGAGACAGCTTAATGTAATTAATGCACGGACCTCGAAAATGCGGGGCTCGTAGCATTTGCTATTTTTGTTACTAGGATAATCTTGTACTGGTCAAAATAATAAACAAATATTTTTTAAAACCCTAACTTAATTGAAGAGCGTTACAAATTCACACAAAAGCTCTATTAACTGAACTTATTGTATCATATATTTAAGTAAATGCTCTGTTTATAATAAACAGTATTAACGACATTTACCGGCTTGAATGTCCAAGAAATTTTCATAGAAAATATGCGTCCTACGAAAACGGAACCGTCTTATAGCCTGACATGCTTTTACCGATTGAGCCACAGAGGAGCGTTTCGGTTAGCAAGGTCGATTACTGTTTTTAAACTACACTTCTCCATGATTTTCTCTCGTACATTCATATCTGCTCGATACGTATCCAAATGTAAACAAATGACGTCACACATTATGAAATGGACAAAGTCCGACAATTATTTTAAGACATTTTTTATGTTTATACGTTCTTTTTATAGAAACATAGAAAATGTCTTAAAATAATTATCGGACCTTTCCATTTCATAATACATATATTTATTAACTACTTATGGAAGTCAACTGAAAACTGTGTATATAAAAATGAGTTTGTTTTCCTTAAAGAATTTCCTTTTTCTCATATGTCTATTTCAATACGTCTGCTACAATGGTAGAAGTGTATATACTTTTATTCCCTCTCATTTCCTGATCTAGTGCTTTTCAGGTTGACGACTATACTAGTAAGAGGATGTACATCAAACTTTTGTAGATTTCTCTCCCTGTTTTGTCTCATTGACCTACTACGTACCGGTCAAAAATATTGTAACGGAATATTCATTATCATGATCAATATAATAATAAACTTGCAGCATCTTCTGCAAGGAAAGTAGGTTCACTGTGTCGTGCCAGAAGATTTTTCTTGTCAGAGTCCATCTTACACATCAACAAATCTACCATTCGTTCATGGATTATTGCCATATTTGGTCCAGTGCCCCCGCTGTTCCTTTCGAGGTTCTCAACAAAATCCAAACAAAGATCTACAATGTAATCGGTCCTGACTTGACATCTTGACTTCAGTCATTTTCTCATAGACGTAACGTGGCTTCTCTCTGTCTTTTCTAGAAATATTTTCATGGCAACTGTTCTGATGTGCTATCTTCTCTGATGCCCCGATCACATTTAAACGTGCTACTAGATTGGCATCTAGGTCCCACTCTTTTACTGTTGAAATAGTTAAATACAACCGCCACTTCTACCCCAGCAGTTTCATTTCTCGCACTTCCCGACAGTGAAACTCCCTTCCTCTTACTTGCTTCCCTGATAACTACAATCTTCAAAAATTTAAATGTAACGTCAATCGCCATCTTCTGTTTTCTTGATCCCCGTTCTTCTTTTATCCTTTTCCTAAATCCCCTCTATACATAGTCTTTTCACTCTCAGTACCCCTGCGTGTTAGTGGCACTCCCGCCTTGCTTGAGGTGAAATGCTTAAAAAATAAATAAAAATTGTGTTTAGTAGCCATTTACATATTTCCTCTGTGAACGTTTATAATATATAAATGCTAAATGCCAATTATTTTCTGAACTCAAAGAAACGATTCTTCTATAGAATTTGAAGTTGCCTAAAAACAAAGTCTTTCCCATATCCACTTATCGCTAAATACTAAATTTATAATTCAAAGTAAGATGTGAGAGGAGGACGAACGAGAAGAGAAAAAAAAAAGGAAAAAGCTGAAACACTGTTGGAAAAAAGAAAACTGATTCTTTTAACCGAATGTCCAAATGTTATAAAAATATATTTTGAAATTTCTTACCTTTTCAAATCTAGTTTTCAACGATTTTTTTCTCCAGTAGACAATATAACCAATATTTTGACCAGCCTGTTCTCCGGGATCAAGAGGCTGAAATAAGTAAGAAAAGAAAACCAGAAAATATTTTTTCCCTATCATCATCAACAATAACAACAAACAAATCAACGCCTTGATGCTACACCAGGAATAGCTTCAAATCTAAGCTGACTTGAGATAATGAAATGTACATTTTTTGGCTCCGTGAAATAAAATGAACTACAGTAAATATCCCATTGAGTATCACAGATTGGCTTGTCAGTTCCAGTTTTGCGTGTGTCTTACGGGCCGATGTATTGTCCATCTCTGTTCATGAATGGGAGTAGTGTGACACCATGGGTGCAACACCCACGTAGAAGAGAAAAATGTGTTTCTGTTTAATAGCCAGGGGAAGGGTTTTGGAGTCTAGTCTTCTAAGCAGCATCCGCTTTGACCAAAAGGGAACGGAAGAGCAAATGAGTGGATGGGGACTTTTGGAGGACAAGTGACAACAAAAATGAACACAGAGCGTATCCAGTTGCTGATCTATATCGACTGTCACGCCTAGCATCGGTGTCAGTTCTAGTAGACTGTTACAGAGTAAGAGGTACAGTTTATGGGGATATGCGGGGACGATAACAGTTTACCCTAAAATTGAAATGGCTAAGATTGTAGTGATCGGAGAGCATCCTCTTGGGAGTCGATTCCACAAAATAGCAGTTCGTGGAAAGAAGCTGTTCGAGTTGAACTCACGTCACAATAATGGAATACAAAGGGAATGAGGGTGGTTCGCTACAATGGTGGGCCTTAACTGTGAAGACTAGATCTGGTGGAACTATGGAATATAGTTCGTCTGATCACTTTCGATGGAAAGTGATAGAATACCGAGTGGTTTTGCAACGTTTCATCTGTGTTAAAGGACTGGTAGGGTGGAAAATAAATCATCACCCACAAACCCGTAGAGACGTTTTGGGACTCAAAGAGCCAGTTCAGGCCGAAAAATGAAGTACTGTTGCCATATCTGAGCAGGAGCTGACCAGTCTTCAAAGGTATAGGATAGTAGGGGGAGTCAGGTACTTACAGGAGCGGTACAGGTAACCATCCGTTTTACAAGCATGTTTAACGATGGATTGTATGTACGAGTTCCTCTTAAGGTCTGGATTGAGCTTAAGTGCTTATGAGTTGCTTTTATTAAAAGCTCTCGCCATATCGCACATATTAGCTGTGATAGATATACCTGCTATAACCCTTATCAGACTGGGTGTGATGATG
>OZ010576.1:15262343-15539843 GCA_963932145.1 Acanthosepion lycidas
TAACAGATTTTTAACTGGCTTCCACGATTTAATGTATGTCAGTATGTTAATTTTGTTTAACAGCATAAACATGTCAAAATCGATATTTAAGGCCGATACATTTTCGAAAATATAGGCGGGGGTTGATGATCCCAGTGCGTGGTGCCATTGACCCAAAATCTCTGAGTCGAAACTGTTCGGAATTTGTTGATGGTTGTGCTAGCATGAAGTCACAAGTCATCATGACCGAGGGTTTCCTTGTTCAGTTACTGAGCAGGCCAGATAATCAGCTCTCTCCCAGAAACTGTAACTAAGGTCGGTTCAGCATAGATACAGTAAAAGCCACAGGTTTGCTCTGTAGGTGTTGAAGAAACACAAATATGCCTGAGCAGGCGTTTACAAACGGGATTAGTTAATCACATTAATTCAAGTTTTCCATACTTGATGTTTAAAATGAATATAATATAAATTTTTAACAGGAGTTTAAAAAAAAATTTTAAATTACTTTTTTTTATCACGATTTGAATAATTTTGTATCTCTCTTGTTAAAAATTACGTGCAGGATTTTAAAATTGTAAAAATTATAATAATTATCATAAGGCTGGAAAGAAAGTACTGTCACATTTGAAGATGATAAAGACACAAATACTTCTTTGTTCTCAATTGATATACTTAATCAAAATAATATTTCCCCTCATTATAACGACATAATCCTTTCTATTTGTCAAATTGTTGATTCTTCGTGTGTAAAATTCTTTAGGCTTAAATATAAAGAAACATTCAGTTTTGGCCTATTCACAAACTGTTTTCTCGCAGAAACATATTGCAATGATCTGAAAAGGTAATTGACAGATGGAGCAAAGTCAGGAGAGTAAGGAGGATGAGGCAAAATCTTTTATAGTTCGTGACATAATCTTTTCCTGGCTAGGACAACAGTCTTGAAGTATCGTGTAGGAACAACACGTTTTTACGATTGACCAATGATGAGTAATCTTGAGCACTTTTTTGTACAACACTTCCAATTGACGATAATACATCTTCGCATTAACCCGTTTCTTGTTGGTTTAGCATATCCCACCAAACATAGAGCATAACATTTTTCGTATTTAGTCATAGTTTGGGGATGCATTCTCCTTTTTCAGTGGGTGATAATAGGGTTTGTGACGTACGGTGGCCGTTAATAATTAAGTATAACTCAAGACTTCAATGTTAAATAAATCAGTATTTATGTACAACCGCAAATAAATACTTTATAAGAACAAAGAAGTAAAACTCAACCAGAGATGATTAACCATTTCAGTGAATACCTTGTTAGTAGCGCGGCTCGGCTTAACGTCCGATAAATCCTAAATCAAAACCTCAAATCATCGACGCACAATAATTCACACTAATTCGACTGGATAGTTCCACTCAATAGTCACTCAAAAATAACTCAGTAGTCTGACACCGCTATTTATACGCCTGACGGAAAAAAAAAAACATATATTCATAAGTCCGGAGTGTCACGCTCGAACCTTGGTGTCAGTAGTTACCTATTTCCGTCCTGTATGACAATAGGTAAGCGTATAAATAGCCCATTCACACTCGGCATTCCCTGCTGCTAAAGATTTTTGTTTAAAGTTTTACGGAAAAGGTATTTAATGAGGGGATCAAAGCAAGCATTCAGTTGAGGGCTAGAGTTTGGTTCACACAGTACTGTTCCTATGATCAATGAGATTTAAATCTTGATATTGTTTGAAAACCTTACAAATCATTTGATGGCATCCACAAATGTCAGCAGAGAATTACCTTCCATCAAGACAAGTACAATAAACAACGCATCGAAAAACTAAACAATTTCTAACGTTTCATGTTCATTGTCAAATGTTTTTGTTTCCTTTTTGTAAATTGAGATTATATAAAAACAAAGCATCAAAAACAACTGACCTTCCAAGTAATAGTCAAGACACCCACGCTGCCTCCTCCCCCACCAACGTGACTCGGAGACTTCTGGGGTGGGGCTGACGGAGTGCGGTAAACAACTGCAATAAAAACGCAAAGATCTGCTGAGTTTCGTTTTGTCATTTTCAAAATCCTTATTAAAAATAATTAAGTTGGACACCAAATACTAATCCATAAAACACAAAATAGATTTGAACTTCACTTGTTTACAATCTTTTTAAAAAATAGAAAATAGGATACTTTTTAAAACTTTTAGTCCTAAGAAAAATGTAGTCGTTTATACACTGACATCACAGAAAGACGTTAAATTTTTACAATAAACCGCAACTATACAATTCTGTACGCACAACGTGTGAAAGCACGTGGGATACCCTGTCCTCGTCAGCCGCCAACGATGGCAGGTAACACAGTTTGGGTGGCTAAGGCGGTACTGCCACCCCTTGCGCCATAAGCAGCTTTTGCCACAGGACAGATTTTTTGTATACGTGTCAGTCTCTACACACACAAACACATATATTTAAAAAATTAGGAGATCAGCCAATCACGCAACCTTGGTTTCACCCTTTCGGTATTCTCAGGCGATATAGGCCGGAATATATATAATTGTGTATTTGAAGAGTAATCCTTCTTTTAAAAAAGTTTCATTAAAGACGAATGACAAGGTACAGCGATTAAGCTTTTTATTCAATTTTTCTTGTGTTCGGATAAGTGTTTTCATTTCTGGACAGTTTTTACATACTTTATAAGTATGTAATAACTGTCCAAATGTTCTATATATCCGAGCGTGCTCGGGTATTTATATCTGGAAATAATGATAATAAACCCACCAACTCTTTCTGCTACCGCGGTTTCCACCAATAAATGGTTTCTTCAGGCAGTAAAAAGCTTTCATTTAAGGCGACTGACAAGGTACAACGATTAAATATTTTATTCAATTTTTCTTGTGTTCGTATAAGTATTTTCTTTTCTTGATATAAAGCGTATAAAAACTGTCCAAATGTTCTATATATCCGATTGCTTTCGGCTAGTCTTTTAGCCATTATCAAGGATGTTTTTTCTTTTTTTTTTTACTGAATATGGAGATTTATTTTTTATATATGTGTATCTCTAGTGACGAGGATATATATATTTTTTTTATTTTCCAAGTATAAAGAGCCGAGCACACTTGGATATATAGATCATTTTGGACAGTTTTTACATACTTTATGTCCAGAAATGAAAACATTTATACGAACACGAGAAAAATTAAATAAAAAGCTTAATCGTAGTACCTTGTCAGTTGTCTTTAATGAAACTTTATATATATATATATATATATATATATATATATATATATATATATATATATATGATAGTAGAAAAAGTTTGTTCATGTATGCTTCTTATAATGTCGTTTTAATGAAACATGCATAAATGAAGGATTGTTGCCTAAATACACAATTTTTTATAATATGTAGATATAGTAGACCAATGAAATAAATTCGAGAGATAAATGAAGCAATAATAATGATAATAAAAATATTTAAAGAAGGTAAAAAGATTACCTTTAGAAATTGGTACGTAAGAGTACTTATGGTAGATAAATTATTAAAAAAAAATAAAATAATGACCGGCGTGTGCGTGATGGTCGTTTAAAACAACTCTATAAATCAAGGTAAAAATAACACAAAGCTTTTTATTAAAGAAATCGGAAACACAGTTAAAAATTTATGGAAAAATGACCCTTTTTAAATAAAGCCGTGGATTAGACATACACGTGACAGTTAATGCAATTATTAAAATCCTTGCGATTAGATTTAGAATGGTGTATTTGTGTTGATGCAATTGTTAAAATAGTGAAAAGAAAAGACAAACCAGATGGCCAACTCGCGTCTCCAAGTCCAAAGTCATTTACAGCTCTCACCCGAAATCTGTAGGAAGTACCAGGATTAAGACCACTCACTTGTACCATCCTTTTATCCTCATTATCTACGAAAGTTGTCCTGTCTGGAATATCTGAAAATAACGAGTATCATAAAATGAGTATAATTCTGTCATCTATGAGAAGATTTGTTTCTTTAACTTTCTTATACAGTAATAAAGACTGCTACGTTTTACACTACCAATCGTATTTGTAGGCCCGTTGAAATACATTGCAAGCTTTCTAAAATGAATGCAAACATACAAGTGCCTACTTTTGAGCAAGAGCACAGAGGGCATGCAAAGACGGCTTTGAAGAAGACTAGGAAAGCTAGAAATGTTTTGTCAAGGTCAAATTTCCTGAACTTCTTGGTAGTAAAGTATATATATATATATATATATATATATATATATATATATATATATATATATATATATATGCATATATATATATATATATATATTATAGTCATAAATAAAATTAAATGTTCACTTATCTTGTCTCTACTAACAGTTTTGTAGAGATTATATGCTTTCTTCAGGAAACTTAATTGTAAAATTGAATTTATTTTAGTAAATCATATTTAAGACTAATTTTCTTTAAAAGGCGTTAATTTATGGCGTAAACCTATTTACGATTGTTCGTTTATATGTATATGTAATCGGAATTTTGATATTAATGCGACATTTGATTTGAATTATATGTGTAGTCAAGTATTTCTTTTTTGTCTCTTTTTGCGAAAGACAATCTTATTCATATTTGCTTAAAATTTGGTATATATATATATATATATATATATATATATATATATATATATATATATATATATATGGTGAAAAGATATAGACAGTATGAACATAGTAGTCAAGTTATTGGTCTAAAGATTACATTGAGGTGTGAAAATGTCAATAGCCATGCGCTGTTGATTCCTATGTGTACACACACAGACACACATATTGACTGATTGATTGATTGCTACGTATTGGCAGAAGGTCATCTCTACAATTTTGGATTCAGCAGCCGTGGGTAAATAAATGACTTAAAAAACCACTTTATTTCTACATGTTGCTATCATACATGGCAGGCGAAAGACGTGTATAGTCTTAGAGTTTACCATGCATTTTCTCCCTCTCATATATATATATATATATATATATATATATATATATATATATATATATATATATATATATGGGGTGGCAATAAACTCACGATACAGTTACTTATAATAAAAAAAATCAATGCATTGAAGCAGGTGGCTTACAGCTCGAACAGTATCAGTAATTAATTCACTATTGTTTACTATAGCATTTTATTAATATTAACCAGAATTAACCAGAGCCATTTCAATAATACATTTCGGGTCTGTTGATTAATTGTTTTGTCTTGTTATTGTAAGTGACTGTATAGTGACTTTATTGCCACCCTGTATATGTGTGTGGGTGTGTGCGTATATATATATATATATATATATATATATATATATATATATATATATATATAATATTAGTGGTAAATATACATATATGTGCAAAATCCACAGGTGCATATATACACATGTATATTTTAGAATAAAAAATTTCCGAGAGGATAGAATCCAGGTAGAACTCAATGTCCAGGACAGAGTAAGGATATAATAAAAAGGCTTAAACACTAACATTCCATGGTCATAATTTATTCCATTGGAATCGTAAATACGATCCAATTCATCATCACCTCGAAGTGTATCCTTATTGTTTTAGACATCCGACAACAATCATTTTTCCCCCTTCCACTCACACCTAGTTTTTAAATAAAACTCTCTCTGTTAAACCCCTCTCTTATGAACTAACATTCGTCCCACACTCTCATAATTACACTCTCTCTAAATTCTATTTTTATTTCCGGAGTAGGTTTTTTTCTGTTTTCTTTTTGAATTTGTAGGTCTGATGAATTGGATCGTATTTACGATTCCAATGGAATAAATTATGACCATGGAATATTAGTGTTTAAGCCTTTTTATTATATATATATATATATATATATATATATATATATATATATATATATATATATATATATATATATATATATATATATATATATATATATATATATATATATATATATATATATATATATATATATAATGTGCGTGTGGCAGAGTGGTTAGAATGTTCGTATTCTAACCATGAGACGAGCGTTCGATTTGTCAGGGCGGTGACTTTTCATCTGAAAGATCTGGGGAGGCGATTCTAGCGTATCGTACCTTTGGATTGTCCCAAGCTTTTTAAGTGAAATCGATAGACGTTGTGCTAGCACGAAGTCACAAGTCATCCTTGCCGAGAGTTTGTTCAAACTGCTGATCATGACAGAGTAAGCACTCTTTCCCAGAAACTGTAACTAAGGTCCGCTCGGGATAGTTGCAATCTAGACAACAGGTAGGCCCTGTGGATGTTGAACAAATACAAATGTTCCTGATCTAGGGCAAAATAAAATTTAAAAACATCTCACAAACCAAAAGATTTCCAGCGATATCTGGTGGCCTCCACACAAATTAGTCTTGTAAAACACACGAATTTCAAATGCTGCCATCTCATCTTTTTCAAAGTAAACTAAATTATTCTGGATATTCTTGATACGCTATGCGAACGAGAATGGTAAAAAGTTAAACTTACTGTTTGCGACAATTTGCCATTCTGGTTCATAATTGGTCGAAGCTTCAATAATCTGAAAAGCAATCGGTCGACCTCGGCTGGCTCCGGTCGTCCATCTGAGACGCATCGAGAAAGGGCGTATACTCCCTTGTTCAACGTACACGCCACTTGCCGCTCCGGGTGGACCTGTTTAGACAAAAAGAGAGTAGTTTCTTACGATTTATTTTCCACCAGCAGGGCCCGTTAAATTTCCAACAATGCAGAGTATTAAGATATCATGTCTTGGATTATGCATTAATGCAATTCTTCTATGTGTTGTGTCTAATACCGGATTTACCTATAGGCTTAGCAGGCTGAAGCATAGGGCCTCAAAATCTAGGATGCCTTCAGCCAAGGGGTATAATATTTTGACACTGTCATCAGCATTGTCTTACACATGCTGTCATAACGCATTGTAGACTCTAAACAACTCTTCACTAACTTTAAACACTTGTCATCACACTCGGCTTTACTGAGATTGTTTAACACTTTTCCATTTTCCTCTCCTCGTGAGAATGCGAGGTTTGAAGGAGCCTCAAAAACGGAATAGCTTAGGGACACTTTGGTTCTCTGTGTCGTGCCTGAAGATTTTTCTCGGCTGAATCTATCTCTCAAATCTAAAAATCAACCATTCGTTCTTGCATTGAATATTGCTGCCATATAAGGTATGGTGCCCCCGCTGTTCATCTCGAGGTCCTTGACAAAATCCTGATCTGGCATCTTGTTTATATTCATTTTCTCAAAAAACGTACTGTAGCTTCCCCCTGTCTTTTCTGCAAATATTTTCATGGCAACTGCTCTGACGAGTTACTTTCACTGGTACCCAAACTGTATGAATATAAGCGTACCATCCTTTCACTGTCGAAACCATTAAATGTAGCCGTCTCTTCTACTCTAACAGCTTCTTATCTCGCACTTCTTGATAGTGGTCCTCTTACTTGCTTCCCTGGTAGCTATAATATTAAAATGTAATGTCAATCGACATCTTCTGATGCCTTGCTCTTGATCCCCGTCCTTCTCTTTATCCTTTCCTCAAACACCCTTCTTTACTCTTGCTCTCACCCTCTGTAACCCCTTAAGTGCTAGTGGCACTCCCGCCTTGTGTGAAAAACAAAATCCGGCTCTGGTCGTGTCCCACCAGGACGTGGGGGATCATGGCGCTTCACAACTTTCTATCCTTTGTAAATCTTAGTAAGGTTTGTTTTTTAACCATCCCTAACACTCCCTTTTCTGACACCCATTTACACAAGATTGTTAGGTAGGTTATTCAATTTCCCTCTGTTCTACTTGCTGTCAGTATATTCTGTGAGTGTCAGATTCTCCAAGTCTCCTTTCCTTATTATGTTTACCAGAAATTCCAGCTGTCATTTTCTGATTCTATGCATAAGTGTCATTTATGTTTTCAGTTTCCCTAAAACCTCCTCGTTACTCGCACATTCAATCCATGGTATTCTCAGTATCCTTCTGTAGAACCATATTTCTATTGCCTCAACTTTCTTCTTCATTCAATGAAGAGATTGTCCAGCATTCACTACCTTAGAGAAGGGTGAATAATAAATAAGAGTTAAGCATTCTTTTTCTTTTTTTCTAATTAAATGTTCCTGTTTCTTAATACTTTACTTATCTTTTGGAAGGCATCTTTTGCCATTCCAACACACCTTCGTTTTCCGTCCTTTGTCATAACACTTCCAAGATAGTAAAATTGCCGTGCTTGCTTGTTTTTGGCATCTTCAACTCGTCATACAATTTACAGCGGCGTAAATGTATGTGGCTTTCTTCGAACGTGGATCCTCTTGCTTGGATGTGAGAGATTCTCTCTTTTCCCGCTCAGATGGGATGCTTATATAACTTCCTCTCATCCGATTGTCGCACGTGATCACACACTAAGCTCATCTGGGTGGATCATTTAATTACACGCTGTGGGTAGTCACTGACATTCTTTGAGGTACGATTCGGCATTTAGTGGCTTTGTGATTAATACCCAACTTCAACAGGTTCCTCTGATGCTCTCTTGTGACATTAATTGCTACACCTACTTTGGTATCTCTTATTCTCTTCATATATTTGGGTCACCACAGATCAACTTCTCTAAGACCCAAAGTTCCTTAGCAATGTTTAACCTTCGTGTCTGCAAAATAACGGTGTGTCAAAGTGACAGCTTTCCCTTGATACCGCTATTATTTTGTACTACCTTCACTTTCTCAACAATGTTTATTTACAAGATTATAAAAATATGTCAAGTACAAAGCGATATTTATTATATTACATTTTATAAAGCTTTATATTTTATTATTTACCATTTTATAAAGAAACAAGAGTGAAAAGAAATTCAAAACTTTTTTAAAAACTCCAAAACTTTAAAATATGTAAAACATTTACAATACAATATTTATTAATTACCATTTTATAAATAACTATGAAAACAAGTTTTTTATAATCCTGAAACATTGCATTTTATTAGTTGGTTTTCATTTTCTATAAAATTATTCTTGTAAATAAACAATTTAATAAATAAATAGTGTTTAATATCTTTGTGATCAATTTTCAAGAATAAAGAAATTGTATAAATCTTTTTTCATGTTTGGGTTTTGTTAAAATTCTAATCATAGCTTTTTAAAACAACAAACATTGCCGAGGGAGTGATAATAATAGTCAATAAAAAACCCGTCCCTTTAACATACCGTGTTGTTGCGTGCAAAAAGGGTGAACTTTTTTAAAATTTTCCTTATTGGAATTAAATTTAATTCAGATCTCTAGTATTTCCAAGTGTGACTCACACATTCCACATATGAGTTGAAATGTTGTTGAATTAATTCTCTTTAAAGTACTTAATCTCTTTAAGTTGCAGCTGTTGAAGTTGGAAAAAATGTTTCTTTGCTTTACTTCTTTAAGTAAATTTGGAGTTAAGATTAGATATTGTTTTTGATGTAACATTAATTCCCTCCTAAAAATCTGGCGCCATTTTTCGTCCAACATTTCTGGTTTGGTTTGATTTGGTTTGGTTTGTTTTACGGCATATCAACCTCAATGGGTTATTTAATGCTGACATGATTTTTATTGCTGATCACATTTTTTATCCATCGATCTATCTATCTACAGTGTAACCCGGATATAAGAGAGTTGTCGGGACTGGATAATAAGTCTCTTATATCCGGGTTTCTCTTATATCCGGGTTTGGTCTATTTTGTTTAGGTAAGTATGGCTCTAATTTGGGACCAGAGAAAATCTCTCTTATATCCGGGTTTCTTATATCCGGGTTACACTGTATGTATGTATGTATCTATCTATCTATCTCAGTATATATTTGTTTGGTTTGGTTTGTTTTACGGCATATCAACCTCAATGGGTTATTTAATGCCGCCTAGATTTTTTATTGCTGTTAATATTGTTTTTTCAAAAATGCATTGCTCTAATATATTTTTCCTTCAAAAATGTATTGCTGCGAATAATTTTTTTTCTTCAAAAATTCATTGCTGCTAATAATTTTTTTACAAAATTGTATTGTTAGTACTAAAATCCACTCCTACACCTTCACAGCGCTCACAGGGACCCCAAGAAGTGCCACCACCCCGAGTCAAGGCGGACCCGGGAACACCAGCAAACAAGAGGTGGCTCAACAATCCTCAAAACCTCCCGATCAGAGGTCCCACCGTTGGATATAGTTCAGACGTAAAAAAAAAAAAAAAAAAAGAAGACAAATACCGGCGTTTTAGTAGCTTTTCTTTTTTTTTATATTTTTATTTTAATGACCGACATTTTCTAGAGAAATTACTTCACACTTTTGAAAAATGTAGCCTTAAGAATTAATATTGGAATATCGTGATAATGGGAATGCTGCATAAAAAATATTGAAAACCGGAATTTAACGAAACTTACCGAGTACTTTTACATACGCTTTGGCTTCAACGCTATCCAAGGGCGTCTCCGCTACACATGTGTAATAACCCTGGTGCTTAAACTGTATTGTACGGATCACAAGGCTACCGGACTTTCCGTTTTCTTCTGCCTAGAATTAAGTTATGAAAAAAATTTCGTGATTACGTAAAAAAAACTTTTCAGTGCGGGATTTCTAAAACATTTTAGGACTATTTTGTTTTTGTGTTATTACAGATTGAGATTCCTTCCTCCGAAATTCTTGGAACCGGGAGTGCTTCGGTTTTCAGATTTTGGAATACAGGTTATTTGTAGTATAGCATCTATAAAATGGTGCATCTTGGGAATGGAACCCAAGCATAAACACAACATCCCTTTACATATCATAACATCAGCTTATACATATATCCTGAAGTTAGTTTTGTATAAATAATATATACCCTGAAAGTAGTTTTATATAAAATTTAATAAATTTTGTGTACTCACAGATACTGGTAATGATATAGTGAACAAAACAAGATCTAAATATAAAATTCAAATGCTAAGCACTGACTCATTGATTTTGTTAGAATTTTAAAAAAGACTTGAATTTACAAACTTTGCTTAACACACACGCAAAAACGAATCCAAAACAAAACTCGTAAAATTTCACACCTTGATGCGAAATGTTTTTCAGCCAATAGAAAACTAGGAAACATTTAAAAACAAAATTCAAATAATCTTCAATTCTCAGAAACAAATTCTTTTACGGACCTTTTCACGAGCCGACGCAAAAATTTGTTCATCGTCCAATGAAAAGACTTGAATCATATCCGAGACTGAATTCCCAAATGACTTTTTCAAGCCGCAAAAACAAAATAAAAGACGGGCAATTTCGCCTATCACTAGAGAGGAGGAGACGAGCGTATTAACAAGTCCTTTGACAACGTCAAGCGAGTGTTATTATTATCTTTACCCTTCTCCTTCACCTCTTTTATACTTGATAAACTAAAGAAACTTTTAAGACTGAGCGATTACTTCAAAGACATTCCCACCCTTCGATAACGCTCATACATACATACTTACATCCACACATACGTTCCTGCCTACATATAAACTCATTCTTGCAAGGACTACTACGAACATTTTAACGACCTTGTATCAACCAAAATACATTAATTTTATTTGTAAATTGATTTATATGTATATAAATTTGTTGTTTCACTTTACAATTTGATTTTCTTGTTTTATACCCCTCTTATGGTTGGCTATCTAACTAACAAGGCCAAATCAAACTAACCTGTTTCCTCACTCATACACTTCACTATAATGACACTAGTGTGCGAACCTACTTACGCACAAACATATTCATACAAACACAAAATCACATGTACAATGGCAAACGATCATTGGCTAATAAATCACTAATACATTTTCTACAGGCAATTTACAAATCGCAGTAATGCGACAATTTTGCAATCGCTTTATTTTTTTAAGTAGTCAAATTTGTGCACTTTTGGGTGAAGTGGCTCACAGAAGCTTCCCTAAGTCTCCCTAAAGCTCGCTTGCTGATTGATTAATGCTAACCAATCAGATCATTTGCGCGTGAAGAATAATTTTTCCCGCGCAACGAATCGGAGCTTATTTAAGCCAAGATTTTTCTCATCTCAATTAGTGAGACCTCAACTGCTAAACGAATCTACGACAGTTGGAACTCCAATTCTAACCATGCGCGCCAACCTTCTCACTCACACGCACACCCACATGGTGATGATAATTTGTGCACCTTCACTAAAAACTTCTTTTGACACAACAATACTTTTCAACAGTAATATCAGAAGAACAATCATATGAAACACCCAGGAACATTTATCCAGTGAACTTTAAACCAAATAATTATCTCTCACTGAACTCTTAAATTGCAGTCAAAGAGAGGAAACTCATGATTAATTCAACCTTTCTTACTTAAATGCATTTTTTCTTTCACGTCATTGTTTGATATTGTACATCTTGTTGAAATACATATATTTTATGTGCAACATTGTCTTGTGGTTATTCTTCTTGAATGAGTCATGTTTTCTTATCAAAGTTAAATTAATGTGGTGAAGTACCCTACACTAGCCATGTAATGCCCACAAGGAATTTTAAGTGGCGAAATTAAGATTTCAAGCAAAAATGATTTTTCCTGCTTTCTGTACGTGTAAAAAAAACAAAAAAAACTTGACCGCTACACACAAAAAATATATAAAAATGCAACACCAAACTCTACTTCTACATCAGGTGTGAGAAACTGGAGGGAGAGTATATCATCGATGACATCACTGTGAAAAGGAAAATTCGCTATGGTATCAGTCTCTACCAACGATATCGTGTTTTGATTAAATTATTACAGTACATACTCGTACGGTATTTGTATAATAACAAAACATAGATTCCGATTACAGTTAAATGTAATGAAAACTTTAAAAAAAAAGTTTTATTTGTAACGCTGCAACGTGAAAATCATGCTACAGGGAGCCATGTTGCTTTTTGAAATTTTCCATTTGTTCCAAGTCATGTCAGCACTTGAAAAAACTTTCGGATTTTAGAATTTCAGATAAAGGACACTCAGCTCGTATCGTGACTCTAATTAATATATTTTATTTATTTATTGATTTATTTGTGATCTGCATAAACAAAAAAGAAATGTAAATAAAACGTTGTCGCTGAAAGGGTCCTTAAAATATACACTATTTGAGACTGGAATATTTTTAATCATCCCACCTTCTCGCAGGATTTTTAAATTTTAGCGGAAAATACGTCTTTTTCACCTACCAAGGGAAAATACTTAAAAAAAAAAAAAAAAACTCAAACAATCCTTTACTTTTAAAGTCAGTGAGTGACGTCAATCTGACAAAATATCTCTTCAGGTGCTTCAAGACAATTATTGCTTTCAATGCCATCACCAACTGCGAAATGTTTTCAAATCATTACCCTAAGAAGATCCATAGCCTTAAAAAATATCAAGAATCTTCACTTACAACCTCTTTTTTTTTTCATTTATATCACACACTTTATTCATTATAACAATTTTAACAGAAATCCTCTTTCGTGCCTTTTTACTGGGTAAATTTTAGCCTAAAAAAATTAAATGCCAAGATTTTGTTTCCTAGTTGATATCTAAATTATACTTCCTATCAGTAAATATAGCTATCACCACATTATGAAAATATGTAAAACTCTTTTGTTAGCTTGGCGGAAAAAATTATATCGAACTATTGCCAGCATATCATATAGTAGCTTGATATCCTGTCGGTGAAAATCTTGTCAGTCGGTTCTATTTGGTTAAATACTCACTCAAAATTTAATAAAAGAATTACTCGAAATTAGTGGAAATTACCATTTCGTAATGCGAATCAAGACCTGTATTGATGGGCCTTCTATTGAATTTCCAATAGTAGACTAAATCGATATCTTTGTTATGGGAAACTTCACAATAAAGGAAAGCAGTCTCATTGATTACCGCCGTGGTATTTCTTGGGCGTCTGGTCAAGATTATTGCATCTGTAAATAAAACAATTCAGATATAAGAAAAAACACAATAGTCTTGTCCTTTATTTTCTCCCTATCTTTTTTTTAATATAAGTTAAACACCGATTATACAGAATGCATATTTTTTATTGTGGGATTAATGATTTCGGCGAAATTACTTTGTCAAAACAAGTGTGTATATCAACAATACTCAGTCAACATATTAATACACTATATTTTCATTGGGCGTAAACACAAATCTCCCATGCATGAAATTGTTGAATTTTATTCAGCTTCATACAGACTTTCAGGAAATATCAGCCTCTAATTGGTCAATAAACATACAAATGGGCGTTGAAATCCACCCACATACAAATATTTTTCCAGTGTGTGACCAAGTCAAGTTTTCTGCGATCCTGTCACGTGATTACATTAATTATAAATAACAGACACAAGCTTGCTGCTCTCTCTCTTTTCTCTTCCCTTCTGCGAAGATGTGACCTTAAAGATTCTTGTCTCGACCATGATTGGTCATACGTTAAAAACATATTCACGCATGCACGCACGTACGAAATTTTCCAAAACTACATTACAAACATACAAAACATTTCCAAACAAGCAACAAGAACTTTTCTCTTTGAAATACTTTTTTAAAGCTACAGTTTATTCAGCATTTCTCAGCTTTATAATTCATTCAACTTTTGTGAGCTCAGATAAAAATATTAAATCAGTCAAAGAGACATAACATAAAACCTCTACGCATGTACATCATTACATAAAAATAAATATAGATGTTGTTGTTATAAAACATTTCGTTCCTTCTTGTGTTTCTTATTTTGTGGTATTTTACGTTAAATATAAATCGTGTGGCCATATAAATAACAGGCATCTACAAATGATCCATTCTTACTAACATACCTCAACAAGATCGTACAGCTGGCGAATATCATCATGTAATACATTTATTCCACGCCTCTCGCACAATATAGTTGTAGGTGAGCTCATCGAAGGAATCGGGCATCGTCCCATCATGCTCCATTGATATTCAATAGAAGGCAATCTGGTGATTGGGTCAGTTGGAAAACTGTCGGATATTTTTTCAGAACATGCTGAGAGACACGGATATCAGGTGTACG
The DNA here is from genome assembly GCA_963932145.1 of Acanthosepion lycidas. Classification (NCBI taxonomy): domain Eukaryota; kingdom Metazoa; phylum Mollusca; class Cephalopoda; order Sepiida; family Sepiidae; genus Acanthosepion; species Acanthosepion lycidas. Next base: position 15,277,337 of record OZ010576.1, read on the forward strand.
GAAATTATTCTGCCGGAAGGGCACATTGCTTGGCTGTTGCTGGATTGGCAACAGATTGAACAATGTATATCGTATTGTTAAATTCCACTCTTCCAAGTATCAGTGGTGGGTGAATACATTCTTGAAGTATTCATTCTCAGAATATCTACTCATCACGAGCATGCGCGGTAAGTGCAGTATACCCAGGTTAAAGTCGGCACTGTCTTTTAGGATATTAGAAAATACTGCAATTTTATTTTCTGCCTGTTTATATATGATAAACTTTTTCTATTTGTTCTTTATTTTGTTATGCTGTCGGATTCCAAACTAAATATATATATATATATATATATATATATGTAACTCGGAGTTTCATGATATATATATATATATATATATATATATATATATGAATATGAAACTCCGAGCTGTGCATTCAACATGTGGTATTATATATATATATATATATATATATATATATATATATAGAGAGAGAGAGAGCGTGTGTAAATATAAAAGTGAGGCAACAGGCTGTTTCATGCAATCGATTGCGTCTAGCATGAAACAGCCTGTCGCCTCTAAGTGTTGACTTCAATGTTCACTTATATATATATATATATATATATATATATATATGTGTGTATATATTCAGGTCCAAATTTGAGGCAACACTGTTTAATATATTTGGTTATCGCGAGATATTTTATTGTTAAGGAGAATAATTATTATTGTTAAGTATTTAAATGAATTGTAATTTATTTTTGGAATTGAATTTTGACCCAGATTAACATTTAAGATTGAAAATAAGATTGAAAATGAAAATTATAAATTTTAATTTAAAAAACGGACGCTGTTATAAAAAAAAACATTTGAAGATCAAGGGGGGTAAGTCTATTTTTTTCTATGAAGATCAATAATGAAATTAATAAAATTAATAATATTAATAAAATCAATAAAATATACAGTGATAAAATTAAGATACTAATAAAATAATATATAACAACAAAAATAAAACAGATTAAAATAAAATAAAAATAAAAATGAAAATATAAATAATAAAAAATAAAAATAATAAAAAACAAAACACGTTGCTGATAGTAAGACTATAAGTAAAAGAAAAAAACGATAATAATGGTTATATAGTAAAAATAGTAATATCATAATGAAAATAATAATATTATTAGCATAAATGTTAAATACATTACAGTTTAATAATAACAACGATAACAATCGTTATATAGTAAAGATAGTAAAAATATTAATAAAAATAAATAATTATGATAATAATAAATAATATCACTTCTAGTATTTGTGGTCTCCGGGCATGACTAGACTATATTAATCTGTGTCAACGTGCTTGAGTAGAAATTTGATTCTATACAAGCATTAATTGACTTTTCTTGTTTACAAGATTTGGATTGTTCATATTTTTTAGGATCATTAATTTTTCAGAAAGTCATAAGTTACATCTGTCGCCGTCCCGCTGAAGGGTTTTGCTTTCGTTATGCATTCTCAGGTGATTTTTAAAGGATTTCACCCCAAGCAAGGCGGGAGTGTCACTCTACGCAAGGGGTTACAGAAAGTAATAATAAGAGGAAAGACTGGATTTTGAAGTGGAACGCCCTTCATATCAAAGAATGAAGGTTACTCAAACCGGTGGAGATATTTTTTAAAATAACCACAACGGCAATGGTAGTAGTAATTCTGAATTACTTTATTTTCGAACCAACGAGATACAAATACAAAAATAGACTCGGCCTCTGGCCACTCAGCTGTTTATATAACAACGGGGGAGGTAACATTTTTTTTAAGCGTTTCACCTCAAGCAAGGTGGGACGCCACTAGCACGCAAGTGGTTACAGAGAGATGAAGCGAGAGCAAAGAGGAGTGATAGAGGAAAAGATGAAGAGATGGTTAGGGGATAGATAAAGGCATCTGTAGACGTCGATTGACATTACATTTGAATAGTTGGAGATTATAGCTATCAGGGAAACAGGAAAAGGGGAGGGAGTTCCACAGGCGAGAAGTGCGAAACATGAAGCTATTGAAGTAGAAGAGACGGCTACATTTAACAATTTCGACAGTGAAAGGGTGTGAGCGAAATGCCAACTTAGTAGAACGCTTAAATTCATGAAGTCTGGGAACCAGCGAAAGCAGCTCATCGGAGCAGTTACCGTGAATATATTTGTAAAAAAGATAGAGGGAGGCGACGGCACGTCTGTGAGAGAGCGACTGCAGACGTGATGCCAGATCAGGGCCAATTACATTGCATATCCGTCTCTGGATTTTATCAAAGACCTTGAGACAAACAGAAGGGGCTCCAGACATGTCCTCCAGTGTCTACCCGTGAAAGTTCCCCCCCCCCATTAACTTATGGGATCTTCCATTTCTACTCTACAATATCAAGGCTGATCTTGGCCGGTGACATGAAAGAATGGAGCTCACCGGAACATTTGCCATGGATGTGGGGATAGTTTATTTGACCTTGAACTAAGTTTAACAAATATGTATTAGTGAGCAATAGTTACCTCGTAAGTTAATCTCACGACCCGTTGTTCATATACAAAATCCGACCCTTTTTTGATACTCCAGACATTTACGTCCTAATTTAAGTGAATTTATTTATTTTTTCTTTATAGATAATTTAGTCATTATTTCAAGTTTGTTCGTGTACGGTTATCAACTCCTGATTTTCGAAATCGCTACTATGCGACGCTTTCCGGTCTATAAATACTCGGCAATATCTTTTCTCGCCTTCTTTTTTCTCATTTTTTCCGCATAGACGTCAACATGTAAATTTCTCGTGGAAGAACGTGTTCTCTTTTTGGGACACGCATGAACAATACACACACACGGACGCACGCACCTTTCACTTCATTTTTTCTAAAGACTTCTCCTACACCAAACTACACATACGAAACCAACAATTCACTCGCTTAAATGTTTTACTCATTCGACATTCATGTTCATTGTTCAGTAATACATAAAACATTTTGATTCTTGTATATATGCAGCCCTTTATTGTTAATATACTATCGTTTTTACACATATATATTATTCGTTGTTGTTTCTTTACGGTTTTTTTTTTACGTATATTCATGTTCCGAGTATGCCTGTTGGTTGCGGGCATTTCAGGAGACACACGTGTTTATTTCTCAACGCGTACACCGGCCCGCAACAGTTAGCATCAAGCAAACCGAATTGACTAATCTTATTTACGAATCGTTCGCTTCACATTTAGTAACGATTAACAAACTAGTTTACAATTCGCTTATGTAATGAGTAGGATTCTCACTAAGTGTCCTTCTAATCTTATCTTCTGCTACACTGTTATGCTTAATAAATGTCAAATGCTTGCATTCTCATCGTTCAAGTTATCTAGCATTTCTTTCGAAAAATATTTACTATTGTGGTGTATAAAACGAGGTTATCTGTTCTTGAGAAAATGGAGACAACGCATGAGATTGCAATACCAACTCGTGCACAATTAAATCTGGATTCCATAGCCACTAACCATCCAATGGTTTGGGAAGAGTGAATAGAAACAATGGGAATGTATTCCGTAGCAGTGAATATAAGAGAAACGAAGCAAAAAAGAGAGTTTTTTTTTTAATCAATGTGGGTTTGAACTTGTAGCAGATCGGGGGTTTACGTGTTGCTAAATTAGGAACACGTGTGTAACTCCTAATAGAATATTAAAAGGTCCACTACAAGAATATGGCAGACTGAAGTTGAGTCCAACCGAAGATGTAAAGAAAACAGACAAGGAAGACCGATATATATATATATACAACAACATTTGTGTTTGTACGTGAACGTAAATAGTTTGTATTTTGATGAATGTTCGTACGTACGTGTATGTGTGTTTCATTGCGTTTTCCCACAACTGGGGAAAACGCAGATTTCTGCGGGAGATCACATTTTGTAAATGTGCCCGCTGAAATGCAAAATAAAAAGAGAACGAGGCATGAAATCGCCCAGTATTTATAGTTTAGAGAGAGCGACCCCTAGTGAACAATTAGGGAATTAAGGAGGAATTAACTCCGACAAACTAAGGAAAATTTACAAAACGTTGGACGATGGAAATGAGACTAATGAAGAAAACTTGTCTCTTTTTTAAATGAACATTTCGAAACCAAAAGAAACCTAACGTATGAAAGTCACCAAATTTGATCCAGAATGCAGGAACATAAAGAAAGTGCAATGACTTACATTACTGCATGTACGTGCAAGTTTAATGAATACTCTGCAGATGAGGCAGTAGAAGACCATTTATTGAAAGATGTTCATCCCAACGTCTTAAGCAACAATTATTAAGAGAAAACAAGTGGGACAACAGACCAAAGAAATTGAACAAAATGTTGAAATTTACAAACTATAAAAAAATAGCGTTCTATTAACACTATTTTTTCTTATAGTCTGTAAAATTGTTATATATATATATATATATATATATATATATATATATATATAGTTTGTAAATTTGTAAAAAGAAATTTTTTTACTACCCTCCACCAAAAAAAAAGGTGATATTGTGGTGTATAAATGGAGGTTATCTTCTCTTGAGGAAGAGGAAGAAACACGGAAACTATCGCTAAGTTTTCTTCGAAAAGCCCTCACCTTGAACAAAAAGATAAGCTGAGCTGGAAGCCATTCCATATGAATTTGTTGCCGTGCAAGTATAGTCTCCCGCATCTTGCCGTGTTAATCTCTCAATGAAAAGGTTGCCGTTTTGATAAAGTTGGACACGACTATTTTGTGATCCTGGTGTAAGGTTCATTTCAATGCCGTTTTTCTTCCAAATTATTTCCGGCGTCGGTGCAGCTTCTGGTTGACATAATATCGTAATATTGCCATTAACAGCTGCCCAAATAGAAGGACCGACAGGATTTTTGCGAAAAGATGGTTTGAAGGCTGTAATAGAAAGAAAATACTTGTTTTTAATAACAAAAACCAATTCAGTTTACCAGTCGATAGAAATATTTTTTCACAGAGTTGTATCAAATTCATATTCCGAAGTTATTGACCTTTAATAATCAATATGAAAAATAAAATCAATGGAAGATATTTAAAATTATTGACCGGAGAAAACAGAACAAATAAATCAACCTTTTTTTGAATAATTACAGTTAGGATGTCCAGAAAATAATGTCGCGTTGTTAGACACCTTGAATAAACTTTCCTCCACTTTGAAAGATTTAACTTAAAGTCTTCCTAATTCTGTCTTCTTGAATCCTGTTCTTTTATTGTTTTTTCTCCCCACTAAGGTTTTCTCACTCTCTTTGCCGTCCTGGGTATGACGATACAATAAACTACATCCGACACCAAGGTCTTTGATTAGAAGGTTTTGAGGAGCGTGGAACCACATCTGTTCATGTCTCCTTAGTTGGTCATGTGATTATCCAAAATTTTGCAAAATAAGGGAAACGTGTTCTTAGATTACGTCAGTATCTTTGTTCGTGATTCATTTCACTAAATTAAATAAAGAAGGTTGAATAATAAATTAAAATCGTACTCAGAAATGAGATTGAACCCAAATACTTTATTTCATATAAGCATTGGTTGGGACTTGACTGACGTGTAGAAGCGCTCGTAACTTCTGGTTGTACAGCACGCGGTATGTTGAAAATATCATTGACAGAAGTTACCTTTAAAATATGAACAGCAACAATTTTAAAGCCTGTTCATAACCTATTGATGTACCATGGATATTCTAAAATCATCCACATAGTTCACACGTGGTTTATTCTGCAGCTATACTGAGCAAACCTTAGTTACGATGACTTGTAAATTTATGCTAGCAAAAAAACAAAAACAAAAAAAACGCGACTTCTGAATAGATCCGTCTACCCAATTTAATTCACAAGGCTTGGGTCAACTCATGACTTTCAGGCACTTTCCGAATGTACGATTTGTTGGGATCGCTTCCGCAAACTTATAACATCAAAGTCAACTCCTTGGCAAATCGACCATGGAGAGATTCGAACCTGGGCCTCATGGTCGGAAAACAAACATTCTAACCAATCAGTCACAGACCCATACATTCAGTGTTAATAACTGAGGTTTAACGGCAGAAGATTGGAATATACCTTACCACCCATATTTAGCTACAAACAACCTTATGCTAGTTTTTCGACAGCCAAGTTATATAAGAACATGAAACAGAGGAGAATGGTGACTTAGAAGAGGTAAATCGTCAGTTTGAATAGTAAGGATAATCTTTTATTTGCATTGTTCTTTCAGGATTTGGACGATCATGGCTATCCACAACTTCATGTCTTGCCCTTTTTATTACCTCTCTTTGTCTTTTGGGTCTTCGTTCTGCCATCCATTCACATAAACCCGGCTTTTAAAATTTTAATGCCCCCAAAACGAAACTGCTCTCATTTAACCACCATAGATAAACTTTCCTGTCCGTCATCAGCATGGACAATGCTAGACACCTGGAGAGCATCACACTGTATCTTCTTGGCCTCAACTGACTTGAAGTCAAACGACTACATTGAATCAACAGCTGCATCTACTGCAAGGAAAGTTGGGTCATTATGTCGTGCCAGAAGATTTCTTTCGTCAGAGTCTAGCATGTTTACAAATCTACAATGCGTCCGTGAATATTGTTACTATATTTGGTCTGATGCTCCTGCTATTCATCTTGAGTTTCTTGACAAAATCCCAAAAAGGATTTGCAATGTAATCAATCCTGACTTGGCATTTCGACTTCAGTCACTTTCTCACAGACGTGATTTGGCTTCTCTCTGTCTTTTCTACAAATATTTTCATGGCAACTCCTCTGACAAGCTATTTTCACTGGTGTCATGACTACATGAATTTAAGCGTGCTACTAAATTGGCATCTAGGTCCCACCCTTTTACTATTGAAATAGTAAAATGTAACCGCCACTTCTACTCCAATAGTTTCTTTCCTCGCTCTTCCCGACAGTGGAACTCCCTTCTGTTTACTTGCTTCCCTGATAACTACAATCTTCAAAAGTTTAAATGCAACGTCAACCACCATTTTCTGTCTTCTTGAATCCCTTTCATCTTTTATCCTTATATCAATTCCCCTATGCCCAATCTTTTCTCTCACTTTCATTCTCTGTAACCCCCTGTGTAGTAATTACATTCCCCCCTTGCTTGAGGCAGAATGATTAAAAAATATGGTGTTATAAATTCCATCTAAGCTTTCAAAGACTTTACTTACCCAAGACTCTGAGTTGGGCGCTGGAGAACGTCGAACCATACTTGTTAGTAGCGGCGCACTGATACATACCGGCGTCACGTTTTGGGTTCAGTTGTTCAATAATCAAGACATTCTTGTTTATTTTCATCTCTTTAGAATTGGTACGAAACAGGATGCCATCTTTGTACCAGGAATAAGTGGCTTTGGGAAAAGCTTTCGCATCACAGCGCCATGTTAGTCTACTACCGATATTCAAATGTTGATCTTTCAGCGGATATTGGAAAAATGGTTTTACTGGAAGCAATAAATTTGGTTTTATGAGAAATGCTCAGACAATATTACAAAAGCTTATAAAGAAAAACTGTTACAGGTCGAGGATCCTTTATCCTAAATTATTGGGAGCAGAAGTGCTTCGGTTTTCAGATTTTGGAATATAGGTTATTTAATTTGTATATAGCGTCTGTTGATAAACATAATATTTTTTTTTTCTTTTCACTACCCATATGGATATGGGCAGGACTTTTTGACATTTTGAATAATATCTTTACTGAGCACGAAACACCTGGTAAGTAATCGACGAACTGTGACGATCGCTTACAAAAAACTGGTGCCAACGTAGGCTAAGTAGCTGGGCTGGGGAACCCCCACGCGAGGCGGATGGGGTCACTTACAATAGTTGCACATCACTGGGAACCTTCCTAGTGCTTTCTGAAATTTTCCATTTGTGGCAAGTCATGTCAGCACCGGGAAAACTTTCGGATTTTGGAGGTTTTGGGATTTGGGAATTTCGGATAAAGGATACTGAACCTGTGTTTGATATGGATTATTCGGATCAAAACAATAAAGATGACGATACCATTTCGAATAACGCATGGAATGATGGTAATTATTAAAACAACACACAAGGAAAACGGTTAAACGTAATAATCAAAACAACAAATATGAAGATACCAGTGCATGAATTTCCTAGGAATGACATAGTGATCAAAATAATAAAAATAAAGATACTAATCCAAATAGTGGACAAAAAAGTGGACAAAATTTTGGTTTAGATATTCTTCAGCCTTCTACAGTTTAAATTTCTGTGATCCAGCGCTTCCATTGTGCTATGTATAGTGTTCATTTTTATTTTTAAGATAAAATTTCAGCCTTCAGCTGTATGTTGTATCGAGTTTTTAGAATTAATTTGGTACGTTTTCCTTTTCTCTGTCATTTTCATTTATTCAATTAATACATAATATTTCAACAGATTCGCAAGACTGAGCGTTAAAGTCCCATGTTCGTAGCATCAATGAGAGAATATCAACATTGGAATATATGCAGAAGTTCTCACTTGCTCTGTTTCTTGGGTGCTGATTCCTTATCGCGCCAAAATGTATGATTTGTCTTGTCGAGTTAACTCCTCGTAATTTTCGAAACCACTAACACTCTCAGGAATATAAATAAGCAGTGACATACTCTGTCATCCTCTTTTTTTCCTTTTTCACTCAGGGACGGCATGATGTAGGTCGAATGAGGAAAACGGTTTTCCCCACTGGAACACGTACGCATCTTTCCCTTCCTTTTCTATAGGACTTTCACCTACATCAGACTACACTCACACAAACAATTCATTAGTTTAAAGGTTTTCTTCATTCATGTTCATTGTTTTGTAACACGCAACAATATTCTATTGTCTATGTATATCCTTGTTTTGTTAGTACATACTTATCGTTTGCACACACAGATATATATATATATATATATATATATATATATATATATATATATATATATATATATATATAATGGAAATAAAAACGTCAAGACGAGCTTTACCATTCATGATTAAAAAAAAACAGCCGACCGGTTTCACCCTCACTCAACAGAGCTGAAATCAAGGGAATGCTAAATGTTACAGTATAAAATATAAAACATAAGAAGAGTGTAATGAAATAAAGGCAGAACAATCAGATGGAAATAATGCCAAGCCCTAATAAACATTCCCTCTGTTTACAGAGGGAGGGCTGTCTGGAAACTAGTCAGAAAGAATCGTATCAGAGCACAGATTTATTTTTTACGGCTTATCAAAAGTTTTGCGGGTTATTTAAGTCTAGAAAATATTTGTAGAGTGTAAGAATTTTTTGAAGATAATAATTATTTACTCATACAAGTCCTACTAATTTATTTATAATTAGGGAGGAGAAATTCCCAAGGGTATTTTTTGCGTAACGAACTACACTGGAATTCGAATTTAGCTCTCCGAATTCCAATTTCCAGCTGCTATCCATTACAGCAGCCGTACATCCAAGCTTCAAGCACCTGGTATTCCCAAGCGGTTACCCATTTAGGTGGTGACCAGGCTCGACTTCGGTGAATCGATGTTTCAACGTGATATGGCTGTGAGCTTCTTAGGGCAAAAAGCACGTATCATCTCTTGAATTTAATATTAGGATTTCGTTAGATATTGCGTCGTTAATGAAAGACAAACGAAAGAAAGCGAGGGGTGGTGAATTTAAAGTACTTACCGCTAAGAACCAAAGAGAATTTCTTCTGTGTGCGAGCACTTCGGCCTCGGTAAGCTGTACAGACGTAAATGCCTTGATCTGCGATGTCGGCGTTTGGAATGGTCAAAATTCGGTTGTTATTTGACATTTTGGCTGCAGGTGGCAGCGGTTCGTCTTCTCGATGCCAAATATAGTTAATAGGACTTCTGGATGGGAAGAGAAGTTGAGAGGTAATCAGTTATTTTATGTGTGAGCGCACGTATTGATGTTTATTAAGCATATCTTAGTTTAACATAGAACCATAACAGATGAGCATTCTTTTAGGATCGAACTCTCTTCATCAGCGACTGGTCAAGCTTACTAAATATGGCTCTACGGCAGGAGTTTTAAATATGTACAAAGTTAAATCGATGTGGTACAGGGTACCTATCGGGTAGTGTCAAATAATGATTGGTTTAAGAAACTAGTTATGGCCTGCGAGACTACCTGTCGCTCCTCGACAAGTCGTTTTTATGTACCGTATCCCTTCAGGACATGAACGATCGTGGCTTTCCACAGTTTCCTGATATTTGTAGCTTTAAATAATGTTTGTTCCATCACTATTCCTCTTTGTCCATATTTCTCCATCCATTTAACCCCAGCTCGTGGTGTTTCCTCTGCCTCTCTTGCTTTCAGTATGTCCTGTGAATGTCAAATTCTCCAAGCCTTGTTTCTTCATTATGCGTACTCGGATGCTTAGCTATCAAAGATTAATTCAAGAAACAGATGGTTGCTGAAAACACACACAAACGTAGGTATTTATTGTACTTTTTTTAGTACGACACCAAATCAAATGTGAGGCACCTAGTGAGAATCGAACTCACTACTGTAGTAAGCTTGACTTAGTCTTGCATAAGATCCCAATTTTGAGGGGTCTACTTAGTAGAGACCTTAATATTGTAATAAGTCTGCTCGACTATCTAACTACTGTTCTTTGTCGTGACCCGCTAGGTATTTACGAAACACATCTCAGTTTGGCACAAGGCCACAAATGCAGGTGTGCTCAGTGATGATCGAACTCACTACAGTAGAAATAATTTATTAGATATGCGAAATACTAACTTAATCGTCTTGAGTATGGCGATAAACTACAACCGGCAGCAAGACCTCTGATTGGGAGATTTTGAGGAACGTGGAGCCACCTCTTAATTGTTGTTGTTGTTCCCAGGCTCACCCTGACTCGGGGTGGTAGCACCTGTTAGGGTCTCAGATATGGGCAAATAGTGAACCCCCAAACTGAGATCAAAACATTATATAAGTATAAAAACATTTTTATAGTAAGAATACCAGTAATACATATTCACAGTAAAAAACAAAAACAAAAACAAAAAACAAACTTACCAGCAATACATTATTGGAAAAAGAGAAAAATTACCAGCAGTACATTTTTAAAAATGATTAAATATCAGCATTTAATGACCCATAAAGTGCTGATATGCCGTTAAACAAATCAAACCAACTTAAGTTTAGGAAGTGTCTTAAGATCAACGTCATTTATATTTTTAAGAACGCATCGCCATGGAGTGAAATAATATCATATCTACTGATTGATTTTGATCCTCACTAAGTGCTCTTACACTTGTAGCCATGGTTTAGTTTAGTAAATCACTATAGAGTAGAAACAGTTTTATCTGTATTCGTCATTTTAATTCTGTCAGAACTTTTAATAAAGATTCATAGAAATATTTTAAAGTTCTGTCGCCTCCTTAAAAAAAAAAGAACTGTCCGTTTTATATTAGCGTATGTTTATTTCGATATGTTACTACACATCTACAAAAAAAAAAAAAAGAAAAGAAAAAAAATGAACCGACTTACGATCCATAGGCGAAACATTCCAATTGTACTGTCCGCCCTCGTAATGGTGGCTGTGGGAAGACTACAATAAAGTCATTATGGATGATAGGACCCCAGTTGACTTTGGGTGCTGGCAAAAAAAAAAAAAAATTAAAAAGAAAAAAATTAAAAGGTTATGTGTAGAATAATAAAAAACATTCAAACTGTAATTTATTTAAGTTTAAATTTGTCAGTCACACAGACAAAAATATTTTAAGTGCTGCCATTTATAAAATAAAAATATCACTCAATATTTGATATTGTTTGCAGTGAGGCAACAGAAATGTGGTTCTACAGAAGGATGCTGATAATACCATGGACTGAGCATGTGAGTAACGAAGAAGTTTAGAGAAAATGGAAACACAAACGACACTTATATGTAACACCAGAAAGAGACAGTTGAAATTTCTTGAGCACATAATGAGGAAAAAGAGCTTGAAAAATTTGACTCGCGCAGGAGACGTTGAAGGCAAGGGGGACAGAGGAAAGCAACGACTACCCTACCTGACGAGGTCGTTAGCAGAACAGGGATTAGGAGAGATAGCAAAAAGAAAAACTTTATTAAGGCCTACAAAGGACAGGGAATTGTAGACAGCGATGACCTGAATAAACCTCATAGATTCGAACGTTAGTCTGTTAAATCCATATAAATTGTTATGGTAATTTACCCATGCAGGCATGGACTTTCCCAGCTATAAATAAAAGCAGGTACTGCCTTTTGGAGAGGGAAATTTCCAGCAGTCAGCTCTGACAGTAGGACCGAACATTCTTGCTGTAACACTCTCGTTTGTATATGTTTGTATTACTGTTTCTGTTAATATATTTGTTTAACTCAATTCCTCTCTTTGTGTCTTTATTTCGGGCCCTAACAAGGCTACAACATAAATCAAGGTTGATTTTAGGATTTTAAGCGTCGTCAATGACTTGTTAAACATTTCGTTGGTGCTTTTGTAGTAATTTTAAACTTATTTAGAATTTTATAAATGTATATCTAAATGGAATTAATTGAAATCCGTTTGTTGTTTTTTTCGTAATCCCACACATTTTAAGGACTGTTATCTTCACTTTCATTGTATTTATTCCAGAATTTCGGTTGATATATTCTGTCTTCTTCAGGTATATATTGCATCAGTCAAATCAGTTTGTATGCTTTTAATCTAGTCAGCAGTGTGATGTCACAATCCTGCGCTGTACCTCTGAGGCGGACGACAAATTGCTGGACCGATTCACCTGGTCCTTGAGAAATTGAGGCAAAAGACAACCTATGAACCATGGGGTTCGATTTTTGTGTAACTAATGCCTCCAACATGTTCATGAGTCTATTTGGTTTTTCAGAGAAAAATTTGGGGCATGTGTTTATAATTGATGTTTGGAGAGTCTCATCAGCACAGTTGTATAACTGGATGTTGGTCTGTGCAGGGGTGGGGGGGGCATGTTTGTCATTCGTACAAATAACTCCCAGTCAATTCTGAACTTTCGGATTTGCTGTGATGTCATCTCTGAATGGAGCTGGGGAATTTAATTGCAGGGGCCTTCGTGTAGCTGTATGATGTCAAAGGCCGCTCCTTTGCTCGTTTCAGGATGGCTAGGGCACGACCCATGGTTGTGACACCTAGTTCTTTGAGGATTTCCCGGTCTATCATAGAGAGGCTATCCTTGGTAATGCTTTCTTTCACAAAAGATTCACCATAAGTCCTGGCAGAGTCAGCTGAAATGCCAATTTTGATGTAGCTCTTGCCAATCATCGGATCCTGTTCGCAGCGCCATGTAGAATATTGATTAGCTTGCAAGTAGTCTGACACACAAGTAGACTGGAACACCGTCGTTTAGCAATTTCACGGATTATTTCGGCTTTAAATAATCCACAGTTGAAAAGACGTATAAAAATCAATCAATATTTAATCACGAGTGATTTATCGATAATTGATTACATGAGAAATCGAAGCAAATTCTGATTTTGCACCATCCAGTCTGTCAGAGAAGGCACAACAGTGAAGCAATCAGAGATTCATTAAATTCATAAGTAATCAATTGGGAATCTCCTCAGCTGAATGCAGTTAGAAACCAATGCATTATCGTTCTGTCTCAGAATTCATAGGCTCAAAACATTAACAACTAAAACAAAGAATTCCATTTGTTAGCACTATTTGAGAATAAAGTTTGTAGCACATAAACTAGCATACTGATTTCGAAAGCTGCTGACGTCTGTGAGAGATTACCTCAATTGTCCGCCAAAGAACCTCTGCTGACAACCACTACATGGACTTACCAAAAGTAGGATGTAAAAAAAAAAGCACAAAGTTACATCCTCTTAATCATTTAGCCACAAGGTTCCTTAGAGATAGGACATGTCTCGTCTCTGGATGGGACTTTTCAGTCTCCAGTGGACCACGTGTTACATCGAACACAATAGTGTACAGTATACATATGTCCTAATTTGGGCACCCGCAAGATTGTCTCGATAGAACAATTACGACTGAGTAATGAGTTCGATCCTAACTGGGTGCCCCATACTTTCGGCCTTATGCCACATCTAAGCTACCCTTGGAAAATAACTATACATATGTCCTAATTATGCACTAGCGTATCGAATAATTCTACCAAACTATTAGGTTGGTGCAAAAATAATGTCGTTTTCTCACATAGTAACGTATGTTAGAAAACGACATTATTTTTGCACCAACCTAATAATAAAGAATGTCGAACTGAACACTTTATTTCGCTCACTGGGGTAGACTAACAAGAGATAACTAATAATTGACATCCATTAGACATGGCACGTGGAACTAGAACAGTCTACCTCAATGAGCGAAATAAAGGGTTTAGTTCGACATTCCAACCAGCTGAAGAAGGCCGGAGCGTACAACGGCCGAAACGTTGTAATAAATATGGCGACAAAGATGAGGACAATAGTCCGAATAATGTAAATAGTGTACATAATACCTCATCTCAGAAATATAGACAGATACTGAAAGGCTGAAACGTTGTAATAAATATGGCGACAAAGATGAGGACAATAGTCCGAATAATGTAAATAGTGTACATAATACCTCATCTCAGAAATAGAGACAGATAATAAAGAATTCTTCTCAAATTTATGTTTCTCATAATGCTTCATAATTTATAAATTAAGAGGTGGTTCCATGCTCCTCAAAACCTCCTGATCAGAGGCCTTGCTGTTGGAAGTAGTTTATCGTCTTACCCTGGACGCGGATGCCCAGGACGGACAGGTCTTAGTAACCTCAGCATAAGATTTCTATCTTTTCTTATTCAAGTTAAGAACTTTTACCTTTACATTTAAAGAGAGTATTTTAAAATTCCTCTTTGACTTATCCGAATTGCAAGCATTACAACTCTTGTGCTTTGCCAACATTTATTTAATGCAACTTGTTAATTGTTTATTGCTGGTGTTGACTGTATATTATGGAAGCAGAAAAATGCAAAACCGCCTATAGAAAGCACTGTATTGACATATTTATGCGGTTTTATTTTATCTTATTTTATTTGGCGTTATACATTTAATGGGTCTAGTTTCATTAGGCTGTGGGATTACCAGGGAACTTCGCTTTACGTCCTCTAGGTTCCGTGGTAATCTGGACAAAATCTCTCACTATTTTTTTCTTGGCTCTCTCACCGACAGGATGTGTTGACGACAAAATGAGACTCATCCTTGCTGGTGAGGACTTCTTAATTCTACTCACTGTTTCTATCTGTCTCTTTCTCTTTCTCTTTCTTTTTCTCTCTCACTCACACGCACGCACAAACTACTGCTTTGTTTTACTCCCCCTTTTGGGTTAAGTTGTTGTATGTATACATATATAATTTTTAGGAATAGATTTTTCATTTATTAATTCAACATATTTTATTGCTTAAACATTATTTTTAATGGATACTCGATTATTTCCTTGACTAGGGGGTTCTTCATGGCCGAGATTTCTAAGAACATCAGAGCTAATGGCGGTTTTCCCAAGGGGAACGCAGGTTCAAATCCTGCCGGAGAGCGCATATTTTTCTAATAAGTTTTATCGAATATTTAGGCCGGTATTTGGAAATAAATAAATATACTGTTTAATAAATAAATAAAAACAGGCTGTCTGATCAAATATTGGTATCATTTAAAAATAACATTTAAGCAATAAATTGAAATATATGTATATATATGTGTGTGTGTGTGTGTGTGTGTATATATATATATATAAATAAATATATATATAAATAAATATATATATATATATATATATAAATTTATATATACATATAAATAAATATATATATAAATATATATATATATAAATAAATATATACAAATAAATATATATATATAAATATATATAAATAAATAATATATATATATATATATATATATATATTTATTTATATATATATATATATATATATATATATATATATATAATCACGCGTATGTGTTGAATTAATTTATTAAGTTTTCCTGTTGCTAATGGTACATTCATCTCGCTACATGTGGTGACCTTGACGAGATTTGAACACGCAATCTTGTTTTGAGCAGAATCCTCAACAGTTAGCATTTCTCTAATTGCAATCGTTAATTAAATTAATTGTAACCTCGGTAATTATCTCTTTGCTATTCCATTCATTCGATCCCTACAGTCGATAACTTCCGTTTGGAGACTTACGTTTATCTTGAACAATCAATTGTATCGGCATGCTGACCCTACTGGGTGGTTGTGTCGTGGCCAGTGTCGTTCCGCTGATACTGGTCAGTGTCGTCAGACAGCTGTACAGTCCTTCGTCATCACGAGTTACTTCTGAGAAATACAACCGTCCATTTGATGAAATAAACATATATTTTTGTTTGTCCGTACGGATGAAGAGTGTATTCTCCTTGATCCACTGGTAAGTGACAGCTGCCAAATAAATAAATAAAATATGATATTTTTTTAAATAGACAGGACAAAACAAATTGAAAATACATACTTATAGCTAACAAGTAGCAGTGGCACCTGTCTTAAATCCTGACCACTGACAATACCTTTTTCTTGATTTCCAATAGACAGCATACAAATTGAATGGTGAAACTTGTTAAACAATAGGTAAATTTAAATACGAATCGCCAGAGGTGCAAAAATGACTAAAGCTAAATAGCTAAGGGAGTTGCGGTAAAGTAAGTGGAGAAACAATAAAGAAAGCAGATACTTTGCTTACATATGACAGGTTCACATGCATTCAGAGCTCAGATACAACTAGAGCTTTGTCTTAAGAGCCACGGTGGAGCAATGGATAGCGGCTTGGATTGAGGTATCGGAAAGCCGAGTTCGAATTCCAGTCGAATCCATTACATTCACTTATGTGCTATCGCTCTTGGGAAAGGTGTGGATCCTCTTCTTTTTACCTCCAGCTATGGGTAAATAGCAGGTCAGACTGGGTTCTATAGCCTTGGATGGCAATTGGTCTAGGAGAAGGACAACTCTGAATTCAAAACCTGCGGAGGGTCGTTTGGGGACCATGTGGCACGTGTATTCGAAACCTTCACCACTATAATTAAATCTTATGTGCTGTTGCCGGGCTGTCTGTTTCCTATGAACTGGTCTGCTTGATCCTCATACGTCGAATTCGACGAGAGTCGAATTCGACGAGAGTCGAATATATATATATATATATATATATATATATATATATATATATATATATATATATATATATATATATATAGAGAGAGAGAGAGAGAGAGAGAGAGAGAGAGAGAAATACTGATATTGTACTTTGCATGTTTGTGGATTGTCGTCCATTTGAAAAGTTTTGAATATTATATATTTACTAAACTTAGTATGGCACATAATCAAATAAAGATTGTATTGCGCTAATCTTACAAGTCTGGATGTCCTACTTATCTGCGAAGAAAATCAATATTTCCTAATGCTGACATTTATATCCTGGATTTGAACACCAACTTCCAGAACAGGTGGAGGAAATCTTAATCAGGATCTCGGTCACAAAAGTTAATGCTTAATGTAATTATTTATAAGTAAATAAAAAACCCTTTTAATCAGTTTGTTGATCCTAAGAGTGTTTATGTAACCTTTGACATCACGATTATTTCCTTTGTCCCATAAAATGTTTGTCATTTATTCATTTTCGTGCCAGTTTGAATCTAGTTACAATGAATGCACCTCAGGGACATTGGAATGAATATACTAAGCAGCCAATCTCATTTGGGATTAGAAATAGGAATAACATAGCGTTAGCAGATTTGGAATTCAATGAGTGGCCAACATCTCATTGTTAATACTGTTTGTGCCAAAATAAAATACATGCTCTTACTGTATAGATTACTTTTCAAACGACTGTTTCAGAATTCTAAGTATTGGACGGTTGTCTTTTCATTTGAAGATGCTTGTATTTCTTCATTTCGAGTCGACAATTGTCTTTCCTTTTGTAAACAAAAGATGTTCACTATTCTCTGAAACTGTCTGATATTATTTAAGTTGACCTACTGATTTTTTTTATTGGCATATAAGGATTATTTTAACTTTGAATGCTTTACCTCATTTTTATTGACATTTTCGTTTTAATTGTTTAATATTTTAACTCATTAACGATCTTCTTTGATCAGGCTTGGTCGGAAGAGAACTGTTGGTATCCGTCTACCCAGGTTTTTGCTTTTATCTGTGTGTCGGGATTCCAAATATTTAACCACAACACCTTTTAAATGAAACAAATAAAAGGTTATTTTCTGAAGGAAAAGCAGAATCCAAACGCCAGTTGAAACAAAATTTACATATTCTTTTCAGAAATATACAATAACAATAAAATGTTCAATTTTCCTTGCAGTGAAATTTGTTCTATAAAGTAATTAAGTGTTGCGATGTAAAATGTGTGGACAGACTTTGTGACTGTCAGATTAATGTGTTTGCGAGTTCGTAGACAAGACCTTCGTCGGTAGCTGCTAGCTCATTTCTTCTACTGTATGTGTGTGTATGAAGGTGGGGCTGCTTGTGTACGCATGTGTAGATCAAACTGGCCTCTGAAATTGTTTTGAACCCCGAGAATCAGTAAGCCTTTATTTTTATATCTCTAAGGGAGATCCAATTTCTAATTTGACATAGTGGCGTGAACTTTTTGAATACAAGGTTTTCATTTGTTAGGAAATAATTTCACACTGGCTCACGAAAATCTTTTTTTTCAAATATGCGCGCGTGGTGAAGGGAGTTATATTTGGACGATTTAGAAAATAACAATAATAACACGTAGTAGGTCTACAACTACACCCGTAATTATTTTTACCGATATTTAACCTTGTAATGATTGTTTATCAAACAAAAGTTCTGATGAGATTGAGATACCATTTAGCTACAGAGTAAGCGTCTAGTTAGCAAAGTCAAATTCCCGTATCTAAACATATATATATATATATATATATATATATATATATATATATATATATATATATTAAAGAAAGAAGAGAAGCTGCAAAACTTTTTGGTTATAATGTGGATATTTTTTTATATATTTTACTTTATTTATTTTCCATATTGTAAATGTAATGTAATAGAGACATTTCCAAATATGGAAAATAAAGTATAATATATAAAAAAAAATCTATGTTATAACCAAAAACGTTTGCGGTTTGACTTTTCTCTTTAAAATATTAATTTTCTGTCCTTGGAACAACTATAATCTCTCCCTCATATATATATATATACAGTGTAACCCGGATATAAGAGACCCTGATATAAGAGATTCACATATAAGAGAAACCCGGATATAAGAGAGATTTTCTCTGGTCCCAAATTAGAGCCTGTGTTAATGTATATAAATTAGACCAAACCTATATATATATATATATATATATATATATATATATATATACACATACGATATTATACTTATATATATGTTTTACATAACGTAATAATAATTTTACATAACGTTAATTTATTTTTATCCACATTATTTCTGTGCATAAATACAGGCGACTAAATAAAATTTTTACACTTCACTTGTTTTGATAAAGTTTCTCATGGAACGAAACGCGTTAGCATAAGTTTTTCCTATATATATATATATATATATAT
This sequence comes from Acanthosepion lycidas, assembly GCA_963932145.1. Classification (NCBI taxonomy): domain Eukaryota; kingdom Metazoa; phylum Mollusca; class Cephalopoda; order Sepiida; family Sepiidae; genus Acanthosepion; species Acanthosepion lycidas. The sequence goes on from OZ010576.1 coordinate 15,296,907, forward strand.
ATATATATATATATATATTACACAGCAAAAAAATCCAAAATTACTTCATTTGGATATAGATCTATTTCAATCAACGCCAAGTACGTTGGTATTATTCAACCCTGGTGGATGGACTGTGTGATACACATACATTCGTTCGAGCATACATATATACGCAATTGTCATTTTATTTCGGTGTCAAGACCTTAGCTACAAATGCAATGCTAAGCTCTCGAAACCGAAATAAAGTGACAATTGCGTATATATGAATGCACGAATGCATATATGTGTATCTCCGCCTAACCTCAGATTAATTATATGGGTGTGTTTGCACAAATTAAAATGCATACAACTGTATATATGTGTGTCTATATGCGTGGAAGTGTCATCCCAAGCAAACACAGAAGATAATTCTACCCACTCCAACACACAAATAACCAAATATAAATAAGCATGCATAGAACCATTTTAAAAAAAAATAAAGCAGTTTGTCTGATGATCACAAAAGCGTGAAACCCAGGGTTACAAACTCATATCTATACAACTGAATATATATATATATATATATATATATATATATATATATATATATATATATATTGTGTGTTTATTCAAAGAATAAGTAGGTAAAAATTAGTCTTCTTCTCAACCAGGCGCTGATAACTTAGGGGTAAAATCTCCGACTGATGACTAATCAGTCAGGTTTTGATCTCGGCTTGAGGCAGTCGGATGTCTAGCCACACTGATGAACTGTGATACGGTTAAACAGTCTGTCTGTGGATAACAATATATATGCTCTCGGAAAATTTAATTCCAGTCGAGCACTCTTGGGAGAAAGCGTGAATTTGTAAACAATGACTACTGCTGCTAATATTGCTAAGTTCTCCCATGAATTGAGGCCTCTCGGTCATTGGCGTATTTATTCAAAGAATAAGTACATAAAAATTAGCCCCCGTCCCAACCGGGCGCTGATAACTCAGGGTTAAAATCTCTGACTGATAACAAATCAGTAGGATTTCGTTCCCGGCTTGAGACAATCGGATGTCTATCCACACTGATGAGCTGTGATACAGCGAAACAGTCTGTCTGTGGATGACTATATATATATATATATATATATATATATATATATATATATATATATATATATACTTAAATACCTACCATGTATGCACACATAAGAGGGATGTCCGAAAAGTAAGGTACAAACATTTTTAATCCAATGTGTTTATTACTTTACAATTAAAATTCATGCATATCTACCTTTTCATTTCCTTTGGCAGATAGAAAACTGCCATGTTAATGTTACAAAATAAAAGAAGTGCCTAGGATAGTAAATAATTGTGTTGAAACTGAGTCAACATTGACTACTGATTTAATTGTCGCAAAACGATATTTTCCTGATATTTGAGCTGTTTTTGTGCGTGTGTATTCAGAGAATTTATGATGGTAAACGTGACGCAATTCATTCGTTTTGAAAAATCGAAATCCCCTGGTGAGTCGGACAATTTTGCTGTCGCTTGCCATTTGCATGGCTGACGTCAGTAGGAACAGAATTGCAAGGGGGTGCTGAAAATGTATCGGCCTGACTAGGGCCGGATTTACGCCTTAAGAGGCCAATGGGCTAATAAAATTTAGAGGCCCCTTCATTACATATGTTCGCACTCCGTGTCTATAAAAATGCTTTTACATGATGCTTTTTGGTGTAAAACATGAAACATTTCAATTAAAATTTTGAATAATTTTGGAACTCGTCCAATTTATTTCAATAGCAACGTCATAATATCTTTTCTTAAAGGTTTACATCCTACAGAAATGTATCTAGAAAGAAGGGCCTGTATTATAGGATTCAAATTCTCTAGCAAAGAGGTCCAAATACTCTAAATTGTTTCAAATTATTTCAAAGGAAAATAAATCTGAAAGTAAACAAATCTCTTCTATATCTTTATTCTTTTTTTTTTTTTTTAGTTTTATCAGTGACCCAAGACTAGAGGGTTATGGGGGGGGGAATCTAGTCTTCAGCTCATACTAACCCATATGTAAATCCAATAGTGGGCCTGAACCATCTCCCAAATTTTAACCAAATGACAAGACATCAAAATTTATTTTGGAATCCTATCTGGATCGGACTGAGAACTTTTCAGCACCCCCTCCCGGTACAAACATTTTTATTTCATCTTGTTCATCATAAAACGTTTAACGCTAAACGATTTTAACCAGTTAATGCCCACTGTAGATGAAGAAGAGACTTTAAGCAACAGAAATGTGGTTCTACAGAAGGGTGCTGAGGATACCATGGACCGAACATGTAAGCAACGACGAGGTTTTGGAGAGAATAGAAACAAAAAAGAAACTTATACTTAACATCAGGAAGAGGCACTTGAAATTTCTAGCGCACATAATGAAGACAGAAGGTTCGGAAAATCTGACACTCAGAGGATAGATTAAAGGCAAGAGGAACAGAGGAAAACAACGCATAACATAGTGAGTTGAAGTAAATGGATGGCAGAATACGGTTTAGGAGAAATAAAAAAAATTTAAGAACTACGAAGAACAGGAAATTGCGAAGAGCCATGATTACTTACGGCCTGAGGAGACACGGCGCATAAAGAAGACTGTCCACCTTATCATAAAGAAGACTGTCCACCTTGTCATAAAGAAGACTATCCACCTTCTCATAAAATGTCCACCGTCCTAAAAAATTTTTCTAGTCTTGAATGACAGCCAGTCTAAGAGAAGAAAAACTGAATTCTAAATCACCGTAAAGAAGGCGACGAGAAATTATTTCACTATACTTCCCAAGAATGCATGATAATTCACATATAATAAGACGAAATCTGTGAAGAGCTGTAATCGTCTGTGTCTTGAAGAAAATAATGAAAAAACACAGAGAAAAATATCTTGCACTAAAAAAAGTATAATTCGTTAAGGGACTAATTAATTGCTGGCATCGAATATAGTCTGGAATGTCATGGTATCATCAAATGTAAAAATAGAAAAGAAAAAAATAGAAAAAGCTGATTATGAAATGATGAACGTAGATAAGAAAAAAAAAAACTAAAAAAGAAAGAGACGACTTGGCAGTAAAAGATAAAGTGAAAGAGATTCCATTTAGATGACCAGTTGTTTTAGATAAATTAAAAACACCAGCCTTTTCTTTTAAAATAGGATGATGCCTAGATAACAAAATCCAGGAGTGGAGATCTGGAAATATAAACAAGAAAAATATAACTCAATCTTGTTATAATCTCATGAAAGGCTTTTTAGGAATTCAAACGCCTCTGGTGAAACACACTGAATATAATTATATAAAAAAAACGTATGGATGATATTAATGAAGATAATTATGTCGATTACAATGAAGACGTTATCAACAAAAAAGTAACTCACCTGGCTTGTAAGTAATTGGGCTACAAGTGATCATGGCGCCTTCATAAGCATCTGCGCGAACATATTGTGTTTGGACGTTTGAAAACTCACCGATGCCTACAAGATTAAAAAATATATATTTTAATAAAAGCCTGTGTATTTTCGAAGAAAGATATATAGAATTTCTGTTTGAATTTCTGGGATGAGGAGTTATCATTATTTACACTATTTACATTTTTTTACAGTAAGGTCCGCCCTGTACCAAGCCCGGTGGGCTGGGCACGAGGTAGATGGTTACGTTAAGGAGTGGTTTATACGGATAGGATGGGGAAGATAACGACTAACGCTAGACTTGAACAGGTTAAGATTGTAATGATCGGGGAAACATCCTCTTGGGAGTCTTTTCAACAGAGCATTGGTTCGCAGGAAGAAGTTGTTCGAGTGGAACTTACTACTCACTGATGGAATACGGAGAGAATAGGGTTGCTTTATAACAATATAAGTGGCATGGCATTTCCTAGCCGTGAAAGTTGGCCCAATATTCTCTCAAGGCACGGTGCCTCCTCGTTGTGGGGGGGGGGGACATCCGTTCATCGTGATTGGCGGTTATGCGGACTATTGCGGGAAGTGTAGATGGGCAAGGAGTTGATAGGGGGAAGAATTGATCTATTAGATCGACATAGTTGTTCCAAGTGTCATCTACCTACACACCTAGACCGAGCAGGCGAAACCACGAATAAAATCATTTATTTTATATTAGAAACAAGGTACGTGTTATCGTTTCTCGATGTGGTACAAGTTTTCATCTTGGTTACTTTGTGGACATGCAGCAGACCTTTCCCAGTTTTCGGTGCACACGTGAGATAATTATTAAACGGTCGGTGGGAGAGAGCCTCGTTGTATGTTTACAAGTCTTTGAAATTGACATGGTTACTATTTAAGTGAATAAATCAAATGTGGGAATGTGTAGTTAAATGAGCTTCTATTCCTCCGACGCTGCACGTACAACACCGAATGCTCCTTCGCAAGACACCGTTCTCAAATTCACTTACACATCACCAACGTAAAAGTTGCTACGTCCTTCTCAACGCTTCAGCCCTCTTTTACTATGCGAAAACCACGGCCGACTAACCAATCCGCGTCTGTAATCACACAGTCAAATGTCATCCTCCAGTCTGACCAATTAGCACGCGAATTGCTATTGGTCGAACCACGCTCAGTAGTATAAAAGCCAATGTTACAGAATCATACACTTCTGGAATAATTTAAAGGGGAGGGGGGTTATATTCATGCCATTTTTATAAGGAAAAAAATCGTTGCTGCTACGTGTCGTGTATTGAGGTAAGGAACTTATTTTCCTTTGCACCAGATGCAAGCCACTTTGAGACTAGCTTACTTCTACGTACTTATTCACCACACTCCTCACTCATCTCCTGATCACAAAATATACAGTCAGGATCAGGTCTGTTTTGCTGTGTACTCCACTGAAGTGGAACAACACGAGCTTCGTCCTCAGATGAACTGCCACCAGCGGAGCTATCATGTCATGCCGCATTAGTATTTTGGCTGCCGGTAGTTGTAGAATTGTCCTGTGAGGTTGTTTCGTCTTCAAAGGATTAATTATCGGGCGAGTTATCAGGTTCTCCTCGTGTGGCAGATCTCAAATTTACTAACCGCTCACTCTCTTCAGAATCGCTGTCATGTCCAGACGTCGTGACCGATCCCATGAAAGTACGTAGGTCCTTCACGTGACGCGGAACTTCATCGATGTGTACTGGCTATGGACTATTAACGGGGCCCTTTTCTAAACTTAGTCGTGATCCTTCCATGAGGAGTTTTTACCTAAACGACGTCTCCCACTTCGTATGCTCCTCGAGTATCCTGAGGTTCAGTAGGGGGCGTGGCGTCGATGCCCCATATTCGAGTATGGTACTTCTGAATCGCATCAACCAGTGCCGTAGTAGGTAAGTGGTTTATCTTTAGGCGCTAAGTTATACCAGTAGACCGCATCCGGTATAAGGCACTACTTTTTAGCCACAATGGTTTTGATGCTTCGGTGATTTCTTTCGAGTATGCCATTCCCAGCGGGTGTCAAGGAACATTGAAACCGCAAACGTTCATCTCAATTACTCAAAAAGTTCTTGAAATGCATGCGCGTGAACGCTGTGTCATTGTCGGTCAATGTCACGAGCAGCGGACCCTGACTCCAACTGGCAAACTAGACTGGTAGAATCTTGGCGGCGTAGAGAGTCTGTATTCAATGATTGTCAGAAAATGTCTACTGCTATAGTGGATGATATCCATTGCTAACCTGCTTCAGTTGTCACTCACGTCCAACTTTTCCTTTTTGCCAATACACTGGTGATGGGTAAATGGATTAACAAGCCTCACATCCCTTGACGGCCGACTTTATAACTTCTGGCGATATTGAAGGGTCTACTAACCTGACAAAGTACAGGGTCCTTTTTACGTCCGAGTGTCCAGTTTGTCGGTGGATATTAGCCACCTGACTTGCGTCCAACTTGGTTTTCGTAGTTTCACAGACCGACTATACTGGCTTAAATTCCCTCTTTGTGCAATTTCAACCATCTCTGTGGCACCCTGGTAAGACAGTCCACCCGATTCAGATTGGACTACAGTTAAATCGTATTCAGCCACACGCTCGTGATGTGTGTCCAGCCGTCTCCGTATTAGCATTTCACTGGTTACAGAACTCGCATCTACCCACACGTTCATTTCGCGTCCATTCACACACTAGTTTCCTGCTTTCCACGCGTATTCTGGCTATCATATAAGTTATCTTGCAATTAAGAGATGCATCCTCAACTTCATCATCTCAACCTGTGGTTAAGGCGTTTAATTGTCGCTTCACGAACTCATTTGTCACCCTCAGCCAGCTGCAAACTGGAAAGTGGCCCACAAGTCTTCCACATGGAGAGAACATGCATCGTCGAGTAATCTTCGTAGAGATATCCAGGATTTCTTTACCTCGCCTCCATCGGAGAGAGCCGATATTCCTACAGACCTGCAAGCCCAACACTTTAGTTCCGTTTTCCAATCTCCTTACATAATAATCTGCAACCTTATCTACTGCAGAGAACCTTAATTCTTTCATATTTATTTATTTATCTATTAGGTTAGTGCAAAAATAATGACGTAATAATGTCGTTTTTTGACATATTTTTTACGTCAAAAAACGACATTATTGCGTCATTATTTTTGCACCAACCTAATATTTATTTATATTTATCTATTTATTTTATTTTATTTTATATTTATCTACTTATTTATATTTATCTAATTATTTTGTTTTATATTTATCTATTTATTTATATTTATCTATTTATTTATATTTATCTAAATATTTCATTTTATATTTATCTATTTATTAATATTATCTAATTATTTTATTTTATATTTATCTATTTATTTATATTTATCTATTTATTTATATTTATTTATCTAATTATTTTATTTTATATTTATCTATTTAGTTATATTTATCTCTTGTGACACAACGGAATATTTTCTGGATCTTTCAATGACGACCAGACACACACGAACGCCCGATTTACGGATCATTCTCATACATCACTTACTTCCAAAAGAAAGCTGGACTGGGTTGCTTAAAATAGCGCCAAACCTATTCTCCACGACACATTGATAATAGCCGGCATCATCAAGTTCGTTTGGATTAGAGATAATGAGGTATCCGTTTGATAAAGTGTATCTTGAGTTACTGGCCGAACTCAATTCCTTGTTGTCTCTGAACCATTTGTATTTGACGTGCGGGTTGCCGCGAGCCACACACTCGAAAGACGTGAACTCCTTCTCTTTTCTCGATATTCTAGTGCCGGATTGACGATAGACCGAATTCTCCCGCGAGACATACACCACGTCTTTAGGTTGGATGATGAATTTTGGCCCCATTTTGATCAAATTAGGATCTACCTCTTCGTTACCATATTCTGTCGAAAAAGAAAAAAAAAGTTGATTGTTATGTGCAGCAGATTTTGCATGTAGGGAACTCTGAAACGTTCAGATGCTATCGGACATTTCTGATTCTGATCGCATTGTGTATATATATATACAAAATGAAGTACCCCAAAATTACGTTCAGCGATAGACTAAATAATCTTACCTTCTACCACATGTAGATTAGATAGGTTCGCCTATCGTCCGGTTCACACTTTCGGTTTTTTAACAGGAGTAGAGACTTATCCCTTGATTCCTGTTTAGAATTCGGATCCTCTATACTCCTAAAGCTTTCTTACGCTAATAGAACTCCACTCAGTAACCCTCTACATTGAGAGCTCTTGAGTCTTGTATTGGGTGAGCATTAGTAAAAAAAATTCCAAATGACATATGTGTGACGTGATAGGTAAAGAGATAATATAGATGTGGCAGATGTAAAGATGTGGCGGTGTAAAGATGCTTTTTAACATCGTACAACGCCAGAATGATTGTTGGAACACGAATAAAAAGACACTGTATCTCTGAGATGGCAACTCCACTAGATTTTTCTCGGGCAACAATAGCAATAGCATGCCATGAATGTGGTGCGAATTCAGTAGACACGTTTCTACTCTAATGTGGGAAACCATTAATTATAAGCTGGTCCTCAAGAAGTGGTATCTCGACAGCAATCGAACTACTCCTTACTCAAGAAACATCTATAATGATTTACGTTACAAAAAAAAGAAATAAGAAAAAAAAAACAAAAAAACAAAAAACGCCAGGTGTTAAACTATGATTAGTTTGGGCATTAGGATTAACAGTAATATAAACGAATCTTATTTATCTGTGTATACCAACCCAAAAATCAGGGGAGAGATAGCGTTTCCACGAAGAGGAAAAGAGTCACACCTGGAATTTGTAGTCGATGTATTTTTATACTGCTTACGCTAGTGTCGTTTCGTTGTAAAAATGAGGGACACAAAACGATGATTTTTGCTTTGCTTTTAAAGTGTTAGTATAAAACTGGTAATAGACATAGTTTAATAATGTGTGCCTCTGTCTGCTGCTCTCTCTTTTTTATTTTATTTTATTTTATTTTTTGCTCTAGCTATAAGTAACCTTCTGAAATCTCGACATGATTTGATACCACCAAAAGTAATAACAGTATTCGACTCTACACACGCGGCAATGAAACACTTATAAGAAATAAACCCTATTTCCAACACAATTACATACCTATATACCAGATTAAAACTCGCTCAAACTTTATTTTCTACTTAATAACAGACAATTTTTACAAACATGCCAAACTCTTTCCACAATGCAAAACACACCGTTCAGATCAAAGTGTCTATTGGTTAGAAATTTACATCACCATGTGAAATATTTGACCAGTCAGAGAAAACTGAAATCATATTTTTCTGGGGCCTAATTTCTGAAAAAAAATCTCTTATAAAAACTCACATATTTAGACTTTCAGGAGCATAGATTCGACTGTTTCCAAGCTGTTCAAACACAAGAGAAAACGTGGCTAAATAGCTTTTTCTTCCCTCACATCAGCGCGTACTAACAGAAACAAGTGTCGGTGACTTCAAACGACCCATCTCCAACAACAACAGCTCGGACGGTCAGTAAATCTTTGCTGGCGATCTCAAGTCTTTTCTAAACGACAGTTTTTTTTTCTGTAGACCAACTACCCAAGTCCAACTAAAGACAGTTTTTCAACTTGTTAACTCTTTTGAATTCGTGTACATATCTTTGTAAATACAAATAATTTATTTAACAGGAATAATCATGATTTTTTTTAATTTTTTTTAGTTATTGTTTGGAATTCGGACGTTCGGATTTTGAATATAAAAACTCAGACGACAGAATTTCCTACACACTTACCAAATGTTCGATGCTGTTGAAGTATTTTAAAGGATTCTAATTTGCTGATTTCGCAAATGTAGTGATGAAGTTCATGCATTCGGGAAATGCTCCAACCATATTTGCCATCTGAAAAAAATATCGGAAACCTTCTTCAGCAACTGTTTGCGTATATCATGACTCAATTTCAGCAATGTACAAGTTAGACATCAGTATTTTTACACCCAAAATGAAAATATTTAGACATTTTCATTCGCTAATTCTGAACCATATTTCTCTCAATTTAACCATATCTAATTATTTATTAAATAAAAGAAAAGAAATAACTGTTTTTGAAAACACGGCATTATGTTTACTTTAAAACAAAACTAATTAAAAAATTCATAATTATATATCTATTATTTGATCACAAATAAGAAAGTAAAAAAATGCGTAATTAAATTCCAAAATTTTAACAATACTGCATCTAGTATACTAATAAATATAGTATTTTAGATATTATAAATAAAAATATAAAATATAACTTATTCATATTTGAAGCCTCTTTCAGGCAATCCCAATGTCTTTCATAAAGAATAAAAAAATAAATATAAAATAAATAAAAATGCCAACGTTTGTAGTGTATTTTATGTATGCCCCTAAAAAACAGACAGGATGACAGGTTCTCATATCTAAAGGCAGAAATTACAAACCCACACCTAACCCATAACCTATATTTACACTTTGCTATCTTAAATTAGGCTTGTATCCTGATTCGTCAAAAAAGCCAACACTCTCTTAAGATTTTGTAATCACTTTTCCCCTCCAACTTAAACTATATGATACTATTTAGCTTAAACCAATTTTTCGAAACTTATTCAACGTCGCTTGAGAAAGGAACAAAAACTTAAAGTTTAATTTAAAGTTTAGTTTTTAGTTCCGAAACAATAATTTCTGTGTCGCGAGGAATACATATTTCTAAATAATATATATATATATATATATATATATATATATATATATATATATATATATATATTCTCATCCTATTATAAATGCCTTTGTCCCTCCTTTTGTTAGTTCACACAAACAAATAACAATAATGTCAATTATGCCAATAATGGACTATTTCGTTTCTATCATATGAAAAGGGATGAAAAGACACGACTTGGTTTCAGTGAGAACATGAATGAATGAAAGAAACAAGGTAAGATAGAAGTGTTTAACGGCTGTTTCAGTGAAATGGAAACAGTTGTGAATTTTAAATCTTTTCATTTGTACCCACTTCTTAAAATAACGACCAGCATTCATATTTATGATTTTTATTGCAATAATTTGTTCAAGTTGTTAAGCTGAAATATTTAACGATGTGATATATATATATATATATATATATATATATGTATGTATATATATGAAAATTTCACAATCAATGGGGATAGTATGTTTATTTATTAATATATACTTCATAGCTCTGTTATATTGCATCGAGAACTATTTTATTAACACCAGCACTCTATATGTGATATGATATAGTCAATCACCATGCAGTGTTGATCTCTGTGCCCACACTGTTTTATCTAGATATGCTCTCTCACGGATATTATCCACTCTTCCTCGTCCAACAGTAAAATTTAAACAATATGCACGTGAAGGTGTGAGGTGGTGTAACCTTTGTCAGCGTTAATACGCATCGGAAAGCCATCTTTCCCGATACAGTTTTTGACATATCGCCAGATAACTTGGCAAAGGCCTCGTTTCGAGCATGCCACGATAATTGATATATATGTGTGCGTGTGAGTCTGTAAACGGTGACTATTACGGCTAATAACGCAAGACTCTTCGGTAAAGCGAATCGAGTTCTCTCAGTCATTGTGTGTTTATCCAAAAGTAAATACACTTAAATTCACTTCCATCCCTGCCGTGCGTAAACGGCATAGGGGTAGAATCTCCTGCTGACGCCAATTCAGCCGTGTTTCGATCCTAGCTAGCAGCAACGTCTAGCTACACTGATGATCTGTGATACAGGGAAACAGTTTGTCTGTGGATAACAATATATATATATATATATATATATATATATATATATATATATATATATATATATATATATATATGCGTGATCACTTGGCCGATCCACTCTTCCAAAACAACCTTACCAGCATTAAATCTTTGACAGATGCCTCCCCTCACACGCATATTCTCCTATGATTGAGGTGCATACCTACCTTTGAAGCTATAAACAATTCCATTTCCAGTTTCATTTTTGGCGTTACTTGTCAGCCAATAGCGAGTGTCTGCAAAGGCCAGTCCGGTTTCATCATTCCAATGAAAGATATTACTCTGATGTGAACTTCTTTGGCCACTGGTGTACCATTTGCCTCTGATGAAAATCAAAAATCGTAGTTCAGTATTGTTCCTCGCTTAATCATTCGTCTGATAATTGCCTGCATGTTGATTTGAATATACGAGTTCAATTGAACTTTTTTATGAATTTACGTCATCCATGTAAAGAAACCGTTTGAAAATTAAATTGCTTCGTTTAAACGAAGTCATTATTCATTGCCAGAAGAATTAGAAGAAATTAGTCATTTAATCTTTGTTTCCGTTGGGTACTACACGTTTTTGGTTTGACCAAATCTATTTTCAAATTGCTATCATTCGGTATCTGTCTATATTTCTGAGATGAGGTATTATGTACACTATTTACATTATTCGGACTATTGTCCTCATCTTTGTCGCCACATTTATTACAACGTTTCGCTCAGTGGGGTAAACTAACAGGAGATAACTGATAGACGTGGAACTAGAACAATCTACCCCAGTGGGCGAAATAACTATACATATATCCTAATTATGCACAAGCATATCGAATAATTCTACCAAACTAATAAAGAATTATTTACCTTATTCGGACTATTGTCCTCATCTTTGTCGCCATATTTATTACAAAGTTTCGGCCGTTGTACGCTCCGGCCTTCTTCAGGTGGTGGGAATATCGAATTGAACTCTTTATTTCGCTCACTGGAGTAGACTAACATGAGATAACTGATAACTGACATCCATTAGACATGGCACGTGGAACTAGAACAGTCTACCCTAGTGAGCGAAATAAAGGGTTCAGTTTAAACATTCCAACCACCTGAAGAAGGCCAGAGCGTACAACGGCCGAAACGTTGTAATAAATATTGCGACAAAGATGAGGTCAATAGTCCAAATAATGTAAATAGTGCTATCATTCAGTTGAAAATGTGTTAGCTTATATGCAATGAAAGGTGGCGGTGCTAAGTATTTGTGCCGCTTTTTCGTTTCCATCTTTGTAAATGAATAAAACCATTTACAAACCTGTTGGGATCGTATTTTTCGAGGTACTTCCTGATGAAATCGTGTTCACTCTGGGAATTTACAGTCAGCAGTGAAGCACCCAGATTCTAGATCCATAAATGATAAAAACAAAATAAAGACATACGTGTGTGAGTTCATCGGATACAATTATAATCGTTTACTGCTTATCACGTGGAAAATCAAGGAAATTAAGTCTTAGGAATTCATTTATTACTTACAAAATAAAAAAAACCGAGATTTAATTCTAAAAATCAAAGAATCTGAGACTTTCTCACTTCGGTCGTTTTTTCAATATTCAAGAAAAATTTGAAAATGAATCGGAATTTTTGCAAAATTATAGAATTCTTATATTCATCAGGAAACTTTTTATTATCAAAATCATTAACAAAACACTGTTTCCTGATCGTCTCAACCACAAGCTAACGCTCATTATTTTGATATACGGAAGATTAAAAAAAGAAATAAAAATTGCATTCTTTAAACACAATGTTGTTTTTTTTTTCTAACATTAAGAGAATTCTGTAAAATCGAGTAAATGGTAATTCAAAGGGAAAGAATCTATTAGCAGAAATGAATGAGTGAAAACTTCTCAGCGCATAAATAACTTCCTCAAAGAACATGGCGTCAAACTACTGGAGCCAGCCTTACATTATCGGTGTGGAACCACTTTCCGGATAAATATTGTTCAAGAACCCCAAACAGATATTAATATAAAGGAGCCAATTCAGGACGATGTCGTCGATGTATTAAAGTATCCCTACCATATCTCTAGATCTACTCTTTTGACTGGTTGAGCGCGTTGGGAGGGGGAGGGGACTGTTGATGAAAATATAACGACACTTTGTCACTTTCCACAAACAACTTCATCCAACCTGCCCAGAGTTTTAAAGTATGACTATACGGTATGTATTCCCCAAGTAGCGCATATTTTACATCCCTGAGCACATTTGCCATCAAATTGGTTAACTGATTTCTGAATTTTAAATTAGGAATGAGTCGGTGGTGATGAATGCTTCTTTTGTTTCGGGGGTAATCGTTCCAAAACCTGAAAAGTAATGCACATGCTATGGAACTTATGTCAACTGCTGTGAGACACAACGAGATTACACTTTCCTTTATTCCAACTTCTCGTGGACGATTTTATGAGTCCCCGAAATCGAAATACCAATTTCCGCAACCACATCACGAAGTTAGCTCCAAAGAGTCAACGTGCACAAAAGTGTCATCTGTTTTGATGAACGCGAGCACGAGATCTGTCCTGCAGATTTCTACGTTATCTGTGAACAGATTACGATAAATTGATATCTGCTTCCACTTTATTACATGTTTTCCATACACAGAAACGGTGATTTTCCATTGGGTTCTTCGTTTTCAACATGTAAAAATTTTATTACACTTCCCACATCCAGTTTTATGGCGACAGCCATCTTTGTTGTTATGACACACTCAATCTAGAAATTGTCTCAACGCTGCCTTCCAAAACTTTTACTTTTATTCACATTTGTGCAAGGCTGAATTAAGTTAAATGAATACCTGAAAGCAATAGGCGTAATTTATTACATATTAAATAGGTTGTAGATAAACATGAAAATCTATTGGATATCTAAACATTAGAGATAAAGTAAAAAAAAATGTCTACGACGCTCAAAGCACATTCGGTCTGCGAGGAGATTTTGACCGGATCACGAGCAAACATTGGGATACTATGATCATCTGGCTTATGTACATTTTATTTAATTCTGAGTGTTCTATGATCTATGAATGATCTCAGTGAAGGACCATGAATGAGATTTTGTTACATTGGTCTCATGTTCCATCAAGTCACACTGGCTGCAGGTTTAATCTGGTTACGTTGGTCGCAGGTTCAATCAACTCACAGACTACAGACATTTTTTTTTTACACTGACTGCCTGTTCCATCTTTTAACACTGATTACAGATTTCCTTTTATTACACTAAACACCGGTTCAATCTTTTAACATTGGTTACAAATTCCCTTTTATTACACTGGCTGCAGGTTTCATTTTTATCATTAGTTACAGATTCCTTTCTATTACACTGGTCGCGGTATCTATATATTTACACTGGCTACAGATTCTCTTTCATTAATTTGGTCATGGGTTCCATCTTTTTGCCCTGGCTACATATTCCTTTAATTACACTAGAACATCGATTCCATCTTTTAATACTGGTTAGAGATTCTCTTTTATAACACGGGCTGCTAGTTCCATCTCCTTCCAAGTTAAACACTACGATATGTATTAGCTCATCAATTGCTTGCATTAAAATTAGGTAATTTTTTTTTTCATTAGATTTAATTTAACACCATTCAATTCACCGTGTCCATGTTTTTTATATTTTTAAAACATAAAAAACACGAACACGGTGAATTGAATGGTGTTAAGATTCTTTGTGTCTTTTGAATAATTTTACAAGTTTACTTGACTGAAATAAATTGAGTGTAAATTTTTTATGATATTACATAATTGGCTTTCCTTTGTTTAGGAGGAATGCTTTTCTAGTATGCGTTATTCATTGACTTGAGGTGAAAGATACCTCGATATATTTAAATGCATATTTCACATATTTCAAGCTAATTTATGACATTTATCTGATCTAATGTCCACTCATTAATACACAATCGAATCTGAAGAATAGAAAATTTAACCGAGACCTGAATCAGAGCATCGTATTAATAGGCACTCACTTCGCAGAAGTTTATGGCATCGGTAAATTCTTGCTTTGGAAAATATACGAAATAATAGCATTCCAGACCGTGAGTTCGCCAATCTGCTGGACAGTCTGAAATTAAAACGTAAAAAGGATTAAATACAATATAATCTATCTATCTATCTATCTATCTATCTATCTATCTATCTATCTATCTATCTATCTATCTATCTATCTATCTCCCTCTCTCTCTCTCTCTCTCTCTCCCCCCCTCTCTCTCTATATATTAGGTTGGTGTAAAAATAATGTCGTTTTCTCACATAGTAACATATGTGAGAAAACGACATTATTTTTGCACCAACCTTATATATATATATATATATATATATATATATATATATATACAAATGAGAGAAAGGACAGATGGAATAAAAATCCACTGTTCGATTCATTTACTTTTAAAAAAAGTACTCAATACAAAGTAGAGCAATATATTATTTTTTTATTATAAGAGATTATAATAAAAACATGTTGAAATCACTACACAAAAGATTTCATGTTTCAATATTTTGACTGTACTTCTTCAGGCGATGGTAAGTAACTGGTGATTAAATGATTTTTAAGGAAATTTAAAAACAAAGTGTTACGTCTTTTCCGAAAGTTAAAGGGGGAGACATAAGAAAAATATGTCAGCCATAAATGTGTTGTATGAACAATCACGATACATTTTTCGCTAACATATTTTTCGCAATCGTCTATGATGAACTATATTCTGCTTTATCTTAACATGAAAAAATAACTAACCCACCTCCACCTTCTGACCTTACTTTTATATTTTGCGTAGATCTAACATTTAATTGGTTAATCAAGACATACCCACAAGTCTATTTTTAATTCTGAACTTATGTCTCTCCACTTTAATTCACGGAAAAGAGGTAACACTTATTTTTTAAATTTCCTTAAAAATCATTTAACCACCAGTTACTTATCATCTTATTTGTAAATTGTAGCGGTTGACGTGCTGACACCTTGTAATGGATGAGGCTGACGTCTCTCAAATTAAATGTATTAAGCATTTTCGAAAGACTTGAATTCAACATGTGGAGGACTTTATATATACATATTTAGACATATAATGGGGGGGGGGTTAATAATATCGTTGTCGCTAGTTAATGGAGGTTAAATCACATCACCAAATCACCAGATGATGAGGGTCGATAATATATCACGTGAGATGACCAGATAAAGGATGAGCTATGGAAAAAGAAATAATATTCTCCCAGGTTGCATACATTATTATATCCATGAAAATGACACAGACGGAACTGATTACTATTAGGGTGGTGCAAAAATAATGACGCAATAATGTCGTTTTCTGATGTTAAAAAATACGTCTAAAAACGACATTATTACGTCATTATTTTTGCACCAACCTAATACAATCTTAACCTGATCAAGTCTAGAGTTAAAATGAGATAGATAGATAGATAGATAGATAGATAGATAGATAGATAGATATCACAACACGTCGTGTATGTCACCGGATAATGAGGGTTGATCATATGACACGTCGAGATGACCAGATAAAGGATGAGCTATGGAAAAAGAAATAATATTCTCCCAGCTTGCATTTCCACCATTATGGACATTATTATATCCATGAAAATGACACATACGGAACTGATTACTACAATCTTAACCTGATCAAGTCTAGAGTTAAACGTTATCTCCTCCTCATATCCGTATAAACTGTCCCTTAACGTAACCCTCTACCTCGAGTGGCCCCGAGCCTTGTACAAGATCAACCATAGTGTATAAATAAGACAAATTTATCGTTCTAATTTTCATGTTTGTCATTGAGAACTTAAAAGATTTTTTGAAGAGGATAGACGCTGCCGGTGTACTGAAAAACTTTGACTCATGTTGATTTTTAAATTGCAGTCGAAATACAAAAGTAAAATTGAAACAGTGTAGTTGTTGTTGTTGAGTTTGTTTCGTGGCATATTATAACACCTCTATGGGTTATTTAATGCCGGAATTTAAATATTTTGAATGCAATTTTATGGCTTCAACTGAATATATTTTGTACATAATTTTATACTTTTTGAGTAAAGGTAAGATTTTTTAGATATATAGTTTCTTGATCCTAAAATGTATTGTTGATAATTTTGCTATAAAAATGTATTTTTTAGCGTTGCATTGATTGTCATTTTGATATAAAATGTATTGTTGCTCATTTTATTATAAAATCGTACTGTTGATTTTTGTTTGGGGGTTCACGATTTTCCCATTTACTATAAATATGTATCGTTGGTAAGATTTTTTATATAAAAATGTACTGCTGGTAGTTTCACTATAAAAATATATTTTTATACTTTCATAATCTTTTGCTTGGGGAGTCACTATTTGCCCATAACTGGAATCGTAACAGGTGCTACCACTACGGGTCAGGGTGGTCCTGAGAACAACAGTTAAAAGATGTTTCCATGCTCCTCAAAATCTCCAACCTCCCAATTAGAGTCCTTGCTGTCGGAGATAGTTTATCGAGAAATTCTTAGATTCATGAGGTAACTATTTACTAGAGTTCGTGTAGTTACGTCATTTCCTGTAATATTTGCCTATAGATAAAGCTGGAAGAACAAGCTTTCCAAAGAGAACACAGGCGAAAAAGAGCGGGAAATTGGCACAAAGAATGAAAAACCTAACTCACATGGATGATCGGCGTTAATGGAGCTGCTTACAGCAGCCCCGAACTTTCGGCTACACATTGGTCCCTACTTCCAGCATCTCTATCTCAACCTAACTCACTTGGTTGATCGATGTTAATGGACCTGCTTACAACAGTCCTGAACTTCCAGCTACACCAATGGTCTCTGCTTCCGACTTTCCCGTCAACCTAACTCACCTGGTTAAGGAAATTGCTGCATGAATATCACCCAGACTCAAATAACCTACTCTGTACACTTCAGTTAAAATACTAGGGAAGGTTCACCATTGGACTTGATCAGCAACTACGCAACGCTAGACATTTAAATTTAGTATTAGTTTTATATATCCTCGTTCTGTTATCCATTTTTGTTCCAACTGATAGATTTAACGTCTTTAATTATAAACGTTAGCGGGTCTTCTGTGACTATCTTTATTTGGGCGCACAAGCCATCTTTATATCGCGCCCCCCTCCAGGGGGTCCACTACAAATTAAAAACAAAAACTGATTCATATTTTGCATATTGCCTTTTCAAATGCTCTTAATAAATGTTGTCGTTTTCTTATTTCTCCTAAACTATGTCCCGCCATCTATTTACTTAAGCTCATCAAGTATGGCATGCGCTGTTTTCCCTTGTCTCTCTTCTGTACTATGAGTATCAGATTTTCCAAGCCTTCCTCCTTCATTATGAGCTCCAGAAAGTTTCTTTTTTGTTTCCATTTTCTCTAAAACCTCATCGTTGCTCACATGTTCAATATCCTCATCATCCTTCTGTAGAACCACATTTCTGTTATTTCAAGTCTCTTCTTCATCTTTGAGGAGATTGTATGTAAATATTGTTTTCGGTACTATAGATTTACTTTGCCAGATGCCTGACCGTAACCAATCAGACATGTCCTCTAAAGGCTGACGTACTATTTATCAGTTCATGACTAGGAGTACTGGGAGGGACAACAGGGCTTTACGCAGTGAGAATTATTTCTTTCGGTTTAAAAGATGAGGCAGCCAAGCCAACTTGGGAATATTCTCAATTGGTGACCGACTGAGCGAACTGCTCTACTTGATCTGAACGTATTTTTAACTGGGCCGCACTTGTAAAGTTACGCGCTGATTTTATCAAAACCTCCGACCACATCGTGCATATTTCGCTGTGATGCATCTGTCTGATATACTTTTATCAAACTAGATGTTATGATGGGTACATTGGGTCTCCTATATTTGTATTCGAGCGTCACTTTGCTGTTGCGCCTCCCTGTACTTCTAGTCATGAACAGTGATAAATAGTACGTCAGTTTTTAGAGGACATGTTTGATTGGTTACTGTCAGGCATCTGACAAAGTAAATCTATAGCACAGAAAACGATATTTACATAGAATCTCCTCAAAGATGAAGAAGAGACTTGAAGTATCAGAAATGTGGTTCTACAGAAGGATGATGAGGATATTGAACATGTGAGCAACGATGAGGTTTTAGAGAAATAATTGTATTAGATTTTTTTTTAATCCAATTTAAAATATTTAAATATCAATGTAAAAGTTCGATACATTGGTTTAAGACACTGAGGTGAGTACGATTTTTAACAAAGTCGGTCATGATTCCAACTTACGACGTTATATTTATTTGGGGATTACCGTAACACAGCAGTTCGTCTACAATAAACATTAAACGTCCAGAGGAAAAGAAATATTGGAGATTTAAGATTCAGTTACTTTCAAATTGGTAGTTATATTTTAAAATAACAATTATTTACAGAACCCGAACCGGGCTCGTAAAAAACAAAACAAAACAAGCAATAAACTTTATTTTATAAGTTAAGCTTAGCAGCAAGGCTGCAAGTGGAAATATATATCTTTGCTTTTAAGTCTATTATATGGTGCTTAGAATAAAGAAAGGTTGTTAAAAGCGGTTTTCGTTTTTAGCTTCAAATAATTAATCTTTATCTAATAAAAGGCAGGATGTGTGTGTGTGTGTGTGTGTGTGTGTGTGTAACGAATGCACGGCCGCAATTTTCGACGGATTTGCACCAAAATTTACATGCACATGCTCCAAGTTAGCAGGAAGGCCAAGACCAACTTTGCATTTCCCAACTCCCATCGATAGTGGAAATAATCGATTTTTTCATGCTTCTACGGCAGTTTTCATGTAGTTTGCGGCCATTTTGTACTGGCCAGAGTGAGAGCCTATAGCTGACGGCCACGAATAGGCAGGAAGATTCTATTAGCCAGCGTGAGAGCCAACAACTGACTGACACGAATGTTAACTAGCATGCTAGCATGCAAAAAAACGATAGCTGCATTCGTCATAAGTGGGAAAAATTTAAAACTGCATGGCACTTTACTCCAATTAGCTCATTCGCTTGCTTAAACTCAATATTGATTCTGATTCTGCAGAACTGGGTTGGATGTGAAAAAGTATTTGCTGTTAACATTCTTTTTTCATTCGGTTTTTCCAGTTACGAGTCCTTTTTTTAAAGCTGATCGCTTTGTGTTCATTTTGTTTAGTTCTTTTTTCGTAACAGATTTAATATTTAGTATAGAGCTTAGAAAAAATTCGCAGTGAGAGATAGGCAAGAAGTAAAGCATGTAGCAACATCAGCACGGCAAAGGGCACTCCTTTAAAGACAAGGAAGGGCAAAAATATTTTAAGTCAAGTGATAGCGATTGCTGTATGAGTCGTACGATTTTTGAATCAAGCACGGGCAACGCCGGACCATGCTGCTAGTTAGTTATAACTAAGCACTACTAAGTAAGAATAATTTATCCTGAGACATGAACAACAGAACGAGAACAATCTATCCTCGTAGATTAAATAAAGAGTTCAGTTCAAAATTCCTTGAAGGTTACCCGGACTGACATGCACCTGATGAAGGTCAGAGGTAAAACGACCGAAACATTGTAATAACAACAACGAAGATGATTGCTTCACTGAATAACTGATTCATTTTCTACGGCTTATCAACCCATTGCAGGTTATTTAAAACCAGAAAATATTTTTACATTGCAAGAATTTGGGGATAGGGAGGAGGTAATAATGATTTAGTGATACAGTTCTTACTAATTAACCCATAGCTGGTGGGGAGAAGAATCAGATTCATACCTTTCCCAAGGATATTTGCTCATAAGTGAATATAACAAACCCAACTGGAATTGGAATATGGCTCTCCGATTAACAATTCTAAGCCATTATCCATCACACCGTATGCATATCGAAACTTACAGCGCCTGACATTCCCAAGTGGTGACCCATGAAGGTACTGACCAAGCTCAAGGTTGCTTAACTTCTGTGATCGTTCCGATGTGATGTGGCCGTAAGCCACAATGAAAATGAGGACAACAATGCTGATGTAAATAATGCACATAATAATAAATTCTTAATTCCAGAAATTTGAACAGAAAAGATTCTCTTTTTGAAACAGTTTAAGTATAGAACAAGTCGAAATCCAAATCGTTGAATATGCTTTTCTGATAATATGAAGAGGATTAGGAAAAATAATAAACGTTAAGTTTCATTTTATTTTTCAGTCAACTTAAAATTTGTTTTTATTGAAGTTTAAATACAACTAGCAAGGATACCCAGCGTTGTACGGGCCAAGTGCCTTCTCGTTGCTCCGTTGGACTACGCATACGTTTCTTTGTTTCAAAGCTTTACGTATGATATCCCACAAAAACTGACATCATTTTGTAGTCCAATAACAATTCTCGATCAAATGATCTAAAATTTTAACAAAATGTATAGAAACTAAGTGTTGTGGAGATGAACATACCTCCCCAGAAGAGAACTTAGACTTGTCCAAATACATATCAGGGGTCACATATCGGCGAATGACGGTCACATCAAGACGGACCAGAGGTCGATGAGCAAGGCCGTCGGTATGCTCACCCCGACGATGTTTAGGCCAGGCGGCCGACCCTAGACGATCTAGACATGTCTCTTTTTAGCTAGTCTGAATACCCTGGGGATGAGGTCGGAATCTCGAAGGGTTAGGCTCGAGCGCGACCTTCAGCGCCTGGAGATGGATATCTGCGCTATACAGGAGACTCGTTTCTGTTCTGGCGACCGTGAGTTTATACTGTCGAGGAGTTTCGACTTCTCAGCCTATTATGATGGCCGTGCAGGGTCACTTGGATGGTAAAACGTTTCTTGGACGCTGTGTGTGCGCTTGTCTTCGCAGATTCGGTGAGCAGGCTTTGCGTCGTGGATATCACTATAAAAGATCAAACCTTTCGTTTCATTGGGGTTTATGCGCCCAACGACTCCAGGGATTGGGCCGTCTTTCTTCAGTAGGATCGATCCGATTCTGACGACATTTAGGTGGATAGTCTTAGAGGGTGACTGGAATGTCGTATTCGATCCAGATATAGATCGCACAGGCACTAGATCGGGTACTAACAACCCGGACGTAAAACCATTTCGGGACTTTATCGGAAGGCTGGATATTGTCGATAAGTTCAGGAATTGGACTAATATGGGCAGCTCGGCTTCGGTGTTGCGAACGAGCTACATTGACCGGATCCTAGTTAGGTGAGTCGACTTAGGGCTCTTAGGCTGTCCAAGTTTTCGCTCCATAGTTTATTCGGTCCATAGTGGAGAGCTCACCTTAAAGGTTACCATTAGGTCGTTTTATTGCTGATTATAGTAAGCGGCTCAACCGACTTAGACTAGCGGAGCAAAACGGCACCAGAATCCAGAGTAGAGAAGGCTATATAATCGTGAGATAGTGGGGAAAATAGCCTCAGCTAAAGTAGAGTTGGCCTCCTTGCTTATCAAGAATGACCAAGTTTTGGTAGTCAGGGCTAGGTTAAAAAGGATGTCTTCCGAGGCAACAAATATGCCCGCTGAATTGCGAGCTGAAGAAGTTCAGAGTATCTCAGACCGATACATCGCTTGCCTCACATTGCCGGATGAGCGTACCATGACCACAACCGAGAGCATATGTGAGGCCTTCCGGTCTTATTTTCAGGATCTTTTCACCAGGGAGCCCGGTCTGAACCCAGCTCAGTTCGACACCGATTTGGATGGCTTTCCTCGCCTGAAGCGGCTGTGTGCGAGGATCCGATAACACAGGAAGAAACCTGGGATGCGTTGATGCATGTCGGCAGGGACAAAACTCCGGTATCGATGGTCTCCCCTATAAGGTGTACTTGAGACTTGAGTAACTATTCCTAAAACTGACATGACATTAAGTTTATAAGTCCCAGAATTTCATACAAAGTTGTCCTTAAGGACAAATGGCACAGTGGATAAAGGCGTTGTTTAGATCCAGTGACAGGGCCCAAAGAGTTGAGTGGAGAACTTGGAGAGGTGAATTAACAGGATATAACTGATAACTGACATCCATTAGGCATGACACGTGGAACTAGAACAGTCTACTCCAGCGAGCGAAATAAAGGGTTCACTTCAGCATTCCAACCGTTCAACGGCCGAAACGTTGTGATAAATATGGCAACAAAAATGAGGAAAATAGTTTGAATAATGTAAATAGTGTACAACATCAGGGTAAACGAAAAAGTAATCAGACTGAAACGTTAGAAGGGAACCCATGTATCGACTAAAATAATGCATATTGGAGGTGTTGTGGAATTGAACACACCTCTCCAGAAGAGGGCTTGGATTCGATTCAAATACATGTAAACTGACGCAGAGAATCAGCAGTAGATGGAGTAAACAAATAAACGAGTTAGAGATCTAGTTTATCTCCTTACCTATTTCAGCAAGACTATGTCGACTCCAAGCGATATACTATTCTTGATTATGTTATCTTCATTCAATGCAATGAATACATCTTACAAAGTTGAATTTTTTTTCAGGGTGAAGAATGACGTTCACTAAAAATGAAAAGACATTTTGTGTTAGAATATACTCGAACACAGTCAAAGAAGAATGTGTTGCGTGCATTTTCGAAAAAATTCAAGAAAAAGGCACCAACTGGAAAGCAGATTTAGACATGGCACAAAAAATTAAAGAGGATGGTTGTCTGTGCAAGGATCTGGACGACCACCTGTATCAGACGATATCGTCATTCAGGGAACATTTGTGCGGAACCCCAGAAAGTTTGTATGAAAAGCATCTACGAAAACTCAGATTCCTCGTACGACACTTTGCCGTGTAGTAAGGAAATGCTTGCGAATGACACCCTATAAGCTGCATTTCGTTCTAGCCTTAAATATAAATGACAGGGAAAAGTGCAAGCAATTCTCTGTCGCTATTCAAGAGAAACTTGAAGACGCATTGTTCGAAAAGCGTCTTGTTTTCAGCGATGAGGCCACATTTCACACGAATGGTAAAGTCAACAAGCATAATGTTCGCATTTAGGAGGCAGAAATTCCTCATGCCGCAGTTGAGCACACGTGGGACTCGACAAAAGTGAATGTGTTTTTTTATAATCTCCCCAAATCGTCTTTATGTACTGTTTTTCTTTGAGGGAAACGTGGTCGGCAATGTTTATCTGCAAATGCTTCAGACCTGGTTATTTGATGAGCTCATTGCTAATGAGCAAGAACACTTCATTTTTCAACAGGATAGTACTCTGCAACACTGGAAGCTGACTGTACGGACTTATCTCAATGCTAATCTACCAGGAAGATGGATCGGGCGTGCCGGTTATAATGACACTGTGCTGTTGAAATGACCACCATTTTCACCTGGTTTGTCACCTTGCGAATTTCATCTATGAGACTATATGAAAGGAGAGGTCTATATCCTCACCTCTTCCTACAAGCCTAGAGAAACTTAAGCAGAGAATGAGGCACTAGAGAATATTACGCAAGATATCCTACAGCGTGTTTGGCAGGAACTGGACTACCGACTTGACGCGTGTCGTGTCACAGGTGGTGCGCATATTGAACATTTGTAAAGCTCTGTGAAATCGATTATAAAATCTATATCCCTTTGAATCACTTGTTCGTATTTTGCTAAATAAATCTTTTATTGTTCAACATGAAGCCTATTTAATTTCCTTTGCCTGGGACATCTAGCTATGCAGATATTCACATTTTAAATGATGTCAATTTTTTTGGACACCCTGTACTATTAGTGAAATCGTCCTGATTAAAGCATTTTTAAAAATGAGTGTTCACCTAATACAAGGCCTAAGAGCCAGTCAAGGTAGTGGATTACTGAATGCGGTTTTTGTATGGACGTAAGAGAAGGAAATAAGTGCAGATTATGAGGATATGTAGGATAGATAACGATTGACACTATATTAGAAAAGGCTAAGATTGTATTGATCAAGGAAGCATCCTCTCTGGTGTCTCGGGAATAAGATGTCAGACTGGAACTTCCTTATGTATGGAATACAAAGGAAATGATGATGATTCGACCCAGTGTAACGTGGTTTGACATGTCCCAGCTGTAAAGATCTAAACTGGTGGGACTAAGGAAAGAGAGGCTAGCAACGTTTTGTCTGTGGGGAAAGAAACTGTAGGGTGGGAAATAATTAATCGTCCACAAGGTCGCGTAAACGTTTTTAAACTCTGTCAAGGCTGAAAAGTGAGGGTTGTGAAGTTCTAACCCAGCAAATGTTCATTTTTGGTTTGATTTGACTCTTGTAGACATAGAGCATGGCAAAAAGAGCCAGGTACTTTCTGGAACGGTAAAGAAACCGACCATTTTTCCAACCTCTTTAGCGAGGGATCATTTATATAAATTTCAGTATCTGTCTATATTTCTGAGATGAGGTATTATGTACAGTATTTACATTATTGTCCTCATCTTTGTCGCCATACTTATTACAACGTTTCGGCCTTGAGGACACATGGTACTGTGGATAAAGACGTTCGTTAGATCCAGTGACAGGACCCAAAGAGTGTGAGTTCAATACCCGGTTAAGGCAGTGGAGAACTTGGAGAGGGGAATTAACAGGAAATAATTAATAATTGGCATCCATTAAACATGGTACATGGAACCAGAACAGTCTATCCCAGTGAGCGAAATAAAGGGTTTAGTTCGACATTCCAACCACCTGAAGAAGGCCGGGGTCTACAACGGACGAAACGTTATAATAAATATGGCGCCAAAGATGGGGACAATAATCCGAATAATTGAAGATTGAGCACTTTATACCTCTGGACCCATGTATGCGTTCGACTCAGTTTAATTTTGATCTTGTGATATTTTCCGTTTGAGTAGGCACGCGGATAAAACCCAATGATTAAAAAGCCGCATTTATTTGATGTGTCTGTTTTAGGCAATATTTGAACCGAATCAAATTCATATATTTTTACTTTTAAGATTTTGAGCAGACACACATACTGTTATGGGACCTTACCCATAATAACATAATGGACTATTCCATACGTAATAAATACTGCGCCTCAAGAGGAAGCAGGGAATTCAGACCGAAGTCGGGCGACCGGCTGATCGGCTGAACTCTCTGCCTTCGGGCGGGGAGGAACCAGAACGAGGCCAGGTCGAAGTCTCTTTCGGGGAGGTAAACTGACCCCGAACCCGTTTATACGGGTTCAAATGGCATATTTTTGGCCGAGCTCACGGACTCGGAGATCCCACGTTAAACCGGCCTTGTGCCACATGATACCCTCGTAGGGGGGGGGTGACTAAATACTGTTCAGTCTGAAGTCTGGAGTGAGGTCCGTCCGGAGTCTGTCAATCAGTCAGAGCGAGCGAGTCAGTCAGTCGAGTCAGAAGCAGTCCGAAACAGAGTTGCGTTCAGACAATTAATACTAAACCTGATTGTTCGTACTAACACTTTCTACTTCTCTGTATATATTCTTGTTTGTAATATATCTGTGTTATTCCAGACCTGTGTTCGAGTTCTTCTTTATTGGCTCTACCTTGGACTATCACCGTGGTACAAGGAACCGGACCATAACACATACAAACTTTGGTGAATGATTTTGTTTAAAAAAAAATGACCATTTCTATTAAAAATTTCAAAATTTGCCAGGTGTTCCATTTTTTCGTGATTGGATGAAAGCGGGAGTTTCAAAATTTAGGCGTCTTGATATATTACCGTCTGAAGAACGGATTAATAGCAAAGGATGGTTGAAAATAAATCGCTTCGAAAGTGCGTAGTTTATTTATGACAAAACTTTCTTAAAAGGATATATTGATATACTAACGGAGCATGATCTTTATTGACAATAATTTAGTTTTAAGTGAACAGGACATTCCTGCTGTTATTATACCATTTTAAAAATCTGTGGGTTATCCCCAAATAGATTTAACAGTTTTGCCAAGAAGTCGTTAGGTGGCGCTGTCAAGCATCTATAAAAACGGACCCTTCCTGTTTTCATTCTCTTCTCTTTTTTTCCCCTTCTAGCATGCAGTAGAGTTACCCCCAACTTGACCTTGTTCCAAAGTATGGGGATATCTTTCCTTTTAGTGACTGAACTTCCACACACACGAACACACACACGTACACACACAAACGTGCATCGTCCACTTATTTTTCAATATCTTCTGTCTTTTGCATACATACCAGTGTATTTTCTCTGTCTTTTTACTCACTAATATAAAAACAGAAATATAAAATATCGCCTTGTTGAAATTATCTTCCATTTGCTTACACCCATCATTCACATGTGCAAAATATTGTACCACTGCTTTTAGCCAAACTAGAAGTAGTACTTGCAACAAATCATACGGGATGTATAGATTTGATATTTTCTAACTTGTCGCAATTTAACAAAGGATATGTATGTTTTAAGCGGGAAAAGGTGTGTACTGAAGTAAATGTACGTTTGTCTCTGAGCATTCGCAAACGCAAACAAATGTGTCAAAACTTAAAAGAATGAGAAGGGAGTGAATGTGATTAATGTAGATTAAAACTTACCAAAAACACGTCCAGCCAAGGCTAAGTTGGGCAGTGTCAGTAGTATGGCAGTAAAAAGCATATTTTATTCCAGCAAATAAATGACCTTGATAAAAAAAAAAGAAATAAAAATAAAGAAATAAAAAGAGGATTTAAAAATCAACGAAATTCATCATTAATGACGTCCGTTTGATCGAGGGCTCACGTGAAAACAGTAGGGATATTTTCAAGGAATGTGACAGCTCCGACAACATGAAGAATAGTGTTGTCTAATATTTGTTTACGCAAACGAAAAAAAAGAGAAATAAAGAGAAAATTGAATTAAATCACAACTATATGAAAGTTATAGCGTTTGATTTGGTTTGGTTTGTTTTATGGCATATCAGCCTCAATTGGTTATTTTAACGCCGGCAAGATTTTTACTATTGGTAATATTTTTTTTTTTAATGTATTGTTGGTAATTTTTTTTAAAATATATTGCTGGTAATTTTTTTTCCAAAAATGTATTGTTGGTAATAATTTTTAAAAAAATTGTATTGATGGTATTAAAACCTATTTTTACACTTTCATAGTGTTTTGACAACCAATTTCGGTCAGGGTGGACCAAGGAACACCAGCAATTAAGAGGTGGTTCCACGCTCCTCAAAACCTCCTGATCAGAGGCCTTGCTGCCGGACGTAGTTTATCGTCATACTCACTCTCCCCCCTTTCTCTCTCTTTCTCTCCACACACACACACACACACACACATATATATATATATATATATATATATATATATATATATATATACAATGCATTATGGTAAGTCTTAGCGAAGATGGAATTCCAACTGAAATATACAAATGTGGCACCAATCTTTTGAGATGCAAAATTTGTGAATTTTTCAACCTTATGTGAGGAAAAGTGAGAAGTGCCACACCAATATAAGGATGCTTCAATTGTCCATTTGTATAAACGCAAAGAGAACAGGTGTAAATGTGACAACCATAGAGGAATATCTCTTCTTTCGGTTGCTGGCAAAATCCTTGCTCATATCATCCTAAATAGACTTAATAAATTTGTCTCAGAAACGGCATTACCAGAGACCCAGTGCGGTTTTCGATCCAGTAGAGGAACCGTGGATATTATCTTTTGTCTTTGGCAGGCTCAGGAGAAGGTACGAGAACAAAACAAGGATCTATTATGTTGGTGCAAAAATAATGACGTAATAATGTCGTTTTTTGACGTTAATAATACGTTAAAAAACGACATTATTACGTCATTATTTTTGCACCAACCCAATATTTGTTGTTTTTGTAGACTTCACAAAGGTTTTCGATGCTGTATCTCAAAATGCTCTTTGAAAAGTTTTGTCAAAATTAGGTCTGCCAAAAAAAATTCTTCACATTATTATTTCCTTACACGAAGCAATGAAGGCTTTTGTAAGGTCAGGAAGTGAGCAATCGAGCGCCTTTTTCGTTTTCAACGATACAAAGCAAGGTTGCGTTCTTACTCCTCTTCTCTTTGCACTTTTCATTTCTGCCATGCTTGAGAAAGCATTCTCTGACTTAAGTGACGGAGTCAATGCTGAATTCAGAACAAGTGGAGGTCTATACAATCAGCAACGTTTTAAAGCACAATCAAAACTTGGTCTGCTGCTGCTACACGATCTTCTCTTTGCAGATGCTGCTGCTTTATTAGCACACAGTCTAGAAGACATTCAAACTATCCTTGATAAATTCTCTGAAACAGTGAAAGCATTTGGACTCACTATCAACATAAAGAAGATTGAGTTAATGTACTAGCCAGTACCAGGCAATCTATCTCTCATAAATCATTCCATATTCATTGATGGTACGGCATATGTGATATAAAATGGGATGACCGGGTCAGGAATAGTGCAATACTGAAGAAATGTAACAACATTAAAGGCATTGAAACCATTCTAGCAAAGATACAAATTAGGTGGGTTGGTCATGTTGTGAAAATGGATGAGCATAAGCTCCCAAAAAAGGTGCTGTATAGACAACTACCAAACTCCAAGTGTTCAGTTGGACGTCTACTCTTACAAAGACAAATTGAAAGACAACTTGAAACGTCTCAACTTTGATCTGAAAACCTGGGAAGCCCAAGCATCAAACGGAAAGGAGTGGCGTAAGACATGTTTCATTATATTAAAGGGTCTTGGAGACAGTAAGCTGAAGCACCGTGATCAGCTTCGTCAAGCTCTGAAGCAGAGATGCCATCGAAATCCTGCTTTAACAAATTTTATCTGTCAGTTTAGCTTTGTTGTCCGCAACAAGGCTGGGCTAGTATCAAACTTAAGAAAGCACAAATTGATTTTCTCCACAATAGCCCCTGCTACCATGCATAAGTGTAAAACGAAAGGATCCATTCAATGCTGGCCCCCATTTATTATTGATGATAAGAGAGTCCACCATATATATATACACATATATATATAGCGATTTTGACATGTTTTCGATGTAATATCCTAAAATAAATAATATTGCTACTTTGTATTGAGCACTTTTTTAAATTAAATGTTACGAACGTTGGAATTGTACTCTATTCGTTCTCATCTTACCTGTATATATATATATATATATATATATATATATATATATATATATATATATATATATATATAGAGAGAGAGAGAGAGAGAGGGAGGGGAGATAGAGATAGATTATATAAACAAACGAAAAAATAAATGAAATGACAAAACAACTAGGGACAACCGCATCCAAGGGAAAAACCAAAAAGAAAATAAAGAACATAAAGAAAACATACCTCAACATAAGGAAGCACAAAAACTAGGAAATTCAATAAGAGAAAAATCCACGTAAGTCAGAGCTGGAATATGTTTAAAAAATTTCAGCGAATATTTTTGAATCATCTGAGGATCGCTTCATTACATGAAACTTCTAGTTACAGTGAAGTAATGACTCTCTGATATTATTTTGATTATATATGGATATCATATTGACTCATGTATCCACGTTAACTGATTAAAAGGACCCGCTCGATGACATTCAAAGCGGTTCATAGCAGTTTCACGCCCAAGCGGCCTGACGTAAGGTTAAGCCACCAGCTTCAATGTGAGGATAGCACACAAGTATCACACCCATCTTAGAGATCAGATCTCTTCACCCACAAGCATCACCTCCATCGCCGAGAAAAGACATTCTACTGATTCAATGTATATATTGATAATGCAGTTAATTTTAATTTAACATATCTCCTTTTCTGTACACCTCATTATCACGTTGGGATTTGTTTGCTTCATACACTCGAAGTATATATATATATATATATATATATATATATATATATATATATATATATATATATATATATAATATGATTGCTGGAAGGTCCGTCTTCGAAACTCTAGAGTCCGGATGCTGAAGGTGTTGTGGCCTTGTTAAGGCCAGAAATAAAGACAATAGAGGAATTGAGTTAAATATATTAACAGAAACAGTAATACAAACATATACAAACGAGTGTTACAGCAAGAATGTTCGGTCCGACTGTCAAGGCTGATTGCTGGAAACTTCCTTCTCCAAAAGGCAGTACCTGCTCCTATTTATAGCTGGGAGAGTTCATGTGTCCGTGAGTAAATTACCATAACAGAAGGCAACGTAAATCACCTAAGTGACAAATTCTATATTTGTATTAATGATATATATAGGAGGAATTTACTCAATCGCCAGTAATAATTCTCACAAAAAATACATGGGAGGAAACTAAATAAAAGATTATATGAACACAAAAGAGACGTGTAACAAAACAATACATCGGATGCGTTGGTTGTCCATCGTAACGAGACTTATCACAATTTTGACATAAAAATGCTACTCTGATCAAAGGAGAAAACAATTCACTTTGACGAAAATATCTAGAGAGTGACTTGATCGTAAGATCATCCACAGTAAATCAGCGCCTTGGCTCTTGCAACATTTTACCATTCCTGGCAGAACTTCTATTATCGCAGAAAACGAAAAAGAATCTAAATGAAATCCACTAGAATAAAAACAAAATCAAAATTCACAGTATCTCTCGTTCGTGTGCAGGTGTAGTCGCATCAACATAGCAACAAAACTTTTCCCACTTTGTCATACATTTTCCCCCCATATTGCTTTTGATACATAAAAAAATTATATCGTTATATATATATTTAGTATGGTAAAAAAAATCCGTTGGTATATAATCCAAGTGGATGCTAGTACATTATTTACATTATTCGGACTCTTCGCACAGTGGATAAAGGCGTCGGTTAGATCCAATGACAGGACCCAAAGAGTGTGAGTTCAATACCCGGTTAAGAAAGTAGAGAACTTTCAGAAGGAAATTAACTGATAACTTAGATCCATTAAACATGGCCCGTGAAACTAGAACAGTCTAACCCAGCGAGCGAAATAAAGAGTTGTTTGACATTCCAACCATCTGAAGAAGGGCGGAGCGTACAACGGCCGAAACGTTGTAATAAATATGGCGACAAAGATAAGGACAAGAGTCCGAATAATGTAAATAATGTACATAGTACTTCATCTCAGAATTATAGACAGGTACTGGATCCTAGTAATATAAAAATATTAGAACTAATCCACAAAAAAGAGCTCAATGCATTTTATTTATACAGAGCAATATAATTAATAATCAAACAAATCCTTTTACCTCATATGGGGAATACGCTATTTCGGCGTATTTTTTTTCAACTCCTGTCTAGAATGTAGTTTACGTCTGTAAGGTTAGAGGAAGCAGAAGGTAGTAGGAGTTGACTGTAAGGAATTGATATTGAAATCTAAAGGGTCAACTTAGACCTTCACTTGCCGAAAATACCTCGTTTACACTTTTCACTGTTTCAGTCGGACGCTAGGCACGAGGCAGGGGTTAAGGAGGGTGGTAGATATCTGTCCTAAAGGGAAGATGTTTTATTAGAGAAAGTCCAGAATATTAATCTTATCATGACAAATGGGGGTATTAGAAGAAAAAACAAATTTTTAACTTAAATTTAAAATTGAAGAAGAAATTAATAACCCCAAAAATAAATTTAAAGAATTCACAGATAAATGGACGTAGGGGATTAAGGGAAGGAGAATTAGGTTTATAAATTGTAATTAGTATAGTATAAAAGGTTTTAGAGGGGCAGAGTTAACTTAGGGTAGCTAAATAAGGTAAAATTGCACTATGGGAATTAGAATAAGTTTTTTTGTTTTTTTTTAAATATTTTTATGTCCAATTTTGAAGAGTTATATATATATATATATATATATATATATATATATATATATATATATTAGGATATTACATAGAAAACATGTCAAAATCGCTACACAATTGCAGTCGTGTTTTGATGTGTATAAAATGCATCTCAACAGGCGAGTGTAAATTACTGACGAATGGACGATTTATTTAGATTTAAAAACAAAATACACGCACTTTTACAAAAAAAAAAAAAAAAAAGAAAAAGTGGGGCTTATAAGGTTTGTGGGCTTTACTTAGATCAACCAATCGAATATGATCTACTTTAAATTTAAACTAAGCGAAGAAGCAAAAATTAAGAAATTATTTTCCATAAATGGGTCATGACCTGTAGATTAGCAGTTAATGGCAGCACAGACGTTAGACAGGAGCAAATGTTAATGGATATATATTTTACTCACTAGACAATGTCATTTCCTAAGAAAAAATGAGATAGAGTGAAATTTAACAAAATGTCAAACAAGTTATATGCTTTGTGAGTTTCCTACATACAAAATTTTTATAGTTGATAAATAAATAGCTTTTTTAAGAAACCTGTAAATAATTTAGATATATAGACTTACTTGGTAAATTAATATGCAACTATTGACTAAAGATTCTTTATATAAGATGTTAATAACAATAACTGATCAATGCAAAATGTCAAAAATACCAACCAGATATCAATACACCCGTTAGATGTTACCAATATTAACAGGAGAATAATACAAAATTATATTAAATTTAATACGCATCGAAACACGACTGCAATTGTTTAGCGATTTTGAAATGTTTTCGATGTAATATACTAAAATAAATAATATTGCTCTACTTTTAAATTAAATGTTACGAACGTTGGAATTGTACTCTGTTCGTTTTCATCTTACCTGGATATATATATATATATATATATATATATATATATATATATATATATATATATATATATATATATATATATATAGTTGTACATTATGGCAACACCCTTCTTTAATACATGTTTCGTTTTGACTGACAAGGTACTTTTGTTTTTATTTTATTATTTTTTGGTATATGTACAAGTATCGTCTTTTCTGAGCTTAATGCATTTAAAAATTGTCCAAACGTTTGTTGGTTACAAGCGCTTTCGCCTAAACTGTTAGTCATTTTCAAGGATTAAAACTTTTTGTTATACTACTATAATAAATAACTGTGCATGCTGTTATATATGGTATAAAAGTTGCTGAAAGTAGACATGTACTTAATTTCCGAATACGGCCAATACATTGTGGCCGTGTTCATAATTAGTTATTCAGAGTTGGCTTTTTTGTTTTTTATAAGGGCGACCATCACCTTTTGCAATGGGTGGTTAAGTATCACATCCGTTTTCTCGACAAGTATGTTGCGTACGATTTATAATGGTTTTAAATGTGTCAGTATTGATCATTGGTCGGAGAGATGTAGCGTTTGTCGTCATGACAGGCGAGTGGTGGAGTGTCCAAAATTATTATTTATGGGTTTGTTTGTTCATATATATATTGTATGGACGCTCCCGTAGATTTCGACGTATGAGATCCTAACAGTTCAATCTAGAACTGAACTGCTATATTAGCCACACAGGTGATTTGATTATAGCGGTAATATCCTTTGAGCACTATACATCTCTAAGCAAGTAAAGACTAATTTCACTGGTTAAAAACAAAAAACGGTTGCCTACTCAAACGCGTCTACCCACTCATAAATTATTTTTGAGTCAATAAAAAAAGTGACGAAAAACAAGAAAATAAACAGTCAATTGCTGGTATGTGCTGACGAGTGGACGGGGCGATTGGTGGAGGGTTCGTCTATGAAACTCTAGAGACGATATGCTGAAAATATTAGGTTGGTGCAAAAATAATGACGTAATAATGTCGTTTTTTGACGTATTTTTAACGTCAAAAAACGACATTATTACGTCATTATTTTTGCACTAACCTAACAAAAGCAATCAATATATTTGCATTTGTATTATCTCTCTCTCTCTCTCTCTATATATATATATATATATATATATATATATATGGTGGGCTCTCACGTCGTATTCGAAGTATGAGTGCCAAGCGGTTCAGTTCCTAGGAACCGACAGCCAGACACCAGCACATATAATTTAATTATAGTGGTGAGGTTTTTGTGTAGAACCAACCACACTTTTTGAAGGGCCGAATACAGAGACCTGGTGTACCGTGGGTGATAATGGTCCCCAACCGACCCTTCTCAGCTTGTTGAATTCAGAGTTATCCTTTTCCTAAACTAGTTGCCATCCAAGGCTATAGAACCCATGCTGTCCTGCTACTTACCCAGAACTGTTAATATACTATAATGTGCGTGTGTATGTTTATTTGTATTAACCATATATATATATATATATATATATATATATATATATATATGATGAAATATAGTCTTATGTGTTATATTTATGGTATAAAGTGCTCAATATAAGAGATAGTGCGTGTGTAAATGAATGTATATTTGTATTAACCATATATATATATATATATATATATATATATATATATATAGTTAATACAAATATATGCATATATATATATATAGGATTAATACAAATAGACACACGCACATACATATATATAGGGTTAATATAATATAATGTGTGTGTGTGTGTGCGTGTGTGTGTGTATTCCGATGAATATAAACGTTTTATTTTAGTGGGTACACGTTGAGTTGACATCCCATTTTTTAAGTCAGTAAAATTAATATTTAGTAGTTTAGAAATTGAAAGTCCTACAAAAGAAAATATGCGTACCGCCATTTTGCTATCTTGATTTGGTTAATGTATTTTCTTTCTATAGCATTGCCCCTCCCACATCTTTGTTTATTTTTTTCTTTTACCTGAGTCATTTTACCAAGACAATCAACATCATACCTGACATAACGACCGACCATTTTTTTTGTCTGCATTTACATCTCATGTGACATTTACTGACATGTTTTATCTATCTTAATCAGTCTGGCCAAGGATTATTATTATTATTATTATTATTATTATTATTATTAAAATAAAAGTCGACGTTACATGACGATACACTTTCATCAGAAAGAGCTGGGGTAATTTTTCTTTGAATTTTATAAAGTTGCTCATCTCCAGAAAATATTTTGACACCTTCAGGCAGTAAAAAGCAACAAATCAGAATTCAACTGAATTTATCGTAATCCTTGAGTCCCTTCATTTCTGTGGCTAAGTTGTTTGCATGAATGTAAGAATGAAGGTCACTGGTCACATTGTTGTTAGTTTTTAAAAATTGTCGAATGAACCCCATCGGTCCAAATCCAATATTTTATTTAGCATATTTCGTGTTCTACTTTTCCTGCATAAACAAATTTTTCTTTAAATCATTTTTAAATCAAGGCAATAAAGCCACTACGACTCAAGGGTGTTTTTGAGTGTGAAAGAATATGAAGAAAATTATTATTAAGGAGAGAGAACAATAAAAGAATAGGAATAAAGAAGACAGACGATAAAGATTGACACTGCATTCAAATTTTTGATGATCTAGCTTGACTGAAATGACTGAAAAGCAAAAAAAAGATTGAGTTCCAAAAACGCGAGATAAGAGACTGTTAGCGTAGAAGTTACGGTCACATCTTGCCGTTTCAACTGTAAAATGATGAGACCTTGCCGCCAGCTTTATACTATATTTAAATTAACAAAGCTTATGTATCATAAAGGAAAGTAATATTTATTTTGAAAACTACAAATATGTGACACAAGGCCAACATGGAGAGGATAGAGGGAGGATGGTTTTCAATCTGTCTTATCATAAAACTTAACGAGCCACGATTACTGACCCAAACATACCAGTTTTCCTTTCGCCAAAACAACACATTCTTATTCACTATTCTTACTACAACTATCATAATATCTCAAAGTCTC
The DNA here is from genome assembly GCA_963932145.1 of Acanthosepion lycidas. Taxonomy (NCBI): domain Eukaryota; kingdom Metazoa; phylum Mollusca; class Cephalopoda; order Sepiida; family Sepiidae; genus Acanthosepion; species Acanthosepion lycidas. The sequence continues at coordinate 15,333,691 of OZ010576.1, forward strand.
TATGTAGTCCTAACTAGTTCCCATTTGTAAAATTTGTCTGTGTTGTAGGGGATAAAAATAACAACATAGAGAAAAGTTCATCAGAACATTTACCATGAAAATATTTATAGAAAACTCACAGAGAAGCTATGTTACGGCGGTAGAAAACTGACTGAAACCGAGATACCATGTCAGAACCAATAACGTTGCAGATTGTTTGTATTTTATCAAGAATATCTAAATGCATAAAAGAAGCACCAGAACAGATGTGGCAGTAATATTCAATTCAATAGTAAACTTATAAATGTGTATGATAAATTCTGGCGAGTAAAACTGTTTATATCTTCTTTTCTGTTAGAGATTTTCTCATTACATTAGCCATATTGAATTTTGGAGTCCAAGATATTTTTAATAATGTCCACCCAAATCAAGTCTTAAGAGCCACTCAAGGAGCAAGGCTTGCTAAATTAAGTGTGCGACATGAACGTAAGAGGATGAAGTAAGAAGTGAAGATTATGATGATATATAAGATAGGTAACAACTGCCTGTTGATTTGAAGATGGTAAGATGGGAGGCGCGGTAGAGTAATGGAGGAATCGTAGAGCCGAGTTCGAATTCCAGTCGAATCCATTACATTCACTTACGTGCTAATACAATTGGGAAGGTATAAATCCTCTTCTTCTTCCCCATCCAGCTATAGGTAAATAGCAGAACAGACTATAATCTTGGGTGGCAACCGGTCTAGGAGAAGGAAAAACTGAATTCAAAATCAGCCTGGAGAGGGTTGGGCTCCATTAGGCTATCTTACCCAAGAAACGCCGCTTCTGCAGTACACATGGTTCCCCTTATGGGTCACAGTATAAAACAAAGATTGTAGTGCTTGTGGAAGAATCCAAGCGGGCGCCAGATTCACAAAAATAACTAGCCCCCTGGGAAGAAGCTGTCAAGCTTGGCATATAACATTATTGTTTGAGGATTGAATGTTAATAGTGTCTTATTTATTCACTCTTAGTATGTTTCATTTCCTTATAAACAAAACATGTTTAAAAGGGTGCGTCAAATATCTGAACGTACGCATTTAGTAGGACCATAAATCAAAGATGTCCTAACGTCATGTGGTAAATTTTAACATTCCCGTTTCTCTTTCAGATGTATCAAGCGCATTAACATCACAGTTTCCGATCTGACAGAAAATGAAAAGGTCTATTATATTTATGGCATAAATCGCGAACCACAACGACTCGAAGATAATGAGCTTCTTGAAAGTGGTCATACGAATGGGATACTGACCCTCACGGAGGTACTTATTCTTAATCGAGTTCACCCCAAGCAAGGCAGTAAAGCCATTGAGACACAAAGGGTTACTGGGTGTGGAAGAATTAGAAAACAGAAACATTGCTAAGGAGAAGGAACTAAAGAGCAATCAGAGGGACAGCAGATAGCGATTGACATTGCATTTAAATTTTTGTAGGCTCATGTTGGCTGGAAAGTGTGGAGACTGAAGGGAGTTCTACAAGTGAGAAGTGCGAGAAAAGAAACTGTTAGTATAGTTACATCTAGCCAGCTCAACTGTAAATTGGTATACCCTCGTCGCCAGTCTAGTACTGCACTTAAATTCAAAGAGTTTAGGCACCGTAGCGAAGCACTTATCCGAACAATTTCCACGAGAGTATTTATAGAAAAGGCATAGGGACGCAACCTTATGGCGGTGGGAAGGTTACTGAAGACGAGATGCCAGATCGGGGCCAATAATATTGCTGATAGATAAGCTCTAGATAAATGGTAAACTTATAGATATGTAACGTAGACTCTAGAGAGAAAGCTTGTCTTGCACAACACAGTGAGCCAACCTTCCTCGCAGCTGATCTAGCAGTGGATTTAATAAAGTCTTTCCACTTCATGTTAGCCCAAGATGGCGCAACGAGAAAACACCTCTGTGTTACAACCACTGTGGCGGTTGTATGGGTCGTGAATAATGAAAGCCATGTTATGCCACCCCACTTATCTCGCAAGGCCTCATTGTCCATGCCACCGACTACATCCCTCCTATGTGGTCCAGGAGCTGCTGGCTGAGAATTATCACATTCATTACACCTTCAAAATGTATCCTAGTTTCCCGATTTGAAGCCCCTTGACTAACATGTCTGAGGTGTCGTTGCTTCGCAATACGAATGAATTGCTGAAGACTGCCATTGTAGACGTGTAGTCGATCCTGGGGACGCATTCCGTAGCTGAAATTGTTTTTATTAAATAGGCTTTTTTTTGTCTAATATATATATATATATATATATATATATATATATATATATATATATATATATATATATATATATATATGTTAAAGTTCTCAGAATCAATCTGTAGAGAAGACAAATTGAATAAAACTGACAATCGGAAAATAATACTTAGTTCTTGTTGACGCTTTTCGTCAATTGACTTTATCAAGTAATAATAAACAAAAGCGAAATGTTGTGTAGTTACATAGAATCCAAAAATTTTTAAAAGGCGCTCCTGTGAAAACCTCTTTTTGTATATTAGTAACTTTTTCTTTTTTTTTTTTTTTGACTAGGTGTGTGTTTTGTTTTCTATGTCGACAATGCGTTAAAGTTTTCAGAATATATATTAACAAAAATTTTATAGCACATAATTTATATATTGCTTTACAAATGATGGGGCGGATTCTTTAAAAGGAATCTTTTACGTCCAGCAATTCTTCAGAATGATTCGTTAGAAAAAAATCCAAATATGCAAAAAATAATCATGGACGGCGAAACTGAAAAAGAGCATTGTAGGTAAATAAGAAGCCGCAACTAAAATAAATTTATTACTAAAAAATAAATCGATGTAGATAAGCTCCTAGTGAGTTGTACTCACGACCCACTCATGAAACACAGAGAACTTTGCCTGCACAAAGTCGCTTCTAAAAAAATTAAATGTTTAGTCGACCGAGCTTCATCCTAGACGTTTCATCATCAAAAAAGCGCAACCCGGGTTGTTCACCAAATGTAGTCCAATCACTGGCTCACAAACTGACTGAGTTAAGTGAATACTGTCGTTAACTCCACCCTGTGTTATATGAGTAGATATGTATTGTCCAATCCGGATCTATGACCACAAGTTGGTTCGCCCCACATAGTCAGCCTCGCACTGAGATTTAAATTGGTAAATAACAGAACTGCTAACAAAGCTTGACTGGTACCCAAGTTTCTGACCGGTACTATGTTTCTGACCGAAGGAGTTCTGTTGTCTTGACCACTGGGCAGATGAGACATATACACTCGGATTATTACGCCTGTATCTTCATTCAAGGCTTATTTGTCCTTTCATTAAGGGGGCTGGAGGTAGATGTTTTCTGGGTTTTGACGTCATATGTCTGATAGGGATCTGAAATATCGAGTAACTTCGAAGGAGGCTATCCTATCAGCAGGTGTATAATATTGGGGCTATTGTACTGCCATTTTCTGAATGGTTTCTGCATCGTGCAGTAGTCTTCGGTGGGGCCTCTCGATGCCATGATGATAGATACTGCTATAGCAGTATCTCCAGACAATTCAATCCAGATTATTTAGGCATGCAACTCCTGTGGATGTGTCTGTGTCTGGCTCATTGCCTACTAGTTTTCCACTAACGAATAAACACGGGAAATCGATTAAACTGAAAATGAGCAAAACTAGCAAACCCAACCACATAAAGTAGACCCCAGTTATACTATCTCTTAAACCAATGTGAGCGGTCTATGTTCCAACTTTCCAGAAGTGGAAATCCATCATCTTCAGTCTAAACCCGACCTTCTGCTTATGTCTGAAATGGGTATCAATACTTCAATCCCACTACAGGAGCTTACAATTCCGAGCTACTCTCCCCTTATAACAAAACAATACCAGCTAAATCACTGCGGCCACGGACTTAGAGCCTACATCAAGGATGGGTTTCCCTGTGGCAGGGACGCAAAAAACGAGGACACCGATCTCCCGTATATGTACTTCTGCATGGCACTTATCCATAGTATCACATTCGTTTTGCTCTCTATGGTCCTCAGGACTATAATATTCGATCTAATATTTGAGAGTATTAATAACATCCGCGCTGAATTTCTCTCGGCTACCATTCATATCTGCGGTGACTTCAATATCCACCACGAAGAGTGGTTAGTTCACCGATGAAAACCGATGAAGAAAGCAGATATTTCTCCATCGCCTATGAATTAACCCATTAAATGGCAGCCGATGTCCAAAACGATCTTAAGTCCGTAGTAAACAGGGGCTTGTTAATTTGAACGCCTCCGAAACTAAAATTTTCTCCGGTAATCATCTGAGAAACCTCTTGCTGCCTTCAATCAGTATGGCTAATGCTATCCTCCAAGAATTGTGACGTTTCGCCTTCTCGAGTTAGCATGAAATGGAAAGATTTTATTGAATCTATTGATAGATCTGCTGCTAAGTCAGTTCACTATGTCGGACGAGACAATTTTTCTCTCCAGAATCTATCTTACATATCTATAAGTCTACCATTCGTCCTTGCTTAGAATATTGCTGCCACATACGGCCCTGTGCCCCTGCTATTTAACATGAGCACATTGATAGGACACAAAGAAGAATCTGCAATATTATTCGTCCTGATCTGGCGGCTCAACTGCACTCACTTTCTCACCGCCATAAGGTTGCCAATGTCTTTTCTATAAATACTATAAATGTTAATTGTTCGAATGAGCTCATGTCTATGATACATGCAGTTTTTTAAATTTAAGCATAACACTAGACTGGCGTCGAGATCCTATCATTTTACAGTTGAGCTGGCTAGATGCAGTCGTAAATTCTAAGTTAACAGATTCTTCTCTAACATTTGTCATGTGTGGAACTCCCTTCCACCTCTATACTTTCCGGTCAGCTTAGATCTGCACATATTTAAATGCAATGTCAATCTCTATATATGTCTACATGATTACTCTATTCTCTTTCTGCTCATCATTAATGTGTATGTTGCTAATTCTTCCACTCCTGTAACATCTTGTGTTTTAGTGGCATTATTGCCTTGCCTGAGGTGATTTCGATTATACATATATATATATATATATATATATATATATATATATATATATATATATATATAATTTTACTCTGAGTGTGTATGTATACACAAGTATGCTGAAATGTTCTCGGACAGATCCAATTCCCACACATTTTTTTAAAACTGTTGTTGGTCAGGTTAAGAACTTTTCAGTACCCCTCTCATATATATATATATATATATATATATATATATATATATATATGGGGGGTCGTGCGTGTATGAGTGTGTATCTGTGTTAATATTACGTAAATTTTTTTCAAAATAAATGTCCGTGAGCTTATATTTAGGTATCTTTTAAATCTGTCATCCATCTTGTATTTTGGACAACATGGCGGATCTTACTTTAAGAACAATAATTCATTTTACCTTATAATTTAAAAATCAAAATTGGCAGAAGCAACTTTGTTTTCTTATTCATTTCTCTTTTAGCATTTTGTCATTTTATAAACATGCGATTATTTAGTTAATAGATTTTACAATTAAACTGCTTGGTTATTCAAACGTATCTATTTATTTCCTGAAACTAGTAATGGCATTGGCTATCAGATTAAAGCTTGGAGAGGAAGCAACTGTTGAAATAGTTTTATATAATGTAATCTGAAAATCTAACTAATCTAAAACTTTGTTTCTAAAATCTCTGACACACGCACAGACAATCTATCTATCTATCTATCTATCTATCTATCTATTAGGTTGGTGCAAAAATAATGACGTAATAATGTCGTTTTTTAACGTCAAAAAACGACATTATTACGTCATTATTACGTCATTATTTTTGCACCAACCTAATATATATATATATATATAATATATATATATATATATATATATATATATATATATCTTTTATTCATTTCTGAATTTTTAAACACACAGATCTCTCTCTCCCTCTCCCTATCTATCTATCTATCTATCTATCTCTTTCCCTCTCTCTCTCTCTCTCTCTCTCTCTCTATATATATATATATATATATATATATATATATATATATATATATATACACATATATATATATATATATCATGCTTTAGATAAAAACGCTGAAGCCCGGGCTGTTGCATTGGACACTCGAAAGCCTTTGACAGTGTCTGGCATTCAGGTCTTCTCCACAAGCTGAAAACTTACGGTGTCTCTGGACACTTTTTTGAACTGATCCAGTCTTTCCTATCATATCATGAAATGAGAGTTATCCTGAACGACCACTCATCTCGATACTATAGATAGATAGATAGATAGATAGATAGATAGATAGATAGATAGATAGATAGATAGATAGGGAAAGAGAGAGACAGAGATCTGTATTTCAAAATTCAGATATGAATAAAAGATATCTGTAAAGACAATATTATTGAAAGAAAAGACAAGACGCAAACCTTTGTGCCAATTCGTTACGTTCCTTAAGGAACTTTATCAAGGCAAGTGTATAAATATTATTTAGTAACCTGTATTTGTACACAGCATAACATGGAGAAAAATAACATTAAGTTCACAAATTTTTATATATTTTGTTACTGCTTTGACTTTGTCTATTTTCCAAAGGCATCGAACACTTTGTATTATTGCCAATATAAGTGATAAAGTAAGTCACGTCTCAAAGAACTGTTGTAACAGCTTAGTGTACTTGACATATTTAGGAATGATATTAGGATAATCTAGAACCTATAATGGCATGCATATAGATAGATAGATAGATAGATAGATAGATATACTGACATGCATAGGAATAAAAAATGAATTCAGTAAATATACAAAAATAGAAAGGGGTATAAGTTAATGATGTGTCTTCTTACCGATTATTCAACCTATACGGTGAGGAGATTTCTAAGAAAATTGGAAGTCCTATCAGAATTGATTATTGACGACCACAATCTTAGCAACATTAGATATGGAGATGACAGTATTGATAGCAAACATAGAAAACGAAACTAAAAGAAATCTTACTGGATTTAGTGAAGGAAAGCGAGAAGAAAGGACTAAACCCCAATTGCAAGGAGACAGAATGCGTGGTTGCGAGCAAAAGAAACAGCCCAACATGCAAATTACAAATTGGACAATCCAGAATCAAACAAGTACAAAAATTTAAATATCTGGGAAATGTTTTAATAGTGGACGGAAAGTGCGACACTGAATTCCGAAGGCGTATTGTGACAGCCAAAGATACATTCCAAAAGCTAAGCAAAGTATCAAGAAACAGAAGAATTTAATTAGGAACAATGAAAAGATTACTGAATTGTTACGTAATATTAGTTCCCCTATATGGCAGTGAATACTGGACAATCTCCTCACACATGAAGAGGAGAATTGAGGCAGCAGAAATGTGGTCCTACAAGAGGATGCTAAAGATACCATGGACCAAACATATGAGCAACGACAAACCTTTAGAGAAAATGAAAGCAAAAACGAAACATATCTACCATCAAGAAAAGGCAGCTGAAATTTCTAGAGTACATAATGAGGAAAGAGGGATTGGAAAATATGATACTTACAGGACAGATTGAAGGGAAGAGGGACAGAGGAAAACAACGCATAACCTACCTAGGGAACTTGAGAAAACGGATGGCGGAAAAAGGCTTAGAAGAGATAACAAAAACAAGATTTATTGAGCTATGAAGGACAGGAAATTTTGAAGAGACATGATCGCCTACGTCCTGAAGGGTCACGGCGCATAGAAGAAGAACGTGGCCTTCTTTTCTTTTTCTGTTTATGCTACCATTTTTTTTTTGTCGTTTTTTATTCTTGGTTTCCTTTATTTTCTTTTGCCGTTATACGTCATTTCATTTGGCAGGTTTTATGTTGGTAGAGTTGTATTTAGAACCTTTATCAATAGTTAGTTTGGTTTGGTTTGGTTTATTTTGTTTTACGGCATATCAACCTCAATGGGTTATTTAATACCGACAACATTTTTAGGATAGATTCGTATGAATAGAATATGTATTCTTTGGTTTAGATTGGTTTGGTTTATTTTGTTTTACGGCATATCAACCTCAATGGGTTATTTAATACCGACAACATTTTTAGGATAGATTCGTATGAATAGAATATGTATTCTTTGGTTTAGATTGGTTTGGTTTATTTTGTTTTACGGCATATCAACCTCAATGGGTTATTTAATACCGACAACATTTTTAGGATAGATTCGTATGAATAGAATATGTATTCTTTGGTTTAGATTGGTTTGGTTTATTTTGTTTTACGGTATATCAACCTCAATGGGTTATTTAATGCCGACAAGATTTTTATTGCTGGTAATATTTTTTCAAAAATGTATTGCTAGTAAAAATTATTTTCTTTAAAAATTCATTGCTGGTAATAATTTTTTACAAAAATGTATTGCTGTTATTAAAATCTATTTTTACATTTTCATAATGTTTTGCCCTCAGTTTGGAGGTTAACTATTTGTCCATATCTGGGACCCTAACAGTCAGGGTGGACCTGGGAATACCAGCAATTAAGAGGTGTTTCCACGCTCCTCAAAACCTCCTGATCAGAGGCCTTGCTGTTGGATGTAGTTTATCGTTTTACCCAGGACGGCAATAGTTATTAAAGAATCTTAGCAACAAGGAAATTTTGTACATCAACAACTGGCTTTTTTGCGAAATATAATTCGCAATTTGGAGATGAAGATGAACAAACTCAATAGACACAAAATGTTTATATTTTTAATAAGACACACACACGCACATACACATGTATATATATGTATGTGTGTGTGATCGCTTAAAGAATAAAACTGACAATCACCATGCCATGTTGATTTCTATGTCCACACAGTCTCCAAGAATCAAAATGATTGGGGGCTTGTAGCTGATCTGCTCTCTGACTTCGCTCTAACAGATCAATGCGAGAAAAACTAGCTTGTAACTCTCAATAGCTCAAAAACCAAGCTTGTATTATTTCATAATCATTGATCAGATCTTAAATTGACTTAAGTCCTGATGAACGCTTGCACTCTCAACGAGTCTCCTTTCTTAGAACGTTTATTAGAACTCACGCCAGACCTCGTGGAACTCATATATACGATCCATCGTTAAAGAGGCTGGAAAAATGGTCGGCTCCTTGTACCGCTACAGAAAGTACCTGACTCCTCCTGCCATGCTTACACGATTCAGAGTCAAGCAAAAATGGAGTGTTGCTGCCATATCTGGGCTGCCCAGTCCACACTTTCCAGCTTTGGTAGAGATCAAAATCCTTTACGCAGAGACGACGACTTATTAACCACCTTAAAGTTTTTTTCTCCACAGAAGCAACGTAGCCTATTGCTACCGCCATGGCAAATGTTCAGACGAGATTCATTCTTTAGTGCTCAGACCTTTACAATCAATTCCCGCCTTGCTACAGGGTTGAATTATCCTTATTCCATTCGTATTCCTTTCGGAAGAAGGAAGTTTTATTCAAACAGCTTCTTACCTTGAACCGTTATTGTGTGGAACAGACTTCCTCTTGGATACTTCCCTGAATAGTTGTGTGTTAGTCTCAGGTCAGACTTCAAGTGGAACTCATATGTACAATCTATAACTAAAGAGGCTAGAGAAATTGTCGGCTCTTTCTACCAATCCTTTACAAGAGACAAGTCAAACTAAAAATGAACTATTGCTGCCGTATCTGTCCCGAGCTGTATGATCATCACTTTCCAGCCTTTCCGTCTACGTGGACTTGTAGGAATCGATAGTGAATAATTTTCCACCCTAAAACCACATTCTCAAAGACGAAAAGCTACAAGTCTCTTGCTACACTATCGCTATTTCTTTGGAAATTGTTCTTTTGGTCTACATTCCTTAATTCCACCAGTTCAAACCTTTACAGCTAAGGACCACCCTACCATATATACATTGTTTACTTCCATTGTTGATAACAGTGCTTGGAATGAAAGTGTGTAGAGTGAGGTCGGTGACCATACCATGTGCACCAGTTTTTGACCAAGCACAACATTCCCCAAGTCCGACAACCACCATATTCCCCAAATCTCTCTCCCTCCCCCCACTGCGACACTTTCTTCTTTAAAATCAAATCCCACTTGGAAGGAACATGATTTCAAGCCGTCGAGTTCATCAAAGAGAATGCAACGAGGTAGCTGCTCGCTATCCCAACAATGAATTCCCAGGAATTATTTAATCAATGGAAAACGACTCTGGATAAAGTGTGGCTTCAAAGGGGGCTACTTCAAGGGGGGCTACTTCAAAGGAGATTAAATGCCGAATTGATGTGTTTTGTAGTTTCTTTTTATAAAACCAGTCCCGATACATTTTGATCAGACCTCTTATATACATACACACACACACACACACACACACACACACATATATATATATATATATATATATGCAATGAGAACGAAAAGGATATAAATTCAAACGTTCATAGCATTAATTTAAAAGAAGGCTCAATACCAAGAGTAGAGCAATAGTTATTTATTATAAAGATGTTACATACGAACAAACAAGTACTCACGTCAAAGATGCATTTTTGTTTCGATGCGAACGCATCTCTATAGGTGAGCAACAAAGATGGTTATAAATTATTAGAATCGTTTATAACCATCTTTGTTGCTCACCTGTCGAGATGCGTTCGCATCGAAACAAAAAATGCATCTTTGTTGTCGTGAGTACTTGTTTGTCCACATGTAACATCTTTATAATATATATATATATATATATATATATATATATATATATATATATATATATATAATTTTCTTCCATATGTATGTATGCATATTCAAAAATACATGCATCATTGTGAAGTCGAATAATTGTTCATCTTAAAACCAGTCATGACAATAAAAACAGGATTTAGCAAATAAGAAAATCCGAATATGAGCATACTAGTGTATTTTACACATATTCACTACTATAAAATAAAATAATCATAATTAAATCCAATATTTAAAGGGGAAAATTGCTTAAAGACAAAATAAAACGTAATTTAAAAAGTATTTATAATTCTTCGAAAATCCGACAAATCACTACGCAGCGTCAAGTTGAAAAAACAGAAATAATTTTATGTATCAAAAATATCCCTCAAATAAAATATCATTCGCACTTTATGCAGATGAGGATGCAAATAATACATCGAATTTTATATATTCCATCTTTAACCATATTTTAACAACCTACAAAAATGTTTCTAAAAATATTGTTTGTGTCTAGACATTTACTTTTTTTATGGGCCAAGTGGTTAGATCGTTCGCATTCTGACCATGAGACACGGGTTCGAATCTCACCATGGTCGATTTGTCAGGAAGGAGACTTTCTGATGTTATCAGACTGGAGGTGTTGTTTCCAGCGTGCGGCACCTTTGGAAAGTGTCTAAAAACCATACCACGGATTGACCCAAACCTTAGTGAAATTGAATCCTTACAGGCTGTCAATAGCTTGCTAGCACGAAGTCACAGGTCATCGTGGCTGAGGGCTTGAGCGTGCTGGCCTTGTTCAAATTGTCTATCACGCTAGATAACACGCTCTTTCTAAGGTCTACTCAGCATAGTTGCAGTATAAACCACTATAAAACACTGGATTCTTTCAGTGTTGAATAAACACAAATGCGCCTAAACAAGCGTCTGCAATAGGGATTGGCTTGCCGCCCTAGTAGACGAGTATCCACGAATACGAGTGGCCAGCGATATATTTGCTTATATACACATTGACCTGTATTTCTACATGCTATTTGAATCTACAATACTCGTTTTCAAGTATACCAGTCTGCTCGGGTGATTAGCTATCCTTGCTGTAGATGCCTGCTCAGATACGTTTATATTTCTGAACAGGCATCTACAATGTTTTATACTGTAGCTATGCTGAACAAAACTTATTTACAGTTTCTGTGAATTAGTTCCTGGCGTAATCAGTAGTTGAAGAAAGTCAGTTCGCTCGGACCCTCGGTCACGATGACTTGGGGCTTCATGCTAGTACAACCATCGATTGAGCATCTAGTCATACAGATATGATGAAGTTACCTCCTTGACAAATCAAAGTGCGATACGAACCCCTGTCTCATGGTCTAACTATTAACCATGCACCCATATGCAAAAATCTTACTATACACGAATATATTAATGAATTTATTGGTATTTAAAAATTGTTTATTCAATGAAAAGAAATAAAATTTAAGAGAAATCATTCGACAGCATTTATTAAGATTATAATATTCTTTTTCTTTTGTTATTTAATCTTTTAATTAGTAAAACAGGTCAATTAAATCTCTCTATATCTATCTGTCTTTCTATCGATTTAATTATTTATCTATCCTTCCCAATCTGTTCATATCTATATATCTTATCTTATTCATATCTTAGTCTGTTTATATCTATCTTAATCCGTTCATCTCTCCCTGAATGGATTTCGCCCTTGTAGCATCTGTATCCGTGATACAAATATCAAGTTTTGAACAAAGATTTATTTTACTAATGCGTGAAACAAAAGTAGATATTAGAACGAGAAAGAATGACTTTTCCAGAAAAAGACTGAAAACAAAAGAAAGTAAAAAGCAAAATACATACCTGATCAGAATGTAATCCTTGCACGCCCACCGATTTGTGGGGTCCAGCTTCAAATTTAGTTTGTCTTTCTTTTGGAATCCGTACGCTGATTTCACCAACAAACAGTACGAACGCACAGTTAAAATGTATCTCAGTTATCAGAGGCAAACTGCTTTTTTTATTTCAAGGCGGGACGAAGGAGTCTGATCGAAAGAAAGATTCAGTGACACAGAGAGAGAAAGAGAGAGAGAGAGAGGAAGAAGGAGAGGGAGAGGGTGGGGAGAGATAGAGAAAGAAACTACCTTGATGAACTGGTTGTTGTCAAACCGGAGAGTGTCCTAAACGCCACAGGTCCAAGTCAAGTTAATGTTTAAAAAAAAGAAAAGAAGTCATGTTGGTTCCATAAGTTATTCACAAGTTAAAAGAACATTGTGACATGACCAACACCAAAGGCCAATGTTATTAGTCGCTGGTGTGGTTATAAATACATGGGCACGCACCTTTGTGTTTGTGTGTGTGTGTGCGCGCACGCGCGTGCATGTGTGTTATAATCACATGTGTATTCACAAACACACACACAGACTCAGATAGACACATACACTCACGTGCATATATGGTAATTGCTAAAACAGACAGCTACCGAATAAAGTGTAGTTGCTCCTTTCACTTGAATGACGGCAGCTACGCGACATGGCATGATGTTATATATGTTAGGCTTAGCTGCAGGGAATATATTGAGTTTTGCAACGATTCCCATAGATGCTCAATGTGGTTTAAATCTGGTGAGTTTAGGGGTCAATAGAATGCCTGAAAGTCAGCCAAATGTCCTTGGGCCCAGTTTCATGTCATCTGTTCATGTGAGGAGTGTTATCATGCTGGAACAAGCCATAACCGCCGGTGCACGTAGCGAGCGCAAAGGAGTACAAATTTGTTGCAGTGAGATCTCAAAACAGGCTCCAATCTCACAAGTGGTCCTTACGAATTCCAATGATATATATCACGTACAATTGTAGAGTCATTGGTAGCTTACACAATATCCAGCTGATAAATTGGATCCATAGCCTTATGCAGTCTCCTCCATAGATCATCTACCATTGGACAGTGGTGGAACATGGGGGTGAGCACGGAGTGGCAGCCACCCTGGGGCGCAACATCATGGGGCGCAAAATCACTCGGTAATTGGCAAGTTTATTGCCAGCACTTGGAATGAATTGTAAGTGAAATATTCCACTTTCATAAACAAAACATGTGTAAATGTCTCGCCTAAGTAGAGATTTACTTGACCCCGCCTCCTCCCACTGAGTCAGGTTGTAACAAATCTCGCCTAACTCTATCCAATCTAACCAAACTTATTGGTACGTGGTGAAAAATTAAGACCAATTTAGGTTAGGGTAGGCCAAGTTTTAACACATTTAACGTCGAAAATGTCGAGAAATCAATTCAAAAAGTGGTGAAAGAGGGCCTAAAATTTTCCCCTTTTTATTTACTTTAGTATCTTTTTAATTACCTTACTATCCTTTTTATGACTGCTCGCAGATACTTATTTCATTAACAGCGCGTCATGAATTATTTTGGTGACAGTAGTTCTTCGATCATGCCCAGTGCGGACGGAAGCGCATGACGGCCAAAACGGGAAATGTGTTAAAGAAACATCAAAACGTGTTGTTTAATTCTGTTTTCCCTCGGTTGAGGCCAGATTGAAAACTAATCCATATTAATGTTTTAAGATGTACTCCTGGAATGGTAAACACAGCGTTTCTTTGTAAAATCATAATAATAGTAATTTTTCTCCTCGCCTCAATTGGTCGATCATAGCATTTCAGTGAATATGACTTAGGCATGATCTAATTGTAACCCAGTGTCGGATATAACGAGCCGTATATTCTTATATACAGAGTTTTAATGCGAAAAGATTCCAGAGTTTTATGGGACAATTTTGGTTCCCGTTAGCCGTGGCAAAAGCTTTGCAATATATTTTTTATAGCCTTCGCTTATTATTATTATTATTATTATTATTATTATTATTATTATATGATTATATTACGCCGGGAAACTCAATGAAGTTTATTACGGAAAACCATGCACTCCCGCTGAGAATATATGGGAAAATGCTTTACTGCAAGGTATACATGTATTCGGCTGTTAAATTAGGATATATTCTGATATTGACACTTTTTGTTTATTTCAGTCTTCACGGTGGTGTTGTCACAGTCTTATTTATCGAGGAACGGTTTCACTGTATTATGGTGTTATCGCGCTAAGGTTCCATGGTGCTGTCGTTCGGTTGACAATAAACATCCGTATGACACAAACTACCCTCACGATCTTTATATAACTGAGAGGGACAACTATACTTTTATTTCCTGTTTATTTCAAGCAGAAATTTTAAAAATGGAGCTACATAGGCAACAAAAGAAGAAATAATCTGACACGGAAAGAAAATAAAATCATAGGAAAAGAGAACGCGAAGATCTACAGAAATCAAGTCAAGTTTTGAAGAAGCTTCTTAAAATGCCACATCCAGATGGAGATAGTGACAATCGCGTTGTTTCCCCACTTGTTCTTGCCACTAGCTCTGACTACACAACACAGCACAGCACCAGAGCCAGTGGAGCAATCGTCATCTTCACCAGTGGTGCCAGCACTAAAATCATTTTAGTAACACCGCTCTTCGTACTGAAGGCAAAAAAGCACTTTTATTGGATGCTTTCGATCAGCCTTCATCTTCGTTTTGTTGCCAATCTGACGAATATACACAAAATATGATGAAACTAAATATGCAGTATTAACCAAGAAAGATGTAATTTGCTTAGTTTTTTATGTAAATTGCTACAAACCACAAATTTCTGATGATCTAAGCGTACAAAATGGTGAAGATAGATGCTAAAGCTTTTCAGAACAAAGCTGGATCTTTCAAATAGTGAAAATGGGTGCTAAAGCTTTTCAGAACAAAGCTGGATCTTTCAAATAGTGAAAATGGGTGCTAAAGCTTTTCAGAACAAAGACAGATCTTTCAAATAGTGAAGATGGGTGCTAAAGCTTTTCAGAACAAAGACGGATCTTTCAAATAGTGAAAATGGGTGCTAAAACTTTTCAGAACAAAGACGGATTTTTCAAAGTTACAAACGATCGAGAAGTTATTTGAGTGCCGACGTGTCGAAGAAGCGATGAGAAGTGAAACGAGTACAAAACATGTGGTTGTCAACCGCTGCTTCATGAATTGCTGGTTTCAAAGAAAACTACAGGATGGATCTACGGTTCTGCGTAATTGGTTGTTGTACTCTATTAAAAATGATGCAGTTTATTGTTTTTGCTGTTTATTGTTTTCAACAGCCCCAGTCAACCATAGCACAGTATTCAAAAAAATCTTGTGGATTTCGAAAATGGGAAACATGCAACAAAAGAATACCAGAACATGACACTCATCATGCGTCATTTCTTGGATGGAAAGACTTTGAGAGACGCAGATCAGAAAGGTCTGCGATTGACAGAGTAATACTGAAGCATATGGAGAATCAGAATCAATTGTGGAAGGATCTGCTCATGCGCTTTGTGGATTGTATCACGGTTTTGGCGACTCAACATCTGGCATTTCGTAGACATCGAGAAGTCATTGCATCTAGTAATAATCTCGGTACTTTTCTTGCACTCGTTAAGCTACTTAGCAAGTATGACTCTCTGTTGCAGTGTCATTTAGATTATATCAAGTTGCATCCACATTCTGCAACATTTTTTCTGGCAAGATACAGAATGAGTTCATTGAGCTACTGGGCAATGAATTTACATTATTTTCTTCTTTTGACTCTCTCTAGGATTGTCATCTGTCAATCCTAGAGAGAGTCAAAAGAAGCAAATACTTTGGGATTATGTTCAACACAACTGACGTTTCTCACAACGAACAAATGTCGGAAATTCTCAAGTTTGTCGATGTTGACGACAAATCTAAAATTGTTGTAATCAAGGAAGTGTGAACTGATTTTACTAAAATTCACGAAGAAGAGTGTTACAGAAGAAATTACCTCAAAATTGGAATGAGATGGTCTTCATTTGAACAACTGACGTGGAAAGACGTATGACAATGCTGCAACAATGGCTGGGAAGGTGTTCGTGTCCAAAAACACATATCAGAGAGAAACCTGAAAGCAATTTTTGTGAATTCTGACAACCATTCTTTCAGCCTCACAAGAATGCATGCAACATCAGAACACGTGTTTGCTATTATCATTTTTTTTGAGTTCTTCATTCATTGTACATTTTTTTCTCCAGCTGCAGTGGGAGTAATTGAAGAAGACAGTGGAGACGGCTGTAAAGCGGTCCCCTGATACAAGCTGGAGTGCTAGGCGCGATGCTGTTCACGTTGTAAAAACGAAGTTGGATGGCACAGCCAAACTTTTGGAGGATATGGCAAGTGACACTTCAGTATCCGACGACACAAGAAGCGACGGCAGATGATTGCTACACAACATGCAAACTTTCAGCTTTCTAACTATGCTGCCATTCCGAGACGACATGTTGACTTCCATCAACTGAGTACAGAAGAAACTTCACTGTCCTAGAATTAACTTCAGTGAAGCTCGAGCTGACATTCAAAGTCTGCAACGATCTGTTATGAGTGAATGGGATTCTCTTTGCAAAAATTCAATTGCAAATGGCGAGGAAAATGCTTATAATGGGGTATTGACGTTTGTTGACAGAAAGGTGTGTCGTAAAAAAAAAGACTGACTGGAGAGGGGACGAAAGATGAGCCTCTAAATATGAGAGGAGAAATGGATGTTACCTTGAAGGCTGTACTGGACAGGTTGAATATAGAAATGAAAGATCAATTTACAAGGTTCAGTCAGTTATATGAGCAATTTGGGTTCCTAATATTGAAAGCCTCATTGTCTCCGTGTCGAACGATGACTCAACACAGTAAAAAAATTCAAAGTAGTTTCTGCAGCATATGAGGGTGATTTTGATGGAATAGAACTCGGTCACGAAATTACAGACTGCCGAATGTTAATACACAAAAAAGACAATGTATTCATTAAATCAAAAACCCCAATTGAGCTTTTCAGCTTCACAATTACTTACAGCAATGATGTGTTCTCAATTTACAAATAGCACTGTGCATACTGTTGGATGTTGCTGTCTCTGTGACGTACTGTGAGCGCGTTTTCAGAAAACTAAAATTAATAAAAATGGGTCAGGGACTCCTAAGCAATTTTACTTTATTAAGCATCGAAAATGAAGAATTTGGATTTCTGAATGGTTTTATTGACAAATCTTTGACGACCAATCCTGGTGGTATGTCGCGGCTTTACGAATTCAAATTGATTGAATGAATTACTTTAGTCTTGACCTTTTTTACTTTAGGGTTTGTCAATGTACAGTACTTGTTGGGAGTGGCGGATCGAAAAAATGTATTTGAATTGTATACTTTTTCAGAACATTTGTATTTGTATGAAAAGGCATTTATATTTAGATTTTTGCCTAGTTTCAGAAGTATTTGTTTTTGTATTTTTGGAATCTGGAATAAAATTACTTGTATTTATATTTGTATTTCCAATTACATCGCATCAATAATCGCGAGAAATATTTGTATTTGAATTTCTAAAAAATTAGTATTTGATCTATCCCGGCTTGTTGGCCAATGGTTGTGCTCCACCACTCTCTCCGGACCAAGACCTCAGCATACTACTGCCATTGGCTATGCAGCTTCACCACCGATAAACTAGAAACTTTATTATCTGTCTATATTTCTGAGATGAGGTATTATGTACACTATTTATATTATTCGGACTATTGTCCTCATCTTTATCGCCATGTTTATTACAACATTTCGGCCCTTTAGTATCTGTCTATATTTCTGAGACGAGGTATTATGTACATTATTTACATTATTCGGACTATGTCCTCATCTTTGTTGCCATATTTATTACAACATTTCGGCCCTTTAGTATCTGTCTATATTTCTGAGAAGAGGTATTATGTACACTATTTACATTATTCGGACGAGTGTCCTCATCTTTGTCGCCGTATTTATTACAACGTTTCGGCCATTGTACGCTCCGGCCTTCTTCAAGTGGTTGGAATGTCGAACTGAACCCTTTATTTCGCTCAGTTATCACACATAGACTAACTCATGTGGCAGTAATGACAAGCCAAAGTTTACATACCTACACATACACACAATCTCATATATAAGTGTCAACACACACATATATGCATCCCCCATATATATATATATATATATATATATATATATATATATATATATATATATATATCCATAATAACAAGTGCATATATATACGTACATACACATAAATATACAGACATTCAACCAAATACATATATAAAACGTACATACATATACATACATAAACATACATCCATATACATACACACTTATATACATGTACCCTAACATACATATATGGTACATGTATATGGGTGTGTATCATATGTGAGATTGTGTGTATGTGTAGGTATGTTAACTTTGGTTTATGTTTACTGCCAAGTGTGTCAGTCTATGTGTGTATATATGTATGTGTATTTGTGTGTGTGTGTATATATGTATATATATATGTATATGTGAGTGTTTGTGTATTTGTGTATATACATGTATGTGTATATGTATTTGTATTTATATGTGTTTAAGTGTGTATATGTGTGTATATTTATGTGCATATGAGTGGATGGGGGTGTACTTATGTGTATATGTGGATGTGTCGATACGGGTATTTATACATGATTTGTATATGTGGATATATGTTCGTATGTTGTAGTATATATATATATATATATATATATGTATGTATATATCAGTGTCTTGAAACATACCATCGATACTAACTAAAATCTACTCTTGTATGATAAGGATTTTTTAATTGCTTATGGACTTAATCAATAACAGTGTGTGGTTACTTTTTATATAATTATGAACTTTTACTATATTTTATTGTTAATAAGATAATGTTGCTAGAATGTATGTATATTCCCATTTTTATGTGTGTATGTATGTATATACATATGTGTGGTTGTATATATATATATATATGTATATATATATGTGTGTGTATATGTGTGTATATGTGTGTATATATGTATGTGTATATATATATATATATGTGGATGTGTTTGTGCGTGTATATATGTCTATATAGGTGAATTTACGTTTGTATGTTTTTTCTTTTTTTTTTCTTTTTCCTTTATGTGTATGCGTATGTTTGCATATGTGTTGGTATATATATATGTTTGTGTACTTAGTTTATATTCGCATGTGTATACATGTATATGTATGTTTAAATATGTATATATGTGTATGTATGTATTTGTGTGTATATGTGTATTTGTATTTATGTGCATGTATGTATATATATTTATATCTGGCGTTTATTTTTTTTGAGGTGGGGAGTTGTTTTACGACGCTGTGCGGGTGATATATTTATAATTGCTTCTGTATGTGTATGTGCGTATGTGTATGCGTATATATGTGTGTGTGTGTGGATGTATGTAGACATTCCTGTGTATATGTGTATGTGTATATATGTATATACGTGTGACTGTACACTTATTTCTGTAGGTAGTTCTTTTTATCTTATTTTCTTTCACCTAATATATAATAAAACATATATCAACTTATATGATTAAAATTAAAATATATGTTTTTATAGATATTTGTGGTTTGGGAATTTTCGTTTTTTAATATATTAAATAATATTATTTTTAACCATTTTTATCTTTGTATATTTGCTCGCTTAAGTTATATTTTAATAAGTGGTTAGCATTTGTTTAATGACACTTTCAGTTTTAAATATTTCTTGGTTGTGGTATCTGATTGTCTAGGTCAATGTATGTGGATGTGTGTACATGTATTTATCGGTGTCTATGTGTATGGAAAGTGCATTCACTTTTAATTGAGTATGTATGCATGTGTTTGTTTCCCATTTTTTAATTTTTTTTTTTTATAAAGGGCCGTGGAGATGTTCCCTGTCTCGTCACTTTTTGTGTGTATATATATCTAAATATGTCTGGGTGCTTATGTATTATAATCTGAGTGTGTTTGGGTTGTTTTACGCGTGAGGTTAGGACCCCATTCACACACTTGGGATTAAAATGTATACATATTGTCAGAGGACCGGATAAGCGTCTATTCTAACGTAATTTCAATGAAGAAATAAATTGAATAACATATGTATTTCTTCTTTTCTCCTCAGTAATTTTATAATTTTTAACTTAATAGTGATTAAATTTGCATTTTAAAATTGGTAATTTTTACTTTTAATTTTAATATCAAATTTTATCATATAATTTAATAATTATTGGTTAGAATAAATTCTTTTTTAATAGTACCCCTATTTTAAAGATCTGAATAGCTATTATAACATGACTTCGTTATCAAGCTTTTAGAATTTTCCTATATTTGTATTTTGATTGGTCATTCTAGCTTTTGTAACAACGTTTTCCCCTTGCGAAGGATCGTTAATTAATTTGAAACTTTGAAAACCATTTATTTTACATTCAACATCATCACTTGATAAGACACCGGAGGTGTTGAAACAAAATGGCGATTTTTGTAGTGATTTTATAACATATTTATGTTATAATTTTTTAAATAAATAATTATATCTGCTCTGCTCTGTATTGAGCACTCTTTTAAGAATAGTAATTGTTGGTTATTGGAATTCATTCCGTATACACCAATTATATACTTGTATATATATATATATAGTATAGTATAGGTGGCCACTTGTATTCCAGGATACCTATTTACTCAGGCGACTAGCCAATCCCCATTGCAGACGCTTGGTCAGACGTATTTGTGTTTATTCAACCCCCACAGAGTCCATCTGTGGTTTATAATGTAACTATGCTATGCAGACCTTCGTTACAGTTTCTGGGAAAGAGCATAGCGTGATCAACAATTTGGACAAGGTCAGCATGCTCAAGCCCTCGGACTCGATATATATATATATATATATATATATATATATATATATATATATATATATATACGCCTAGCTTTCTTGAGTTCATTTTCAACAATTTTGTCATATGTCTTACTGAGCTAAAAAAAAAAAGTTCGTATTTTCTTCTCTCTCACTCCCTGTTTCTCTCTCTCTCTTTCCATCCATCTTTCTCTTACACATGCGCGTACGCATTTATATCGTTTAAAATTTGCTATATTTATGGAGGAATAGTGCTAAATATTGAAGATAGAGTGTTTATAGTTAAAAAAAAGTGTAGACATAGGAATCAGCAGTGCATGGTGACTGCCAATTTCACGCTTCAAACAATCCTTAGACCAAATACTTTCGCGGGGTCTATATATAGACCACTAGAGGGTGTATATAGATGTGTGTGTGTATATATATATATATATATATATATATATATATATATATATATCTATATATATATATGCAAATAACACAACCCTCTCAAAACATATGAGGAAATTCAAAAACTCAAATAAAAATACCAAAAAGTAATATGGAATATAAGAAAAACAGCGCCAGTTTACAACAACTGAAAACATAATAACTTTTTCCAACAGGAGAAATAGTGATAATCACCTAGCCAGTAAAAGTTAAACACCTAAACGAAAGGACAGGACTCATTTCTAAATACAGACATGAAAACAGATTCCTACTACGCTAACTATAGCTACATCAAGATTTAAAAAAAAAAAATACCATAACCTAAATTTAATAAAGTTTATTTAAACTACCAACATTTAGAAACGAAAATAATATACAAAATAAATAAATGAAATATATAAATAAATTAATTAAACGCCATGACTATAAATAGCTTAGAGTATTAGCCTTAAGCAAGAGAACTGGAAAAGACAGGCTTCCTGCTTCCCCCACTTCACTTAATCCCCTAGTATATAGAGACCGCGAAGAGAATAGGGACACATTGTTTGAAAACTGCTTGAAGTGTGAAGTAACAGTATGCAATGTAATGTTGATTCCTATGCCCACGCTGTTCTCTCTCTCTCTCTACACACACACACACACACACACACACATATATATATATATATATATATATATTATATATATATATATATATATATATATATGACTGAGTGCGTGTGCATGTGCGTGTGTCTGTCTCTGTGTGTGTGTATGTCCGTGCGCCATCGGCTAGATAGGTCCTGAATGACAGTCTGCTTCTGCTGTTGTTCAGGCATTAATTACAGAGAGAGAATTGCTTGCTGTGACACATTCTGTCTTGTCACAATACATTTGTCAACATTAACACGACACGGCGGGAAAATGTGCGAATCCTTTCTTCTTAGAAAGTTGTTGAGCGAACTTGAACCCGTTAAATATAGATCAAAGACGTCAGTTTTCATTGTTTATAACTGATAACAGTTTGAATCCACCTTCGAAAATACATCTAATCTTTATCGAATGTTTTTTCTTGTCACTGTCTTTATATGTATTTATTGAGATTAGTTTAGCCTGTATGTATGGGGGTCCAATATACAGGGCATGTGTCGTAGAGTAATAGTAAATTTATTTCACAGGCCTGTTGTGTGTGCATTGAATCCTGTTTTTATTGAGGGTCAACTATTTTGGCTTAGAGCATAACAATATCTCTAGATAGATAGATAGATAGATATTGAATAGAGGGAGATAGACAGATAGATATTGAATAGAGGTGATAGATAGATAGATAGATAGATAGATAGATAGATAGATAGAATTAAAATAATAAGAGAGAGAAGATAATTCTTCTCTAAGTTGATTGAAATATGCCTCTAACTACCCTTCGAACACCAGAAACTCAAACCACAATACCCACAATAAGCACGAGTTCAGACGAAAATTTGACAGTTAGCAGTAGGACATTCTTCCAGGTTTTAAGTGAATGAGCCAAAAAGATTTTGTTCAGACGCAAAACAAATCGTAATAAGAAACGATTCATGATAAGAATGGAGACGTACAAAGATAAGAACAGTGAAGCTTGAACTGTGCCTCTAAATATCTCAAAGGGTTTGGCATGCTGGACTTATCCACAAGCTCAAGGGCTACGGTGTCTCTGGACGAATATTTGGCTTAATTCAATCGTTCCTAACAAATCATGTAATGAAGTTCGTTTTTGAATAGACACTCTTCGAGTTCATTCCATATTAATTCAGAGGTCCCGCAAGGTTCTATCATTGGAGCCCCGTTGTTGCAGATCTTCATCAACGACCTTCCCGATGTCAATAGTTCCCGACTAGATATTTATGCAGATGACATAATTATTGACTCTGGTTTTAATGGTAAGTCACTTTCCCACCGCTGTAAGTTTGCCTCTCTGTATCTTTTCTATAAATACTTTCATGCAAATTATTCGAATGAGCTCTTCGCTATGGTACCTAGACTTTATTAATTTAAGCGCAGACCTAGACTGGCATCGAGATCTCATCAATTTACAATTGAGCAGACTAGGTGTAGCTGTAAGTTCTATGCTAACAGTTTCTTCACGCTAGTGGAACTCCTTTCCGGATCTATGCTTTCCAGCCAACTTTAATCAGCAAAAATTTAAATGCAATGTCAGTTGCTATCTACTGTCCACCTCTCTTCTTTTTCTGCTCATCATTAATGTTTATGTTCCTAATTCTTCCACATTCTGTAATCCCTTGTGTTTTAGTGACATTACTGCCTTGTTTGGGGTGATACCGATAAAAAAACGCCCCACAAAATGAAATTATTCTCTTTCAATCATCATTTTAATCATAGCAACTCCGAAAACAAAGCTGGCAACTGCTTTCGAAAAGGGCGTCCAGACGGTGGTTAACCGTGGTAAGGAATGACTTGTAAATTTTAACAAAACAAAACTGCTTTCATTTAATCACCACAGAGAATGTTTTCTGCGTGCTATCAACATGACCGATGCAAAACTCCAGGAGAGCAACACTTTGTTCTTTTTTGTTTTCCAATGACATGAAGTGGATTATTTGTATTGAATCAATTGTTATGTCTGCTGCAAAGAAAGTTGCTTCCTTGTATCGTACCAGACCATTTTTCTTGTCAGAATCCATCTTGCATATTTATAATTCTACCGTTTGCCCGGGGGTTGAATATTCCTGCCATATCTGATCTAGTGTTCTTGCTGTATATCTCGAAATTCTTGAAAAATTTTCAAAGTTTCTGTAAGGTAATCGATCCTGATCAAACATTTTGACTTCTGTCACTTTCTTCCCTATGTGACGCTGCTTCACCCTGTCTTTTCTACAAGTAATTTTCATGACAATTGTTCGAATCGGCTGTTTTCCTTAATGCCTCGACTACATGAATTTAAGACTGCTACTAGATTGGCAACTAGTTCCAAACATTTTACTGTTGAACTAATTAGATGCAACCGTAAGTTCTATTCTAATAGTTTCTTTTCTCGGACTTCTCGTCTGTGGAACTCTTCTAATTCCCTGCTTCCTTGTTACCTACAATCTTCAAAAATATAAATGCAACGTCAATCACCATCTTCTGTCTCCCTGAATCCTCTTCTTTTATTGTGCTTTTCGACACTTTTCCTCACTAAAGTCTTCTCATTCTCTTTCACTCCCTAATGGCACTATCGCTTTGCTTAGGGTGACATGATTAAAAAAAATAATTCTTAATGAGTTTGACAAGAGATACATACAATAAACAGAACTGAACAGACAAGAAGGTTGCATTACGAGAGGGAGGTTAGTCTACCATTCGTCTGTGCATTAAATATTGTTGCTACATCTGGTCTGGGCAAAATCCAAAGAAGAATCTGCAATATTATCGGTTCTGACCTTGCATCACAGATTCAATCACTTAGCTTCCCTGTGCCTTTTCTACAAATATTTTCATGGTAATTGTTCTGATGAGTTTGTAGTGAGCCCCGATAAAAAATAAAACAAAATAAAATATGAAAATTAAATATGTAAACAAAGCAAAGAATTCAAGTAAATATATATTATTTAAAATTATTTTATATTCACCTTTCTTATAATTTTTTTAATAACATTTTATACCCGAATCAGAGCAAAAAATAGAGGCGTCATGTTATAGTCAGAAAAATATATTACTCAAATTAACTGTTTTAATTGCAGTTTTAACTCTTTCGATTTCAACCGTGCTATTTCGAATTGTGCGCTATTTTACTATTCACTAACGATTCTGAAAGTGAGGAATGTAGAACTCGAGGAGAAAAAAGGCAAATCATTAAAAAAAAAAAAAAAACATGACGATAAAATATTTATTTTAATTTCTAGCAATTGTTAATAAAATCAGTTATTCCAAGAAATCAATAACAACGTTATTAGTATCGAATTATTTGTTTATTTTTATGCTTATGCTGCTATTCAGTTGAAATATGTATACGATTATAAAAGAACGACTACAGTTTTGATATGATTATTTCTTTGGAGAACCTTGCGATATTTTGAACTTGTTGGTTAGAAACTGTTGTGGGATTACCCTATATTGTCCCCAGAGAAAATCTCTTAACACTCACCAGGTGGTGTTGTATGAAGCAGTATAAAAGGAAAACACTTAAACCATCTCTCTCCCTCTCTCTCCCCGCCCCCCAACCACAGGATACCGTATTGACAAGATGTGTCTCCCGGAAAACTTTTTAGTCCCTGTGCGAACCGACATTTATGGCCTAACCAAACCACACGTCGCATCGCATATAACCCCCACCCACCACAATATCTCCACAACAACGTATCCCATGAATATCTCCATTCAACACAAGAAAACATTCCAGTTCAACAAACGTTACAATGCTGCAATTAACTGAACTGCCATAACAGCAAACTAAAGGATATGTTTATATACAGGGGAGAGAGTAGGAGAACGTCACTTTTCTTATTCATTGTATAAGGCGCATAAGTAAACAAACAAAACTCGAAACTCCGATGTGAGATTTGAAAGAAACAAACATTAATGACCTAAAACCAATAGAACAAAATACAAGGTTTACAAATAAGTGTGCTAAATTTTCTATTTGTGTGCCTTATTAGTAAAAGGAAGTTTTTCCTGAGAGAGAATGGGGGGACCAGAGAATGTCAGCTCTCTTATCCGTATTATAGAAAACGGTGCATACAATCAATAATAAACAAGACTTGAAACTACGACGTGAAATTTGAAAGTAACGTTTATTACATAAGCAAAGAAAAATAATATAAAAATTACAATTTTTACAAAAAAGCTTGTACACAAATTTCCATTAGTGCACCTTTTTAGTAAAGGCCAAATAACAGGTCAAAATAAAAATTAATAAGCTCTTAAAAAGAAAACACAATATAAACTTCTTATAATGGAAAAAAAACTTGAGATAGTAATACAAAATCTTAAAATAAGATTTAACACAAACCTAAAAAAATGCACCTACCTATTTGAAAGACGAAAAACATAGAAGGGCTTCGGCAAATAAACTTACGTCATTAGAACTTTTAACATTTTTTTCTTTTTTAGAACACAATTCTATTCACAGGTTTCACTTGATTCACCTTCATTTTTTCGTTTGCTTCTTCTGTGAGAAACATCCCTGCTCATCTACACTCACAGGTGACCGCCAAAAATAGGCCTTCCTTCAGGAATCTTATTTTTATGCTCTCAGGTCGAAATTTCGTGCATGTGTATATGTTGTGGTGTCTAAGTTGGACTCTTCCGCCTACTATAAGATTAGTAGGAGAGAAGGCCTTGGGGGAACAGTCGAATAGATTGTTCAACTGTCGAACTCTCTGCCTCGGCAAAGAGGAACCCGGACGAAGCTTTGCCGAAGGGCAAAGTTTCGTCCGGGGAGGTAGACAGGCCCTGAAACCGTTTATACGGGTTCAAAGGGAATATTTTGAGTCGAGCCTACGGGCTCGGAGAACCCACGGTAAACTCGGCCTTGTGCCACATACATCCCTCGTGAGGGAGGGTTAAATATAACTTAACAGTCGAATAGATTGAACGCTGGTCATCCGACACACACTCATTAGACGTGAAATGCTCTTCTGTTGTATTTACTGTTTAAATATATAATATATCTGTCACACTTGTTTTGTTATTTCTTTAACCATTTACTTGGTCACAACAGTATATAAGTTTGTGTATGGCTTAACGGTATAAAACTCCCTCTGAGAACCAAACATGATTAGTTTGTCATTCCTCTTCTTCAAGCTATTCCGTTCCGTTCGTGAAATAAGGTATACTATGGAAATAATAATCGCCATAATGCAGGAAATAAAAACTGCGAGAATAAACATTTCTTTCATAGTGCACCCAGTAACGAAATGAATATTGATAGAATTTTAGCAAAAGGCACGCGAATTAGTACCCGAATTAATATAGTTTTCTCTCCATCTTTCCTTTGGACTGGTTGATCCAAATAAAAAGCATTGCTTCTTTTTCCAATTAGAGTTAGTTTAGTCTGCTAGTAGGTTTTTACTTTGCACAGTCCAACATAATCTTTTCATACGACTCTTAATATTGCATATGGTTGCTGGCAAGTAATTTACTCGTGTAAGTCCAAAAGAAAAATAAAACATAACATTTGAACAAAGAAATATTAACAAATAGGACATTTTACAAAGGGAAAAAATGTCAAATGAAATAAAATGTGAAGAGTTCAAAGCAACATTTGGTGTCAGTAGTTGAAGTACTTACATGTGGGCGGGAGTGAAAAAAATATGTTTTTCGCTATGAAAAGTCACTGACAAAGAGATTGATTTTTTTAAATCTCACGCCGCCTGTAATTTTTGCCAGAAGGGTGGTAATCCAAAATCTCATCGCCTGTGATTATCATCAAGGGGCGGTAATCCGTCAAATTCAAAGTACACATTGATTTTATATATGTATTTATATACAGAAATAGATATGACATAGCTCAGAAAAATGCATTCTTCAACGAAGTACTAACCTTCTACTGCGAGTGAGAAAGTAACCGACAATATGCTTCTTTGAGAATCACGTAGCGACAAGTTTTCTAATTTCCAGTTTTGTAAAAAAAATAATTATAAGGAAATGATGTATAATAATTAAAAGAGGAATAAAAAATAATTAAATTAATACAATACACTAAGTTTTTTTTTTTTTTTTTTTTTTTTTTTTTTTGTTTTGTTTTGTTTTTGCTCTTTCTCTTAAGGGGATAATATAAAATTCATATGAAAAACTTAAGATAAAAACAAGAAGTAAATATTACAATTGACTAGATTTGTTTATTACATTTGCCTTTAAGAGAAGTTTTTCAAATGATTAATTTAATAGACAATAAAAAAAAGATAACTAATAAATTTGATGTGAAACATATGTTCTTTAAACTTTCTAAAAATAGAATGGCTTGAAAAGAACCAGTTGAAAAGAAGTCAGTCAAAAGTGAACGGTTTTTGATTTCTAAGATTTAATGTTCAAATTTCAAAAAGTGATACATTTTGGATTTTTTGTCCAACGATGGAGGAGATTTCCTCCCACGCAAATTAAAATATTTTGAACTCACATGGAGCCTATTTGAATCCTATATAAAAACCGAGTTGGTTGGAAAATTCAGAAGGTTACAAGAAGTTAGGAGACAAGGATTCAGAAAGATACAAGTTAGAAAATGAATTCAGAAGGAATTTTAGCTGTCAGCAGTGGATGAACTCGGCTGTTTCTCACGAACGAAAAAGCAAAAGAAACAAACAAAAGCAGAAGGTAAAAGAAAGCACAAAAGAGAAAATTTATGAAATTAATAATCGAACAAGAATAAAACTGTTAAAGTCCTAGCGACTTTAGTAAATCTGCCAACTTTCTCAGTTTCGACCTTCAAGTAAGTGTATCTTTTTCTTTTTTTTTTTTTTGAAAGATATTGTATTGTATCTTCCCAAAAGATTTTTCGGCTGTTGAAAGTTTTGTTGATTAATTTATATCTGCATTTATGAGCCATATATATTTTTGGATCTGATTATCTTGCCTTCATAATAATATAAAAAAAAATATATTAGTAAGTACCGTATATGCCGCGTATCATGCGACATTTGAAGACCTGATTTTGAAGCTGATTTAACTACAGTAAATGAATACATTATTGAAATTATTATGAGTCTTTCGGAG
Source organism: Acanthosepion lycidas (assembly GCA_963932145.1). Classification (NCBI taxonomy): domain Eukaryota; kingdom Metazoa; phylum Mollusca; class Cephalopoda; order Sepiida; family Sepiidae; genus Acanthosepion; species Acanthosepion lycidas. Next base: position 15,363,248 of record OZ010576.1, read on the forward strand.
TAACCCCCTTTGGACGGGCCCTTTGGCATTTTTACATTTCTCTCTGACTGGCTGAAAAGGAACCAGTCAGAAGGCCGCTTACTGAAGCTGCTTCCTCTCGATCTGCGCGCCATGTTTGAATCTTTCATCCTCTTTCCCACGTTGCACGTACAAAATAAATGCTCTCGGAAAACTCCACTGACAGATTTGTGGGATCAGGGATTGTAGCGCCTACTCCACGTGACGAAATATCTTCTCAATCCTCAGGAAAACCAGACTCCGAGATATTGCCGCCCGCCACCACAACTAGAAATCACAAGATCTCAAAGAACTGTTAATAGGACGTTACTTTTTTTTTCTATGACAAGATAAGTCCGCAAATTAGCATTTTTTTTTTTTTTTTTTTTTTTGCAATACCATTATTGTAAACCTTCTTCCTTTCTCCTTTCTTCTTATTCTTCTCTTACACTCATGGTTTGAATCTCAAATGTTTTGGTTCCGTAGTTTTTTTCTCACGCTGTATCACGTCACTGAATTATCCCTATTTCTGCAGCGTTAATTACTTATCTTTTTGAACAAACAGGAGAAATACGAACAATATAGTTTGGTTAACGCTAATTTTATATCTTGTGTATGATGCGACCCTCTTCAAGTTAGCTTCAAAATTAGGTCTTCAAAAGTCGTATGATACACGAGTACATACGGTAATAAAGATAAAGAATTAGTAAACAAAATAGATAAATAAATATTCTAATAGTCTGGGTTTGTCTTTTGCATCTTCTTTTGAGAGAAGTGTATTTAAAAGAAAGTCAGGCAGTTAAAAAATAATCTGATGTAATATATGTCTGTTAAAGTTTCTAAATTTAGAACTGACTCTAAAAGAACAACCAGAAATAATTTCGTCATGGCGGACAGTTTGTAATTTTTTTTTAAAATTTGGAAAATATATACACTTTATTTATTGTCCAATCAAAAGGATGGCTCCCCCTCCACCGCTTAAATTTAAAAGTAAAGAACCATCTGAGCTTCTTTCGAGAATATATAAGAAAAAAAATCAGTGGATGATTTTAGAAGGTGTAACAATTTTCGACCACAAGAAAACGAAGTGGCGGGAAAATTTCAACATGAGTGCATAAAAATAAGGTTCGTGAAGGAAAGCCTATTTTTGGCGGTCACCTGTGAGTGTAGATGAGCAGGGATGTTTTTCACAGAAGAAGCAAACGAAAAAAAGAAGGTGAATCAAGTGAAACCTGTGAATAGAATTGTGTTCTAAAAAAGAAAAAATATGTTAAAAGTTCTAATGACGTAAGTTTATTTGCCGAAGACCTTCTGTTTTTCGTCTTTCAAAATAGGTAGGTGCATTTTTTTAGGTCCGTGTTGAACCTTATTTTAAGTTTTTGCATTACTATCTCAAAGTTTTTTTTCCATTGTTAGAAGTTTATATTTTATATCTGTTTAAGAGCCTATTAATTCTTATTGTGATCTGTTATCTGACCTTTACTAGAAAAACGCATTAAAGGAAATTTGTGTACAAGCTTTTTTGTAAAAATTGTAATTTTTATATTATTTTTCTTTGCTTATGTAATAAACGTTACTTTCAAATTTCACGTAGCAGTTTCAAGTCTTGTTTATTATTGTATGCACCTTTTTCTATAAAACGGATAAGAGAGCTGACATTCTCTGGTCCCCCCATTCTCTCTCAGGAAAAACTTCCTTTTACTAATAAGGCACACAAATAGAAAATTTAGCACACTTATTTGTAAACCTTGTATTTTGTTCTATTGGTTTTAGGTCATTAATGTTTGTTTCTTTCAAATCTCACATCGGAGTTTCGAGTTTTGTTTGTTTACTTATGCGCCTTATACAATGAATAAGAAAAGTGACGTTCTCCTACTCTCTCCCCTGTATATAAACATATCCTTTAGTTTGCTGTTATGGCAGTTCAGTTAATTGCAGCATTGTAACGTTTGTTGAACTGGAATGTTTTCTTGTGTTGAATGGAGATATTCATGGGATACGTTGTTGTGGAGATATTGTGGTGGGTGGGGGTTATATGCGATGCGACGTGTGGTTTGGTTAGGACTTAAATGTCGGTTCGCACAGGGACTAAAAAGTTTTCCGGGAGACACATCTTGTCAATACGGTATCCTGTGGTTGGGGGGTGGGGAGAGAGAGGGAGAGAGATGGTTTAAGTGTTTTCCTTTTATACTGCTTCATACAACGCCACCTGGTGAGTGTTAAGAGATTTTCTCTGGGGACAATATAGGGTAATCCCACAACAGTTTCTAACCAACAAGTTCAAAATATCGCAAGGTTCTCCAAAGAAATAATCATATCAAAACTGTAGTCGTTCTTTTATAATCGTATACATATTTCAACTGAATGGCAGCATAAGTATAAAAATAAACAAATAATTCGATACTAATAACGTTGTTATTGATTTCTTGGAATAACTGATTTTATTAACAATTGCTAGAAATTAAAATAAATATTTTATCGTCATGTTTTTTTTTTTGTTTTTTTTTTTAATGATTTGCCTTTTTTCTCCTCGAGTTCTACATTCCTCACTTTCAGAATCGTTAGTGAATAGTAAAATAGCGCACAATTCGAAATAGCACGGTTGAAATCGAAAGAGTTAAAACTGCAATTAAAACAGTTAATTTGATTAATATATAGAATATAAACTCCTACATTTTAAGGCCAATAACTGAGGCACAAACAAGTAAGAGACGTCTGCAAACAAATCGTACTAAATTCAGTAGAAAATTTCAGTGAAAATTTTTTTTTACATTTGTGTATAAACACGGCTCCAAAATAAATAAGTGATTTCTGGAAACTGTTTGGTTAGGACAAGTCACGCGATGTGCTTTCTACGACGTCCAGGTAGTTGAACTTCAAATGACGTGGAAATGGCTCAGAGGCTGGATTACTGAATACATTCCCTCGCAAAACCCAGATAGTGATTCGGAGTCGACCCAAAGCGATAAAAACGGCTCGTCAGCGACCAGGTCTTCCACAACACAGTTAGTGAAGGACAGTCGGTGAAAGAGCGTCAGTGAAAGAGACAGTCAATGACCAGATCTGCAACGACATAATAAGTGAAGGACGGTCGGCGAAAGACAATCAGCGAACCAAACCAGACCTCGATCAACAACATAGACACACATACCATGACAACGTATATGTCAGCGATGATTCATCTACGTACAACACCACAGCGAATGTAAGTCTTGTCTCTCCCCTCTCTGTCCAGTGTATTTTAAAATTACTGCTATTGCACGTAATCAAACCGCAGTCACATACAGGTTTCATTAGCATGTGCTTCATACGCACACATAGACACACACACACACACATACATACACATACACATACTGGTGTACCATACGACTTAATTTCCTCAGTTGGAGCAAAAACACTTCGAAACTTTAGAGACTCACTTGAGGCAAATCATTTCGATAAAATCGAACTTTTAGTCTCTTCATGGCCACTACAAAGAACATTGATTTTTAATATGTAAATACATGTATATCTGCCTGTATAAATATTATTGCCATATTTAGTTTGGTATTCTTCTTTCTCTGCGAAAATCATTTCTTTGCATTGTATAAATAATCGTGTTGTGTTGATGGACATGACACTCGATTTTTATTTTTCCCCCGAAATTCCAGCTAAACTGAACCACACCTTCTCAGTTTCATCTTTCAATTAAGTAAGCGCATTTTTTTTTAAAGAATGTTTATTTTGAACCTATTTTAAATTGTATTTTTTAAATATTTTTCAAAGGGAATTATGTCGTACATTCTCTAAATATATTTTAATTGTTAAAAATTTATTCATTTTGGACCATTTTTTAAAGGAATTTGTTTTGTTTTCTCGAGATGTTTTCGATTATTGAAAGTTTGTTGAATAATATATATTTTTTATTAGCCAATAATTCTATATTTTGTATTGGTTATCTCACCTTTAATAATAAGTCGCACAAAATGAAATTTTTGCGCAAGCTTTTTTGCAAAACTTGTATTTTGTTCATTTATTTTTATGTCATTGCAATAAATGTTTGTTCCATTCAAATTTCGCATAGGAGTTTCGAGTTTTGTTTGTTCTCGTATGCGCCTTGTGGCGGACTTCACCACATTAATTTAACTTTAGATAGGAAACAGGACTGACGCAGAAAAGGATAAGCAAAAGACATTGTTACACATAAAATATGTATTTAAAAAGATGTACAATATCAAACAACGATGTGAAAGAAAGCATGCATTTAAGTAAGAAAAGGTTGAAATAAACAAGAGTTGTCTCTCTTTATCTGTTATTTTAGTATTTCAAAGTTCACTAGAATAATGTTCATGAGAGTCATGACTGTTCTTAAAAGATTTGCTGTGTTAGAAAAGATTATGTGAGTATATACAAGGTATGTTCAGCATGTGAGTGGTGTGTGTGAGTGTGAATGTTGGCGCATGGTTTCAACTGTCGTGGATTCGTTTGGCAGCTGAATTCTCACTAACTAGCTAAGAAAAATTCTTGCTTAAATAAGTGACTATAGGCTACAAATCCTTGCGCGGGAAGAATTATTCTTCATGTGCAGACGATCTGATTGGTTGGCATAGACCAATCAGCGAGCGAGCTTTGGGGAGACTTAAGAAAGCTTATGTGATTCGTTTTTCCCAAAAGTGCACAAAACTGACTACATAAAAATAGAGCGATTACAAAATTGTTGCATTGCTGCGATTTGTAAATTGTCCATAATAACGTAGTTGTGAATAATTAACCAATTAATGCTTGGCGCTGTATGTGATTTGTATTTGTATATATGCATGTTCGTGCGTGATAGACTCGCACAGCCTCATACAATATTCAGGATAAGAGAGGCAATGTTCTTTCTTCTCTCACTCTCTTCCCGAAAAAATCCTTTTACTGTTTCGTGTTATGCACTCAGAAATACGCTAATTACAACAAAATGAACGAATTAACGCTACCTTATTTAAACTACTATAATGCTAAATCTTTTTTGGCTTTGAGGTACATAATTAAGTCCACTTCCAGGGCCTACTCTACCTAAGTAGTACTTCTCCTTCGGTAATGACCTAAGTTTAATCCCTGGGGTCCCCAAAAGCCAAAAGTGTAAGTGCCGAGGAAGCTGGACTATTTGGGGTATCTTGTCCTATGTACGCATGGGTATCCAAATTAAACTTGACCTTGTACGGAATTCCGTTCGAGTGGGCGGATAAATATTAAATGAGTGATGACGTTTTAATGTCATCGTGATGTTATATGACGTCATTATTCAGTATAATTTATTATATATGTATATGAAATAAATAATCGCATTGTAAAATTGAACTGCTTCTAGCCTGGAGTAAAAATGCCACAGTAATAAAAAATAATAAAAAAAAAAATTCTGCCAGAATAAACTGCATTTGCAATTTGAGGCAAAAATAATTTGTCACCTTACCACACACACTATTGTAAAATAATGAATGGCGAATATCTTGACGTTTTTTTTTTTTTAGTTCATTCGTCTTCTCGAACATTTTAAACAGGGTGCATATATTCGCACAACACAACACAGAAAAATGTCAGTTGCGATATAAATTTGAAAAAATCTTTATTAATATTAAAAATCTCTTATATTTAAATTAAACTTACTTAATATAAATACTAGAAAAATTCTAAAGTATATTAACTTTCTGAGATACAGTAAATTACTAAAAAAATGAGTTCAGCCAGTTTTATTGATAATTTTACGATAACGCGAAGGCTCATCAATCGCGTTATAGTGAAAATGTCAGCAGCAGCAGTTGCATGTCTGGATCCGGAAGTGACGTCATCTTACAGTAATGGCGGATTGAGATGGCGTATTTCTAATTTTGACCGCAAATGAAAGAGTGAGAAAATATTGTTTGGGAGAGATAGAAACCGGAAAAAATGAATGTCGTGCAGGCTGTCAAGCAGTACATATCTAAGATGATCGAGGAGAGTGGACCAGGGATGAAGGTATTGCTGATGGACAAAGAAACTGTAAGTAAATGAACCGTTTTTGTTCGGCTACACTACAGGGTGAATGAACGAAAAACCTCATTATGGCGAGTTGTTATTGAGAATCATTTTTTTAAAATTATTTACTTCTTTTTTCCTCTAAAAATCTACATATCTAATACTTTGTCTTAATAATAAAAAAAAAACTTGGTTTCGCTTTACGTATCAAGAATATTAGCAGCTGACAGTCTGTTAGTGTTAAGAAGTGCTTAGCTACAGGTTTACTTTCTGTTTAATGTTTACGATAAAATTCCACCTGATACTTTTTTTAAACTATGGTTTTGTTTCGTTGTTAATCAAGTTTTATGTAAAAATGATCTAATTGATAATTGATTTACTACTTAGCTTTAGAAACAGCTTTGTTTTCTGCCATTTCACAAAAACTATTGAATTAAGACAAAAAAAAATATTTAAAACAAAAACGAGAGAAAAAAACGTCGATTTAGTAGACTAGGTTTTAAAAGCTCGATTATAGCGAGAAAATTCTACACTAATTTATTGTCAGTAATTTAAACAAATTGTTTTTGTTTTTTAATTCATTTTAATTTAAAGCTCCTTGCTTTTTAGGGTGACATTTAGTTTCATTATGTTTATTATACTTTATTGTTTTTTTTTGTTTTTTTTTACCATCATAAAAGAAAAAAGAACTGATTGTGGTCTGCTCTCACATTGCGAGACACGCCTCCTACTAAAAAGTAAACTAGTGTTTACAATATTTACCCACCCTGCTTTTTAAACTGATATCGCTTTAAAATAAAATAATACGTTTAGATTGATTGAAGGTTTAAAAAATTGGAAAGCCCACACGGACGGCAGTCTTTCTACGAGTTTCCAGCACGTTTTTCTCTAACGTGGTCACGTGGTTAAACAGTGTTTTTTTTTATCTGTTTAAAAAATACATGTTGAGTTTTTTTTTTTTTTTTTTTTTGCATATGTTGTTTAGTTTACTATTTTTTTTTTTTAAATTCCTGTTTAGATTCTTCAACCATTTTTTTCTTTAATCTTCTCCATCCCGATCTTTGGTTCAAATTAAAAAGTAGAATGTGCATTAGGTATTTCAGTTGTAACTTTTTTAATTTTTGAACACATCGAGCCAACAATCAATCTAATTAAGAATAAGATTTTTATTTTTTATTTACCTCGAAGGCCACCAGATTTATTTAATTCATTATTGAAAGAAATCAAAAATAATTTATTTTGTATCCGATCGAAAATGTTGACATTTGTTTTTTTTTCTTTCATTTCTGTTATTGTTTTTAAAATTTTAATTGATTTGTAAAAAAAAATTGTTGACAATTGACATCATTTTCTAAATTTTGTATTGTATTTTAAGAGTAATGATCATCGCGCATCGCGAATATGATTTTAATTTTTCAATTGCTCTTAGTTTTTAAGTTTAACTTTAATAATACGTAGCGTATTATTGAACTTAAAATAAAAAAGCAATGTTTTGAGTGAAATCTAGAGACCACCATTTCAAAAAACGTGTCATTTTTCAAATCACGTCATACCTCATTGGAATGTGCCAAAAAGTGTGCATAAGTTTTCTTTTTTTCAAGCAAGCAAAAACAAAACAAAATAAAAACTACTTTATTTAATAATTAACAAGTAATAAAGCATAAAACTAAAATTCAATGAATACTATTCTATTCATTTATTCATTCTGTATTTTAATTTTTGTTTAAGATTGAATCATTGAACTCAGCCGCATGTTAGCCAGAATAATCATATGGTACACAAATTAAGAGGAATTTTTCATTATATAGGCGGGGTTGTTTTGGATTTTAAAAAAATGTTTTGTTCTGGTTGAATGTTCTTATTTTAGAATTTGTTATCAATCAATAATGCTCTTAAAAGTAAATAGCATAATTACTTGACTGACCCAGTTCGTTTACCAGTAATCGAGAAACAGTTGTCTGACGACAGATTGGAACATCAGAAGAGAGAGAGAACAATATAGCAGCAGAAGCAGCAGCTACACCCCCGTTACCACCCACTTAAATTATTATTATTACTACCTTTGACTTTTTACTTTAAAAATATTTTTCTTCCATTTTACATTCCTTAAACAGAAACTGAACCAAAATTAGATGTGTGTAATACGAGAGTTTTCTGGACTCGGTTAAAAATAAATAAAAGTACGGATTTCAGAGTGGGCTTCATCCCGATTCTTATTTTTTAAAAAAACAAAAAAAAACAAAAAGAAAACGCAAAACGGTGTTGCTATCACACTCAGTCATAAAAAATACATTTTTTTGAGAATAACGATTTTCAACTTTGGTCTCTTGATTTTTTTTTTTTGTCAACTTTTAACTAAGTAAGTGGCAGGTAGGTTTAATGCACCTCCTCATGTTGCTATTAGGTTGGTGCAAAAATAATATCGTTTTTTGACGTTAAAAAATACGTCAGAAAACGATATTATTTTTGCACCAACTTAAAACGGTCAACGGAACAAAAGTAGTGTCAATAAACTCCTCCCATCATGGGCTTACAATTACATTTAAAAATAAACAAGTCTTAGGGATCTGAAAGATAAATATTTTTGTAGATAGATTGGTGAAAGTAAGCATTTAATTGTAACTTATGATCAAATTTATAACTAAGCTTCTATCCTAAATTTTTAATTAACTTAGTAATTTAGCTTTAATAATGATATATAGTCCTACAATTTTTGTGTTTGTGTAATGAGGTGTGAAAACTGAAAAAGTACAAATTCTTCCAGCAATAGTGATATTGGGAAAAAAATCTGTTGAAAAAATAAAACAATTCCAATCTACCATAATCCATGGAGATTTTTTTGTCACTTTTACTTTTTAAAATGATGCAGTTGTTAAGCAGGAAATGATTATTTTTTTAATGCATTGAAAAAATCAATTTTCATATCCATACCTACAAATGACTTGGCCTGTTAATTTGTTAAAACTTCAATATTTGATGCAGTTATGCATGGATACTGGTCATAATTTGTTTCCTTTGGACCATACCTTATTTTTAAGTAATTCAAGAAAATAATTTGTTCATTACATATTTTCTGAAAACCCTATTTCTGCTTTCTCATCATGATCAGATAAGTCTACCAACTCCATTTTCAGGTTCATAACTTTCTGGATCATGAAGCTTCTTTTTTTCTTTTTCTTTCCTCATTTTTTCTTTTTTTTTTTTTCTTCTTTTTTCTTTTTTTTTGCCATTGCCTTCTGACAATAAATATATGTTCAGTTATTGCATGTTGTGATAGGTTCTGACTCAAAAGTGCAACAAACCTACAACATCCAGAATCAAAGAGCTTTAGTCTCTTTCCCAGATTCCGTAGACTTTACACCATTTTAGTATGAACAGAAACTGATAAATTGAAATTTTAACTTTTCACATCATGTGAGTTGTTTAAAAATTAATGGAAGCAAAAAATTTCACTGAAAGTTCCATTAAAATTAATCAGCTCATTACTATTGAACGGTGTTTATAAATTGACTAACCTAAAGACGATAAATGTGAATAAATTTATTCCAAGGAAGGAAATTATTCAAAATTCCCACTTGTTGCACACTGTATATAATATAGTTCAATTGGTTAATGGTTATATACACTTTCTTAAAGTCTTTTTCCAAAGATTTTATTTTCATATGAGACAAGTGTATATAATTTAGATTTTATATTAAGGGAAAGAAGTATGACAAAGTGAAAAAGATTTTATTGTGACATGTTTCATTCTTCAGGACACCATTGGACTTAAGTTTATATTTACTGATTTTATATTAAGTATTTATTGGAATATTAAAACCTTTCCTGATAAAGAAACATAACAATTAGTGTTACATAATATTTTGAGGATTTCTATAAAACTGCTTTTTATTTGCAGTGTAGATCAATAAATCTTGTGATCTAGTGTCTAGTCATAAGTGCTTTGTCACTCAGACTTGTTAACAATTCACTTGAAAGGAAAAAGTGGTTTCAACATGAGGAAATACCAATTTCTTTATGGTTAGAAACCAAATGCCAATATGCATTACTCTAATATACTAATCAAAAATTAAATTTTGAACTGTTACAGTTTACAAGTAATCTTCTTCCATGTGCCATGTTCATTCAGGACATAAGCGATCATAGCTCTCCACAATTTCCTAACCTTTTTAGCTTTTAGCATTTTTTGTCTTTATTATCCCTCACCCTTCTGCCATCCATTTAAACAAACTCTTTAGGTTACTCACTCTTTACCTCTGCCCCACTTTTCTTCAGTATATCCTGCAAGTATCAAATTTTTCAAGCCCTCCTTCTGCATTATGGGTCTTAAAAATTTCAATTGTCTCTTTCTGATACTATGTCTTTGTTTTCATTTTTCTTAAAACATCTTCATTGTTCACATGATTGTTATATTGTAGTCCTGGGTGTTATGATAAACTACATCTGGCAGCAAGGGCTTCTGATTGGGAGGTTTTCTTAATTGCTGTTGTTTCCAGGTCCAACCTGATCTGGAGTGTTAGAACCTGTTAGGGTCCTGGCTATGGACAAAAAGTGAACCCCTCTGAACAAAAACAAAACAGTATGAAAGTATAAAAATACATTTTTATAATAGAATTAACATCAATACATTTTTAAAACAAATGACCAACAATACATATTTATAATCACCAGCAATAAATTTTTAAAGCAAACTGACCAGCAATACATTTTATAGTAGAATTACCAACAATACATTTTTATCTGTAGTTGAAGGCATACAAATGCATTCAAAATATATTTAGTTGAAGCCATAAAATTATTCAAAATATTTAGATTTTGGCATTAAATAACCTATAGAGATGTTGATATGCCACTAAATAAAATCAACTAACAATCCATTATATTATCAGCATCTTTCTGTAGAACTTCATCTCTGTTGCTTGAAGTCTACTCTTCATATATTTATCCAGCATTCACTGCCAAATAGGAAGATTGATGTTACATAGCAGTTGAGTACTCATTTCTTTGTTTCTAATGAAATTTTCCTGTTCCTTAATACTTTGCTTAGCTTTTGGAAAGCATCTTTTGTTGTTACAATGTGCCTTTGGACTTCAGTATTTTATTTTGTGTTAAGACATTTGCAGATGTTTTCATCCTTGATTTTGACACCTCCAATTTGTAACTTGCATCTTGAACTCTTCCTCTTGCTAAAAACATTCTATCTTCTTACAATTTATGATTCGCTTTTTCTTTTTTATGATTAAAAAAAAAAACTCCTCTTACTTGACATTTGTAGATTATTGGCTATAATTCAACAAAAACTTAAACTGAGCCTTAAAGCACATGTACTTTAAAAAGAAGAGTTTTCGGTCTGTTTTACTTTTCTTGTTTCAAGTTACATTTAGGCAATGAACAGTTGTACTTGACCTTCTTTTAGCAAAGAAAAGGCTACAAAACTGACTTGAAAATCTCTGGAGTTGATGGCAAGGAACCTACTCCAAAGGTCTATATGGAATATCTACATATATTGTCATGACTTTCCTCTCTAATATATGAGCCTAGAATAAATATTACTTTCTCTCATTTGCTTTTATACATAAAAGAAATATTCCCAAGAATTATTGGGTTTATTTTTAATCCAACATTTTTATTACTTCAAACGTTATTTTTAGCGGATACCCATATTTGAAATAGATACCGTGTCTTTTATTTTAATATGTATTATGTCTATTGGACTGCACACTTGAGAAGGAAAGTGTGCCCTCCTGAAGGGTTTGAATATGTGTCCCCCTTTTTAAGAGAAATCCCTGTTTGATCTGATGTACTTTAGTCTGCCCAACCACAGAGAGCATCCATTTACCCTTTTAAGAAATGCACACTCCTTCATTCAGAGTTTCTCAAAAGTCCATATCTGCTCAGTTTTGTATCCAAAATGTAAACAAAACAATTTCTAAAGAATTAATGGATTTATTTTTAATTTGACATTTTTATTACTATAAATGTTATCTTTATGTTTTGCTTCACCTTTTGCAAGCTGTGAAGTTATTAAACATTAGCCTTACAATATGGCTATTAATCTGTTTGCTTCTGCTCAAAATGAACTGACTTTCAGTTTAACTCTACTCATGGTACCATCATTCAGCAAATAAACCTTAAATGTAAAATATAACCTATATACATGGAGGTGCTGAAAATACTTGAACAAGAAGCTGTTATTAAAAGAATTCTGATATTTGGTTATTGTTTTGGAAACTGGTTCAAACTGAGAACATTTCATCAGCCCCTTCTCATTATATATGTATCTATCTATCTATCTATCTACCTATATATGTATGTATATATATATATATATATATATATAAAATCCAAAATCACCTCATATGGAGAATAGCCTATTTTCAGCAACAAAGATATTGGTCATCTGTCTTATCAACCCTGGTGTGGACTGAGTTTGTGTCAGAAATAGAAATTTAACTGTGAAAGCTAAAATAAAATAAAAAAAAAAACAGTCAAAAAACTAATACAGATTTTATCCATTTCAATGTTTCAGTCAGACAAAAGGCAAAAGACAGGGGTAAATATATATTTTATACCCAGAGGCACTCATTTTCTAACCCTAAACTAAAACACCAGACAGCTCTTTCAAAACAATTTTGGGAATTGAAGGAGAAAGGTTTGAGCCCACAGATAGTCTGGAAAATTATAGGTTCTGCACATACTCCTAAATCATCTTAAGAATAGGAGTGACTTATGTTTAGAAGAAAAAATTAGAATAATAAAATACAATAATCAAAGCCAACTATTGAATCAGAAGAATGAATTAGTGTTAAAATGTCGACATAAAAACAAATTCAAATTTCCATAAAATAATTATTATAATTAGCTACCATATTTCCATAATATTCATTCTCCTCTAACTCTTCAAAGTCGAAAGTATAACTAATTCTATTTTCTATTTTCCCCCCCACTCGATACCTCTTTACATTATATTTATAATTTATAAACTTTCCCAACTCTCTTTCCATTAATCCCTTACATCCTTTTATCTATATATTTTAAATTTATTTTTAAACCCCTTTTTATTCCTCTTTTAATTTTAAATTAGTATTTTATTCTTCATATAACCCAAATTAATGTCATAAGGTTAATATTCGGGTTTAATTTTATAAAATTTCTTCCTTTTAGATCAAATACCTTCCACTCTACTCTGACCCCTGTCTTGTGCCTTTCAGCTGAAACATTGAAATCTGTATTAGTTTTTCGACTGATTTTTTTTTTAATTTTTAAAATTTTTTTATTTTAGCTTTCACAGCTAAATTTCTATTTCTGATATGAACTCATGTCACACCTGGGTTGATAAGACAGACGACCAATACCTTCATCTGCTAAAATAGGCTATTCTCCATATGAGGTGATTTTGGATTTTATTGTTTTATTAATTATATTGCTCTGTAATAATAAATACATTGAGCCCTTTTTGTGGATCAGTGTTAATATTTTATATTACTAGGATACACCTGGATTATATACCAATGGATTTGTTACCTTTAATATATATATATATATATATATATATATATATATATATATATATATAAATAAAACTGTGTAAAAAGTTTTTGTGTGACATATTTTGTTTCTTAAGGCTTGCTTGAACTAGGTTTGTTTATGTTGATGTAACTACACATGTGCATGAATGAAATATGCAGGGAATTTAAAATATTGAAAAAAATGTTTTGTTTTTTTTTTTGTTTTTTTTTAAATAATGTTTTGGGTTATGATTTATTTTTGTCTTTTTTTTATAATGGATTTTGGTTAAAAAAAATCAAAACCCAAAACACATTATTAAAAAACAAAACAAAACATAACATAACCCAAAACAAATTATTTAAAAAAATGAAAAAATCACCCTGCATCTTTATATATTAAGCTGAAATCTGGAGGATATTTTTTTTTTTTATCTTTAGCACTCCCTACAAGAGACAATAATTTTGACCACATATAGGAACTTTTACCTCACCTGACTCCATAATAATATAATTTGCTCAAGCAATAATTAAGAGATAAATCATCAGAAAGTCAAGGCTGATCCATCCTACCAAAATATGCCTGAATATATGTCTTTCATTAAGCAGCTGGAAACTATGAAAGAAAGAGATGTAACTGAAAGGAAATACTACAGTCATTGGTAGTGTGGCAGTACCTTTATCTCATATCCAGGAATTTAATTTCTTCTTTGCTGATTGCTGCTTCCTTTATGATGATAGTGTTGATGACTACATTCACCACCAGTGTACAGATTCAGGACTAGAAGCTTCCAGTGTCACCAACACCTTTCATACATTCCCTGTCACTATTTGGCTTTGCAAGAGTTGGTTGAAGGTGAAAGAAAATCAAAGGAGGAGAAAGTGCCAATGGTGTGAATTTGTTTAAGGTGGACCTCAAATTGCCAGGAAGTGACTCACACACTTGATTTCATGACCTTCCTCTGTGGTACATATGAAGTGAGACATACAAAATCCAGTTGTAAAACTGCAACAGATTGCAACTGACTCTGTTATAATTTTGAATGCTACCTTTGGGAGCATGTCCATCAGGCATAACTCTCTTCAGCAGCTGGTTCAACCATTGAGATCCATTGTAATAATCATCTGTTTGTTCCACCATTGGGGTCTTTGAGGTTGGTCATGCTTAATCTGGGTCCTCATCTTGAACCTTGCCACCAGGGTGGCCCTATCAGGAGTTTAAAACTCTTGGCAGCATCGTTCTCAGTCATTGGTCTACACAAGCCCCTCCACCATGACAAAGAGTGACCATCAGAGGTAATACTAGTAATGTAAAAATCTAACAGTGATGTGGCATTTTTTTTTTTTTTTTTTTTTAATCCATCCCAAGCAAAGCAGTAAAGCCACTAAGGCATAAAGGGCTACTGAGGTGGAAGAATTAGGAAATAGAAACATTACTAAGGCGAGGAAACAAAAGAAGAAACAGGAGAACAGTAGATAGCAATTAACATTGCATTTAATTTTTTGCAGATCAAAGTTGGCTGCAAAGCATAGAGGCAGGAGAGAGTTCCACTGGCGAGAAGTGTAAGAAAAGAAACTTATAGAACCTAAAACTTATGATTACATCTAGCCAGCTCAACTGTAAATTGATGAGAAATCATCACCTGTCTAGTAGTGCATTTAAATTTAAAAAAGTCTAGACACAATAGCGAAGAACTCATTCGAACAATTACCATTAAAGTATTTATAGAAAAGACATAGAGAGGTAACTTTACAGCAGTGAGAGTGAATGAAGCTGAGATGCCAGATCAGGACCAATAATATTGCTGATTCTTCTTTGGATTTTATCAAGGAGCTCTAGATAAATAGCAGGAGCACCAGACCATATGTGACAGCTATATTCTAATTGTGGATGAATTATAGACTTATATGTAACATTCTGGAGAGAAAAATTGTCTAACACAACAGTGAACCAACTTTCTTAGCAGCTGACCTAGCAATGGATCTAATATAGTCTTTCCACTTGTCAGCTGAGAATGTAAGCCTGAGAATGTGCAAAAGTCACTCTCTTGGAGGTTAGCATCAGCCATGCTGATGGAAGGCAGAAAGGGGTCTCTCATGATTAATAAGATCAGTTTAGTTCTGGAGGCATTAAAATTAACAAGCCATCCTTTGTCCCAGTTAATAACAGACTGAAGATCATTTTGGACATAATCTGCCAATTTGAGTTTATCGAACTGATCAGGCTTACTATCAAGACAGGCATAAATGGTTGTTATAAGTGTAGATACTGAGTTGAGAGCTGATACCATTGGGAAGGTCATTAATAAAAATTTAAGAACAAAATAGGTTAAAGGATAGAACCCTGGGGGACACCTGCATTAGTATGAAAGGATAGTTCTGGATAACTTTCATTTTACAATTAGAAAAAGACTGAATCAGTTCAAAAATTTGTCCTGAGACACCATAACTTTTGAACTTGTGGAAAAGACCTGTAATGTCAAAACCTTTTGAGATGTCCAGATACCGTCCAATTTTCACCATTCTTATCTAGAGCTGTTAAAGATAGCATTAAAGTTGTGGAGAAATATTTCTACCATATGAAACGGCCAAAGTAAAATGATTAGTAAAGTGGTTTGTGTGTTTACATGTGATGAGTGCATTCAGTAGGCTTGCTGGTTATAACAACACTGGTACCAGTTGAGTTTATAGAACTTTAACCTGAAGAATATGTTCAACTGTAGTGGTAACTTCCTTTTAAAAAATGTTTTCTTTATGTTCTCTTGTACTACTATCTTGCTTTTTATTTGCAGTAGTTTTCTGCTATAGTTAAAACTGTCACGTTTTAACATGGTTAACATCTGCTTCACAAGGGGTGAATGATAACTCAGACTATCACAACTTCTCTAATGATTGAGGCATATGTTGATACTGAAAAAAATGCCACACAATTTATTAAATCTATACTCGGCAGACTGAAATTACCATCTACCAATATTTTACCTTTACAAAACCTCAAAATTTTATAAAGAGTTTCAATTGCATTGATCTCTCTCTCTCTCTCTCTCTCTCTCTCTATATATATATATATATATATATATATATATATATATATATATATAGTAAAGGTAAGACATATTTTGGTATATAATCCAAGTGCATCCTAGTAATATAAAATATTAAAACTGATCCACAAAAAGAGCTAAATGTATTTATTATTACAGAACAATTAATTAATACACAATAAAATCCCAAATCACCTCATATAGGGAATAAGGTTATTTCAGCAGATGAAAATATAGGTTGCCTTGTCTGGCTTATCAAACCTGGTACGGACTGAGTTTGTGTCAGAATATATATATATATATATATATATATATATATATATATATATAACTGTGACTGTTAGAGATAATTTCAAGGAGGATATATATACCAAGCAGATTGTCATTCCCCATCCACACTCATAAGGTATCTTTAAATTTTAAGTTAACTCTCAGCACATTCCAGTGTCAATATGTTCCCTTAGCAGCAATATTATACCATCTCTAGCTACAAATGCTTTTTGACGATACATTTTAAAACCAGGTAAATATTAAATATGTTCATTTATTTGTCAACTAAGTTTATCTGTTTTAAATATAAAGGTGGGTCTAAGTTACTTTATTTAATGTTGCATTCTCCATTTGATGACTTATTTCACTTTCTTAAAAGTTTTAGTCATTGTGAGGTTTTTAAATTTTTATATTCCCGATGAAGGACCAGGCTGTTAGGGGATGGGTGCTTTTATCAACAAATCATATATAGATAGATTGCTGACCAAGAGTTTTTTTTTTCTGGCTATGAGGTGAGATTCTGCTAGCACAACCACCAATGGCTTCCAAATAGTTTTGTCTGCTCAATTTCACTGACAAAACTTGAGTCAAGCTGCTTGTACGATTTTCAGGCCCTTCCCAGTGGTGCCACACCTTCCTAGGCTGATATTAGCAAGAAGTCACTCCCTTCTCTAATCAAGATTTAAACTTGGGTCTCATGATCAGACAGCTAATGGTCTTAGCACTTTACTGCAAACCCATTAAGTTCATTGATATGCAATCTTACTTGATTAGTTTTGCTTAATAAACTCTCTTTTATCTGAATTAGCAATTTCAAAATTTCCATTTAAAAAGATTTTTAAAACTTTTCAGTAATTTGATTTTTCTTAAATTACAGCAGGGTGTTTACTTATTCAGCATGGTGTGTCATCATCAAATTAATTTTGGTTTGAAATATTTGCCAAGTTGTTTAAAAAAAAAAAAAAAAAAAAAAAAAATGAAATGTTCTTTTTTGTTATTATTAATGCAACTGACTTTTTATGGTTGATGAAATTATCATTGTTACTGTTGTGTCGTATTGTAGTTACGTCCTGTTGGTAAGTTAAGTGCATCTATCCAGCATGCAGTTAGCTATAAAGTAAGAAGCCATTAAAATATCTTTTCTTTCTTTCTCCAGACCCCAATTGTGAGCATGGTATTTGCCCAGTCAGAGATCTTACAGAAAGAAGTATACTTATTTGAAAGGATCGATGCGGCTGCTCGAGAAACAATGAAACATTTGAAATGCATTTGTTTCCTACGGCCGACCAAGGAAAATGTACAACAACTCTCCCAAGAATTGCGCGTTCCAAAATATGGTTTATATTATATATGTAAGCAGGATTTGTTGCAAAATATTAATTCGTTTTGTTCATAGAAAAGTGCACCTCAAAATTTCAATATTTTTTTCTTTTTCAAAATCCAAAATTTTATCATTAATTTTTCTATTGTAAAGATGTCCTATTTAAGATTCAATTTTGTCCTGTTTTAAGAAACATTTTATGGAACGATAAATTATTAAAAAAAAAGAAGTTATTTTCCATATTAATGAGAGAGTGAAATACATGAGTGTAGAGAACCTCTGTAAGCTAATAATCTCATTACAGTAGTGATGACAAATGCGACTACCTTGCTAACCATTACTCTATGGCGAGGTGCCATAAGTTAATTTCATATTAAGGTAGTTTTATAACTTCGTATGAATAGTTCATTTACTAAAGATTGATTTGTTGTAATGCAGATGGTTGGTTTGAGTTGTAAATGTCTATTTACGGGGGGGGGGGGGTCTGTTTATGTCAGTGTAATTAATATGAGCCAAAAACTTTACTTTAAGAATCAAATTGTTTTTATGGAAAATTTCTAAAGAATAAAATACTCATTGTTTAACTTTAAAATGCTAGATGTCCAAGGTTAAGAGGATTGGTGTAAGGGGTGGGGATTAAGGTGTTGACGATTACTGAGGGAAATTGTTGTAAGGGAGGGGGGATTAAGATGTCATAGGTCACTGAGTGAGATGGTTGTAAGGAGTGGGGATTAAGAAATGCAACTTGACTCTTTGAGACTATCATATGCCCCTCTATTTATGGGAAATTTTCATATATGCATGGTAACTGGGCCAGTGCAAGTGGATTGGAGTCTTCATCCTCTATTCACACACCAACTGGGCTGACAAAATTTTTAGCCTCGTATATAATCAAGTCAGAATTGTGAAGTAGTATTAAAAAAATAATGATATGCCTCTGATGAATTTTAACTAAGATTCTTCCGAGCATGGCAATCTGGTTTAGGTCAGCTGTCATTTTTCTAGTGAGGGTGACAGGAGTTCTCCTTGTTTTACCCAACCATAATTGATTAAGCTAGTTAAGTCATGAGTTCAAACTTGACCAATTCCAAGTGCTAACTCACTTTATTGTATTATGTGTTTTTCATATCAACTTATAAAGTTAATTCCCAATCTAATTAATCACCAGGTGAATATTCACTTGTAAAATCCACCCTTGTAAATTTTGTTACACAGTTTATAGCCTTTCTTACTATCAGCTGGGAGATAAGAGATGCTGGAATCTCTTGCTTCACAAAATTTGGATTTCAAATAGTTTTTAAAGAAGTGAATGGATTTTTTTCCATTTATTTATTAATCCTACAAATTATTATTATTATTTTTTGTGGTTATTTGAGTAGATTATTTGTTTATTTATTAAACTGTATATCTATTTTCATCTACCAGCCTTGATATATTTCAGAAATCTTATTAAAGAAAAATTATGTGTATTTCTTGAGTCAGGAAAAGATTTGCATTTAAAGGGACTATTCGACTTTGTTTGATCATCAATGAACTTCATGGTCAAGCAGTCTAAAGCGTGTCAGATCTAATGACGGTTTCTCCTACCCAGGGAGAGGCAGATATGAATCCTGCCAGAGAGTGCATATTTTCCTTTAATAAGATTTCTCGACTATTTATGCCAATAGACGAAAATAAATATCCTGTTTAATAAATAAACACAGCATCTAGTCGTATATGGGTATCCAGTGTAAAAAGTTTCTGCCTTTTCCTATCATTTAATTTTGACAGAAGACTCTTTTGAGCAAATGTCATATCATTCAATTTAAGTAAGAAAAATTAAAATTATTTTAATGTTTAGCTATTAGCTTTTTTTCATTGGTTTCTATTTAACAGATTTCAGTAATGTTATAAGTAAACAAGATGTGAAGGTGTTGGCTGAAGCAGATGATCATGAAGTAGTCAGAGAAGTGCAGGTAAGACAAGAGTTTTAAAATTTGTCATTAATATTTTATTGCTTATGAATAAATGGAAAGAAATTCTGAAGTTTTCTTCTTTTGTGTGCCATGTCCCTTCAGGACGTGGGTGATCATGGTTCTCCACAACTTCATGTCCTTCGCACATCTTAGCAGTGTTTGTCTTTTTGCTGTCTCTCCTAATCCCTGTTCTGCCAACTATTTACACACTACTTGTTAGGTAGGTTACTTGTTGCTTTTCTTTGTTCCTCTTGCCTTCAACATATGAGTGTTAAGTTTTCCAACCTCTCTTTCCTCATTATGTACCCTGGAAATTTCAATTCTATCTTTCTGATTCTAAGCGTAAGTTTGCTTTTTGTTTCCATTTTGTCTAAAACTTTGTCATTATTCACATGTTCAGTCCATGGTATGCTCAGCATCCTTCTGTAGAACAACATTTCTTTTGTCTCTAGTCTCTTCTTCAACTGTAAAGTGATTGCTTAGCATTCGCTGCCATATAGCGGGGACTCATATTAGATCATAGTCCTGTACTATTTTCTTTGTTTCTAATGGAATTTTCTTGGGTTATATTGTTCACAAAAGGTTAGAATTGTTAAAAACTCATTCTTTCAAAGAAGTCCAAATGTCATTCACAGCATCTACAAAGCACAGGTTCTTTTTGTACTTTAGTTTTTGCTTTCTCCTTATTTTATAAAATATGATTCCTTTACTCAAGAATTTCATTGCTATCAAGAATAAGAATTATGATATTAAGATTTTCATCTGCACAAAACCAAAAATAAATAAACTACTTTAACTCTAACAAAAATATCTCATCTCCAAGCAGTTGAAAAAAAGAAAAAACAAGTTATTTAAGTAGAATTTGTTCATATTAATAATTAGATTTTTCATCTTGTTCTTTCACTGTGTAAAGTCAAAGTTCTTGTTGATGGGCATTTTTCTGCTGTGTTTTAAAGTTGGTCTTCCAGTTTTGTGCATTTTAAAGTGTAATTATTGCTTTGCTAGTTTTTATTTCAACCAGTTGTTTTTAACCAACAAGATCATATGACTCACACCCTTATTATTTCTGTATTTTCAGTGAAATTTTACTTTAGAGACTTTTGTTTTTAAATTATTTAAATTGAATTTATATTTTGTTTCCACTCAGCTTTTGTTTAAAAAAACAAAAAAAAAGGATTAATGTGTACAGCTAAAAAATATATTGATGGAAAGAAAAGGAAAAGTTGATTTGAAAAGATAATTGATTTATGTTCTTTAAAGTATTCTAGGCACCAATAACGGGGATCAAGATATTTGTTACAAAGTTTGCGGCAATATGCAGCATTAAATTGTTTCTTATTTTAAGTCAAATCCTGTGTTTTTTATAATCTGTCTACCAAATATACTTGAGTATAGTCAGAGTTTTTATGATCAGCATTTTTTTTTTTTTTTTTACACAAAAAAAATAGATCACACTATATACATAAGTCATTTTTTTCTTAAGAGGTTAAAAATCATACATTTTCAGTGACCGGTTGCACTATACACATGTAAATTTCTTCTGGAGGTGAGGGAGTTAAAATTCATGCTAAAAAATTCAGGTTGTTGCACTGTACAGGAAGTCGGTTTATACATGAGTGTATATGATATTTTGAAAAATAATTTTGTTGGTCAGATGCTGCGTTGTTGGGTTTCCCATTCAATTTTCTGCAAACAAATCCTTAGAATCTGGAAACAACTTACATGGACATTCCTTTGAACATTTTTTTTTTCTTCTCTCAAAGTCCAGCAAAGTCATGTTTCATTTTGTATCCCCACCCCTCATCTCTGGTGAAAGTATCCGTTTAAATTGGAGAACAAATTGTTTCTGTATTTCATTGCATCATTTGAATTTACCATCTTTTTGTTATTTAAACCCCAGAAATTTTTTCTTTTTTTTTTTTTTCTTTTTGTAGGAGTTTTTCGGAGATTACATTGCTGTGAATCCACATTTATTTTCCCTAAATATTGTTGGGTGTTGTCAGGTAAGGAAAAAAAAAACACAACTGACAAATACAACTTGGTTCATTTAAACCATTTATTTATTTATCATATATAAATGTATTTTGGGCAACTAATCAGCATACCACATTCAGTGAAATTGTTTTTTGTTTCCCCCCTCACTCTCACACATACTTTTGGAATTACAACTATATTATGCTAAAGTCTGCTTTTTGGCAGAGAAAAAAGAATGAAAATTGAATTCATTTTGGCAGATGGTGTGTGTAGTTATATTGTAGACACACACGTAGAGGAGAAGGAGGGAAAATGATTATATTAACATTTATTAGTGATGTAGATAACCTTTGATCTTACACCTATGTTTCCAGACCTGCCACATAATGTTTGACATCCTGCTTCTTGGTGTAAAATGCTTAGAAAATATATTTGGTATTCATATATCTGACAATTACAGAAGACTTGCTTGCCAGCCTATATATTTTATCAATACATAGAACTGACCAATCAGAAAACTTTTTTTTATATAAAGTAACCAATTACTAATTGCAATTCTTGAAATACTGGGTGAAATTTAACCATCAGTCAATTCTCTCTCCTTTTTTTTTACACTGCTATTTTAAAAACAAAAGTTTTTTTTTTTTTGTGTGTGTGTGTGTGTTCTTGTTTTCTTTTGTTTTTTTTTTATGCCAGTATTTCCCTTTTGGTGATATGAGCATTGATACCCTCTTGGCTGACCCAAGATATAACAAGATGGGTAGCTTGCAGATACACATAATGCATTCAACAACTAAAATCACTGAGGGACAAAATGCCAGTATGATGAATAATGGAATTACCAAATGTCAACTTTATTCAAAGAAGGAAGAGAAAAAACAGTAACTCTTGAAGGAGTTGACTAAAGTAACACGAGACAAAGTGCTCAATACCAAAATGGCAGAGCATCATATTTTATACAATAAAGTTTTGTGTACATATGGCTGGCCATAACTGCTAGTTTTGTTCATGCTACTGAGGCAGCGGGGATTGCCATTTTGGTATGTAGCACTTTGCCTCAGTGTACTATTTTAGTCCTACTCCCTTTGGTGTGTTAAATACAAATTATATATAAAATTTAACTTAAAATATGCTTCTTAGCCAATTCAACAAAAGTTGCTATCATGTAAATTAATTACACAAATCTCTTGACAAATATTTTCTTTTTGTGATTTGTTTTATCATTATCATTTTTAAATAACAATAAAAACTCTTACCTCATCTAATTAGTAACAGCAATTATAAAAATAATACGTCAGATAATTTATTTTCCAAGATATAGGTATTGTAAATAAAGTAGATACTATTTTGCTTATAACAATATAATAATTAATGATTGTCATAACTTGATTACTTGAAAACTTTTTTAAAACTGTGCTCATGTGGGAAAAGGTAATTACAAATGACAGAGGAATTTCAAAGGGATCTTTAGTAATTTCTTTGACTAACAAATGACAGAAAGTTAATATCACATTTTAAGTACCGACATTTCTATCTATGTACACACACTATTTTAAAGAAATCTTTTACCTTTTTATTTAACATACTAGCAAAATACCCATAAAAAATATCTGTATCATTTACATATGAATTGGCACTTTTGTCTCGGACCAAACTATCTGTGCACTGTTAGAATCACAGTGTTGCTCCCTGGCACTAAGATCAATGTTTCAGTATCTGTGAATTTTTTTCTTTTTTTAAGATCATTTTATCCCAAGCAATGCAATAAAGCCACTAAGACACAGAGGGGTTACTGAGTGTTAGAGTATATAAGAAAAACAAAAACCTTATTAAGGGGAGAGAACGGTAAAAGAACAAGAATTAAGAATCCAGAAGATAACAATTGACATTGCATTTAAATTTTTGAAGATTAAAGTTGACTGGAAAGCAAGAAGCAAGTTCCATAAGCAAGAAGCACAAACATTTTGCATAGAACTTACAGTTACATCTAACCAATTCAACTGTAAAATCATGAGACGTTGCCACCAATCTAGTACTGCACTTAAATTTATAAAGTCTAGGTATCAAAGAAAGCTTTTTAGAACAATTACCATGAAAATATTTATAGAAAAGGAACAGGGAAACTATATTACAGCAATGGGAAAGTGACTGAAGCTGAACTACTAGGTCAGGACCAATAACATTGCAGGTTCTTCTTTGGATTTAATCAAGAACCTCTAAATACACCAGATCAGATGTGACGGCAACATTTAATGCATGGATGAATGGTAGACCTATAATGAAACAACTTTCTGAGCAATAAACCTAGCAATTGATTGAATATAATCTTCCTCTACATGTCAGCAGAAAACATTAGCTCGAGAAGTCGCAAACGACGAGTCACTCTCCTAGAGGTTAGCGTCAACCATGCTGATGGAAAGCAGTAAAGGTTCTTTAAGACAATTAAAAGAGAACAGTTTTGCTTTGGAGGCATTAAAATTAACAAACCATTTTTTGTCTCGGTTAACAACAGATTGTAGGTAATTTTTTAGATCAGCTGCCAATTTGACCTTATCGAACAGATCAGACTTACCATTAAGACAGGAGTAAATAATTGTATCATCAGTATAGACACTAAGTTGAGAACTAATGAGATTAGGATGATTGATAAACATTAGAAACAATGTAGGTGCAAGGATAAAGCCCTGGAGCACCATCTCATTAATGCAAAAAGATCTAGAAGAGTAGTCATTCAAAACAACTTTCATTTCACAATTTGGTAAGAAAGATTGATTCAGATCAAAAATTTGAATCAATCTTTGAAGAAAATGATCATGTCAAACCCTGTCAAATGCCTTTGAGATATCCAAAGCAACAACCCATGGTTCACCATTCTTATCTTGATAGACTCTTTCAAAAATAACTGTTAACACATCAGCAGTTGACCTAGAGAAACAAAAGCCATATTTCTTGTCTGAAAGAAGACCCTGTGAAGTGAGCCAATTCGGAATTAATTAAAAGCCTCTAGTACTTTTCTGAAAAGAGATCGAAGGATAATAGACCGATAGAAGTGTCAGATGGTTCAACTGAGTTCTTAACTGGAAGTAGAAAAGAGGATTTCTAAGGAGCAACAAGGCATTTATTGTAGAATTTACAGAGAACAGGAGCCAGTTCCAGGGCATATTTCTGATGGACTATTACAGGGATACCATCAAGTTCACATGCTTTGTGGGGATCCAATTTAGAGATGATAGCAGAAACCATGGACAGAGTTATGTGCATATCACATAGTAGAAACTCCATTGTTAATGGAAAATCAGGAAAAGATACTCCAGATGTTTCAAGAGTAGAACTGGTAGAGAATTTACAAGCAAAACATTCTTCTTTATCAACAGAAGATGATAGCAACTCAAATTAAGTGAAGAGAAGAGGGTAGAAGACTTACTCTACACACTATTACAGAGCCACCAGTTGTCAAGAGAACCAAACTTGTTAGCGGCTATATAATGTCTCATTCTGTCAGTGAACAAATTATTTACAATTATTATGAACAGACAAAGAGGTATCTGTTATGATCAGAACTATCATGTTGGTACAGCTGGAAAAAGTGATTCCTGTGGGCTCTAGAAGCTGAACAAACCAGCGTGAACCAAGGAGATGATTATGGTTTCACCTGGTATTTTTGATCCTGGATTTTACCCAAGAAGAAACCTCAATGGCACAATTCTCAATAGGAAGTTTCAGAATTTCACTCCAAGAAAATCACAAAAGGAATTCCAATCAATATATTGGTAACAGAAATCTTGTGAATAGGATGTTCCTGTCTAGTAAAGGAGTCAAAAGCATATCAACATTATCCAAATTGCCAAGAAGACAGAGTTACAATGCTTGACAAGCTGTTACAAACAATTCTTTATTCAGATAAATTATTTTATGTTTGAAAAATCTTTGTGTAATTTCCCAAGTGAATAAAAAGTTGTCTCTTGCTTGTCTTTAGGGCTGTACAAGTTGGTTACCCAAATCCTTGTCCCGAACTGTGCAAGGCTTAACCTCAGTGCTTCTTTCTCTAAAGAAATGTCCCATGATTCGCTATCAAAACTCATCAGAAATGGCACGAAGACTTGCTGAAAATGTACGGGTAAGTATATTGGCCTTGACTTTGCATTGATATGTGTCATCTTTTTAAAAAATATTTAATATCAAATGACTGGATCGATGAGTTTTGTCTCCTGTTTGATTGATTGCTTTGCAATGATTGCCATTTAATACAAAAAAAAAAAAAATAAATAAAATTGATTATAGGATCTGATTTATTATATGCACTTGTTAAGAAACTAGAATTGTTTTCTACCAAATAACAACTGTAGTTTTAACTTCTTAGTCACAAACCATATTGAGGTTGCTTAGTCTCATGCAAATTAAATTTCATTTATTTATGCATCTTTACTCACAGAAATGAATTAAAAATCATTGTTTGAAGAATGAATTTCTTAGCAATATTTCTTTGTTTCAGACCAAAGTATAAAACTCTCTTCTAATATTAATATAAGTCTGTTAGTGTCATTTCAAACTAAAACCCTTTTGTTAAAAAGCATTTTTAGCTACATTTTCCTCTGCTTGATATATACTCTGTTATGACCAGATCAAGAATATGCACACAGAAGTGGATGATAAATAATTTTATCTGAGTTTTAAGTGTCTTGTGCTTTTCATGACCAGCAGTAAAGTCTGCAAAGTAGGATCTTCACAGTAGTTAGCCATTTGACCAAAAGGGAATAAAATAAATAAATATATGAAAACTTTCAAGGACAAGTGCCACTTGACCAGAAATTCCAGTCATAAGCTTATATTACCAGGGTCACAGAATGGGCATAAAGTTCCAATGTTACACATTAGTAGTTTCAAGCCAGCATCATGATATAGAGATATGAAGAGTGGCCAGTAAGAGAAAGTCAGAGTTCATGCTGGTTGAAGGCAAAAGCTGATGTTAGCCTATCCCGACAGAATTAGCAGGAGTTCTCATATACATAAATCCCCCATAGACCATGTAAGGGAATCTGTGAATAAACATTAAAATATTTTGGAAACTGGATTTGTTTCTGTTGTGACCTTAAGCCAACCTGGTCCCAGATATAGCCTTGGTCACATTACTGAATACCATCTTGTCACTGGCATAAGACAGAACTGTCCCTTGATCCCTGGCTGAAAAGATCCTCTCCATGCCAAAGTTGGCTCTGCTGGATCACAAGGAGTTAAGTACATTTGTTAATAAAAAATAACAAAATTGTGCAGTGGTAAATTTTAATGGATCATCTATGAATATTGTCTCGGGTTTCCTCAGATGTTGAAATCTAAGAAGAAATGTTGCGATACCAGATTTGAAGATAAAAGAAAATCTGAAGTTTTATTTTCGTCAGCTAGATGTTACAGTAACAATCTTATTAAAAGTTCATGAGCTAATAAAAAAAAATTGCTTGGGATCCATGAGAAACAAAAAAATAAAGTATTGTCAAACTTCCTGAATTATTGTAAATTCATTCATGAGAGAAACAGCGTAAAATTAGCAATCAGCAGTCATGGTTCTGTTCTAGGCATAACTGTTGTCTCATTTCTCTCCCAAAACTATCTCTTGAACTAACCCTGGGTAATTGCTATTAGCCGTTTATATAAAAATTTACATTTTTTATGAGAAGGGCAGAGCATGTTGAGGGCGATTGGAAAATATTTTCACAATATCAGGTTTTTCCTTCTCTCTCCTAACTGATACGCAGTAGGGATTCTGGTTTTACCCGGCTAAGAATTTCACAGTAAAATCAACTGGCTTTGCCTGACAGTTCTCGGTCTTGTATTTCTTTATTTCCTCTTTGGTTTTGCTTTTTATTTGGAAATAGGTGTCAGGAAGCTTTGTTCAAGACTGTCCACTAACCTCAATTCTTGATAGGAGCATGTTTGATTTAGATCATCAAACTCCAATGACTAATTGCATGTACACACATTCCATACCTGTTAACATTATATTTTCCTTCATTCAAATTAAAATCGAGTTTCGAATCTCTAAGAAAACTTACATTTTTCAAAATTATTCTTCTTTTTGCTTTTATCAACAATACATACTGATACACTACGTCATCTTTTATTTTACTTATGAACATACAAGTGGCTTTCTGCAGTTTTTGTGCACCGATGAATGAGGTGCAATAGATGTGGGTTGAAAAGCTGAGACACATTTGTTTTGTGTTTTATCTCCCACCAAAGAAAAGTAATACCTGCCATAAAAGTCTACCTGACAATGTCTTTTTTTTTTTTTACTCTAAGTTTCTATAAAAAAAAACAAAACATCTCTCTTAAACACAAAGTAAATTTTTCAAACAGGCCTGTAGCTAAATTTTTTTTTTTTAGTAGATAATCAATTTTCATTAAGCATAAAAATATCCACAAAATTAAGCATTTTCTGTTATTTTGAGGCAGTCGCCTCCACCCCCCCCCCACAAGTGTAAAAACAATTTATGTTGGTCTCTCACTTTTATTATCTCTGAAATTGTTTATCATATTTTATGCTTTCATTTTTTTCTGTCTTGTAGCAAGTCATTAACAAGGAAGCTGCTTTGTTTGAATTCAGAAAAACAGACGTGACCCCTCTGCTTCTTATTTTGGATCGCCGTGACGATGCTGTCACTCCCCTTCTGAATCAAGTAAATGCATTTGGCTTTTCACTTGACACTCACTTTAAATGCAAGATGCAAAAAAATCAGTGGAAATTAGGACACAAAATGTTCATTTTGCTTTACATTAAAAATAAATCAGATTTGTTTGTCTGCATCAGTTCTGTAGCATTTAGAGAATTTCCTTGAAGGAAAAAAAAAAAAAAAGTTACCATATTGAATATATTGATAGCTTTAAAACTTCCATAAAAGAAAATATTGAAAACTAAGCTAATGATCACTGAAGAAACGTGAAAGACTTTCCTTTTAAAAAGAATTGCCACAATATAGTTAATGTTTAACCAGATTAAATTTTTTGTTAAAGTGAATCTTCCTAAAGTTGTTTTTTTTTTTTTAAATCTTGTTTCTTTTTCAGTGGACTTACCAAGCAATGGTTCATGAGCTGCTCACCATTAATAACAACCGTATCAACCTTTCGGGAGTGCCTGGCATCTCTCGGGACTTGCAGGAAGTGGTCCTCTCTGCTGAACATGATGACTTCTATGCGAACGTAAGTACAGTTTCAGCTGACGCAAATAGGAAAAGATTTTGAGTGCACGTGTGCATTAGGGAGGGGAAATTGGCTGCCATGTTTTATAAATTTGCATAAGACTAAATTTTATTCTGTGTCCCCCACATCAGAACAAGACAGTCCAGATCTTTGAACCACTGTTTGTGGAACTAACATCCAAGAATAGTCTTCCCCAATCACTACAATCTAAGCTTAATCATTATCATTCACCACACATCTGCATAGATTGTGCCTCTTACTCTAATCCTTGTACTAATACCATCCATAGCGGGTGGACCTGAGCACAATGGTAGAAAGCATGTAATGCTGTTTCTTCTGTCCCAAGGTCTATTGTTCACACTCTGGCAAATCTGCCAAGACTCATATGAAAGCCATGTCATTGAGAGATAACCTATTCTAAACCAATTGCTGGGTAAGTGAAAACTCAAGGTTGCTGAGGTAATCCGTCACTAGCGCCCAAGACTATAAGGAGTGAAACTCCTCCTCCAAGCCAAGCTACTCACATAGTGGATCCTTCATGGCCCCCTCCACTAATTCTCAATAGAAGATTCTCCTAGGCCAAGAAAGGTCACTGGACCAAGGAATGATCTTCCAGGCTGATTGACACTCGTGAAAGAAATCTGATTGATCTCAGGGTCTATGACAGCAGCCAACCCGCGAGATGAAAGGACTGATGGTAAAGGAAGGCGTCCTTTACAATCCCCTCCATAATTGAATCCCCTGTCAATGTGCGGTGTAGGAAAGTCAACCTTGAGGCAAGCTTATGACTCGCCAAGTGAGGCATTCACAGCCCTCCATGACACAGACTTCTGTCCACTTTATATTTGCACCCCCTCCATAAAATGGAGGATAGCAAGTGCTCAAGCACCTTCTTATGTCCCTTACAGAGATGAAGTACAGACCTCCACCCTGCCCTTCATGGACAAACTCCTTCAACACCACGCTGACCTTTGCCTGTACTTCTGACCCATTTTTCTCCAGCTGGAGGTTAGGTCCAAACCACACTCCAAGAATGATCTGTCCAACCAAAAGGCCACAGAAGATCAACACCCTTCCAGGCACCTAACTGCAAACTGGAAGACTTGTCACAGTTGATCTTGGCCCCGTGTCACCTTTTCGTATCATTCAAGTGCCTTCAGTACCACCTCAATATCGCTGCAGGAAGACGCAAAAGTAGATACGGCATCGGCATACGCTGAAACCCTAGCTTAAGCCCCTCAAGGGATAGCAACTCCATGTAGGGCTGGACTGCACATCCTGTCCCTCAGCTGGTGAAGGTGAGGCTCCAATGCTAAAGCATAAAGTTGGGGCGACAGTGGACAACCCTGGCAAACCGACTGAGACAGAGCAAAAGCCCCCACCAGCTTCCTGTTCACCTCTACCACAGCATGGGGGAAGCAATTCAGTGGCAGAAGTTGGGTTTGAATCCTGCAGAACAGCAGCCAGGTAGCAATGGTCAATCCTATCAAATGCCTTGGACCGATTTAAATTGTTCAGTGCGGCTTCATCATCTTTTACACCCTCTATGATCATGCGGTTCAGATGCAGGTTGTTCCGAATTGTTCAGCCCAGGTCCTAACAGACTTTTGGCAACTGACTGCAAATGTTCCATCAGGATCTTCACCAAAATCTTTAACTCTGTGTTTAGCAGAATTATGTGCCTATAGTCATCTAAATTTTGCCTAACACCTTTGCCCTTTTCCAATAGCATGACCACACCCCTATCAGAACCAGTTGTTGAATACAACAGTCAAAATCAGGACAAAGATGTGTGACAGCCTCAAGTACAATTCATAGAATGAAACCATCCAGACTGGGTGCCTGTTTTATTTTTAATTCAAATTTCTAAAATTTCAGTTGATAAAAGGTTTTTTTTTTTTAAATCTTTTTATACAAAGAATTTATATCTACCTTGTCAAAAATCAGTTGTAAATCACCAGGAAAAAAAATATATCCATACTTACATTTAAATAAAGAAAATAAAATATTTTTGGGAACTTAAGTTTATATTTTTTTATAGAAATGGATATAAATGAAGACAAAGTAAATAATTCTATCATTTTGGGCCTAGCATCATTCATAGCATTCCATAATTATCATAAATAATGTTGGTAAACACATTTTCAATAAGGAAAGCAAGAAACCTCATCCAGCTTAATAGCTCATTTTTTTGAAAATATTTTTGGGTGGAGTTAGTCATATTGAAATGGCAGGTGAAGCTGTGTGTGTGTACTTTTGAAATTTGTGGTATGGAGACTGAATTTTTTTTTTTTTTGCAATCATGGAAAATGGAAATTCCTAAAGATGCTATTTCAGTGTAAAAAAAAAATGTAATATCAATCATGAACATATCGATAATTTGTACTGGGCTTTACTTAAAAAAAAAAAAAAAAAAGAGTTGGTGGTGTTTGCACAATTCAATAAAGCATTTGTTTTTTTTGGGGGGGGGGGATTGAAAAGTATAAAATCAATGTCAATCCTGTTTTTAGTTTAAGAAATTTTAAAATCAGAATAATTAAAAACACCTCATTGAATTTAAATAAGTAATCTATCAAATGGGTAAAAAAAAAAAAAAATAAATGCACCGAGTGAAACTTAAAATATCATTTAACCATTATCATTTTTTTTTTTTTTAATAATCTTATTGTAACAATAAAATTATTCATTCTCTTAAATTTCATGACTCCTATAGAATGAAAACAATCAAATTCCATTTACGATAAAGACAACTCCTTTTTTTCAATTAGAAATGTGAAAGAATATTATGTTGCTTGTATAAAGATGAAATTTCATTATTGCACTTGTGTATATATTTTATCAGAATTTGTACATGAACTTTGGAGAAATAGGCAACAATATCAAACAACTCATGGAGGAATTCCAGAAGAAATCAAAGAGCCATGCCAAAGTAGAATCCATTGCAGATATGAAGGTAGGTTAATCACCACTCCCCTGTACATAGAATTTCAATTTGAATTTAATAGAAAGAAAGAAAAAAAAAAAAAAAAAAATTAAGTTTCTAAATTGGCACATTGACTCAAATTTTAATGTTGCAGGCTTTTGTAGAAAATTATCCCCAATTTAAAAAGATGTCAGGTACAGTGTCAAAGCATGTGACTGTGGTTGGTGAATTATCCCGGTTAGTGGGAATGCATAATTTGTTGGAAATCTCAGAATGTGAACAAGAACTGGCCTGCCAGAATGATCATTCTGCTTCACTGCAGGTGAGCAATCTTTTGTATGTTTTTCTTCATTAACAAATTCTTCAACTTCAATTCCACACCCGACAATCTGAACTTTACATGTTTCACAGGAGTGGACTGAATAATATGAACATTTTTTTTTTTTTTTTTTTTTTTCCCCTCTCTCCACACTCTTACAGAAAGTCAAGAATCTTTTGAACAAAGAAAAGATCAGAGACATTGACATGCTCCGTTTGGTGATGCTCTATGCTTTGCGCTATGAGAAACACAGTAGTAATGAAATTGCAGGACTTGTGGACATTCTACGGAAAAAGGGACTTAATGAAAAATATCGTTCGGTAAAAGAAAGTTTAATATAAAATATTTTTTTCTCAAATATTTAAAATTACATTTAGTTATATAAACTGAAAGCCTAATATTTTCTTCTCACTTTCAGAAAGTTCAATCACTGCTTGATTATGGAGGAGCAAATGCAAGGGGAAGTGATTTATTTGAGAATGAAGACCCTGTTGCCATAACAAAGAGATTCCTGAAAGGTTTAAAGGTCATGTATGAATTGATATTTGATCTGTTTATTATTTAAAGACTTTATTTTACTTATTAATTTCTTTTTTTTAATTTGTAGGGAGTGGAAAATGTTTACACCCAACACAAACCTCTCTTTCATTCCATCCTTGACCAACTCATTAAAGGAAAATTAAAAGAATCTAGTTATCCATATTTAGGTACAGGACAACTCAAAGATCGGTAAGAAACTGTTCTTTCCTTCCCCCCCTGTCAAACCAAACGCCATTTTTAAAGTGTTCAGCCAAGGTTCATTGTATCTTATGAAATTGTTTTGTAATCTTTTTAGACCTCAGGACATCATTGTCTTTATCATTGGAGGCACTACATACGAAGAAGCTCTGTCAGTACACAGTCTCAACCGATCTATACCAGGTGTGCGTATAGTTCTTGGAGGAACGACAGTACATAACTATAAAAGGTGGGGGAAAAGTATATATATATCTATCTATAATGTTAAAAAGTTAATGTCTTTACAAACACCTGAGCAGCTTTCTTTCATTCTATTTTTTTTTTTTTTCTCTCCCTTCAGTTTTTTGGAAGAAATCTCACAAGCTGTTCAAGGCCAAACTCCAACTCGCTACAGCAATCATCCCCGATGGTGAACTTCGAATGACGGCAAGAGTCACATGACAATTCTATTATTTCTGTGTTGTGCAAGTTGAAAGGGTGGGGTGGGGGAAAAAAAATGTATACATGTGTTTATCATGACTTAAAATTTTATTGCAAATAAAATTGAAAATTTAATATACTTCAACTTTTGTTTTTTTTAAAAAAAAAGTGGGGGTAGGTAACAGAGTCAGTCACCTGAAGTTGAGAAGATGCCTCATACAATAAGGAAAATTAGAATTTTTCTGCATCAGGATTCAAAACTTATCTAGCCTTGTTTGGGATATAGCTTGATATTATATGTAGATCAGTTTTACTTACAGGTTGGAAAATGTGTTTTTTTTTTTTTTTTGTGTCCCCCCCCCCCTGCCTTCTCTCTAATCAGTTATTAGAGAAAGGTTGGTTTCTAATACAAGTTATTTTTATATTCAGTTTCTGGTACAAATTGGTTAGGAGTTATTTAATAGGAATATTTAAAGTCTGAAGGTTTTTTTTGTAGTTGGGAGTTTTATGTTTTGATATAAAGTTTGATTTCCTTTAAGTTAAGGATATTGTTTGCTCAATTGAGTATATTTTCAACAGAGATACTCGAGTTTTTTTTGTTTCCTATTAAGATGCAAGTATGTTAGATGTGTATTTCCAATTGAGAGTCTGGATAAAACTTTCCTCCGGTTTTATTTTTTTTCCATACTCCAATAGTTGAATATTGTTTAACATGTTCTATTTTGTTTCTGAAGTCTGTATGCAGTGTCTTTAGCTAGTTATGTTGGTATACTGGGCCATGAAATGACTTGAAATCCAGGCTAAGATAAGTTTTGTTTTTTTAAAATTTAACTGTTAGGTTTATGGTGATGTCATGTTTAGGCTATTTCAATGCTACAAGACTTGAGAGAGAGCCTATGAATAGGATGGATTTCTGGTTATTTTTGTTTTTAAGAGTTGCCAACTCCAAATATGAAAGCTTGACCTGGTAGTCCAATATATGGGGGTGAAAAGTTTTAGTCTTTAAAAAAATAAATATGGATAGTGCTATACTTAAGCCACATTCGGTTGTTCGGTAAGTTTGTTCCATAACCACCATTTGAATTAACATGCAAAATTAGTTTCAGGGTGTTTTGTTTTATATTGATAGACTTGTTAAAATTGACGAATAATAGGATTAAAATAAATGTTAAAAAAAAAAAAAAAAAAATTCATGTGACAACCCAATACCTAGAAAACTTCTATACTTAAAACATACTGTCTATGACTTAGAGCACTCATGAAGTTAAATCGTCCAAATGATTTTTTATCATCGCCTGAAATGTTGGTCATAAAAAAAACAAAAAAACCATACAAATAAAGCCTAAAAGTGATCCCTTAAAGCAACCAGTTGCTGTCTAAAAGGCTGGCAGATTTATCAGATATTGTATCACAGACAGTCCTCTCTTGCTGAAGGGAAGATCCAGCCTGTTGTGAGAGAAGGATGTACAAAGTGAATCTTTAATTAATCAAATCTATTGGAAATATGATTTGTATTTTCATTTCAGTCTTTTGTGAACTAACACAAATAGCAAGGTAAACATGAGGTGATTTGTCCTGTTGGTGAAAAGCCAAAAGAGGGAGTTCTTTCAATAAGGATAATCAAGATGAAAGGTCATAAACAAAGAAAGGGAGGAAAAAAAAAGAAAATGCAGTAAGTCACCCCAGCAAACCAAAGAGGGAAAGGAAATGGGAAAATTTTTTTTTTACATTTTATTTCAACTTAAAAATGCTTTTCATGACAGAGCATAAAATGAAACAACTTTTCAAATAACATTTCGCCTTTCAGTTACGATTGATTGGATTGGATTTGGGAGAGTATTTTTAAACTGGAAAGAGGGAGCCAACTGCTAGAGCATGGGAGGTGGGTGGGGTCAAAAGTGACAAGGGAGTAGGAAAGGAAGGGGAAATTTTTTTTTTGCTACTCTACATAGGTTCCCCATGTTATGGGATATATATATGTGTGTGTGCACACTTAGCAGTTAGCAAATAACAGTAAAAACTAGTTGCAGTCTACAGGGGAAAATACTTGAGCTGGAAATGCAAGTGATTCCAATCGGAAACAAACTTTCTAAAAGGCGTCTGCTCTTCTTCAGGAGCACAAAAGAAGCCAAGAACGGGATAAAGATGACCCTTTGCTAAAAGCAGTCTCAACCTGTCAATTTTTTTTTAGTAGAGGATTCATCAAGAGATTACATAAAAAGCAAAGATGTTGAAAGAAAACTTTGAAGGACTAAAAGGGAATGACAAAGAAGAAAAAAAAAAAAAAAAAAAAAAAAAAGTAGGGGAAGCAAGACAAATGTCACTCAAAAAGAAAGGATGGGGGAGGAAGGGGGGAATATATCCTAAAGCCAAATGCCCATAAGACAGTTTTTGCTTACATATTGCTACAAAACGTTGCAAATTTAGATTGTGGGGGAGGAAGGGTGAGTTATTTCTTTTTTCCAGACAGGAAGGGTTAAAAAAAAAAAATAAAAAAATAAAAATAAAAAAAAAATAAATAAAATAAAATAAATAAAGGAAAGGAAATTTCAATAGTGTTCTTGCTTTTTTTAGTTTTCTTTTTCCCAAACTTAAACATTCTGATGTCAGGAAGGTTATAATAATTTTTCCATATATTATTGATACTGTTTGTATTCAAAGCCAGATGAGGTTTTTCCATGTGTTATCCAGTTTAGGCCAGTGTCTGCCGTCTGCTGTCAGTGCCATCAGCCTGCAGTAGGACTGGCCGGCAGTGAGTGGGTGGCAGCAGGTAGGGAGGGGGGGGAGAAATGAGGAGTGAGCACCACACCAACATCATAGCTGCCACCTTGCTTGTAGCAGCAGCAGCAGTAGGGGGGAGGTAAGAATGGGCAGAAGTATTGGAGCTTCCCTTCTAAAAGGGAACACACATGCACGCACAATCACAGAACAGCAGCATGAGCACTAAAAGGTGTTTGACAATTCCTTGAAAGGAAGAAAAAAAAAAAAAAAAAAAAAATGCGGAAGAATGATAGTAAAGGTTAACAAATGGTGGCAATTTTATATTTTTATATCATAATTAGTGAAACTGACTTCTCTCCTCTTCCAAGCCATCATTTTTTTTTTTTTTTTTTTTTTTTTTTTTTACTTTTTTTTAAATTCAATATTTCAGTTTAAAAATTGATAGAAAAATATTAAAAATTAAGCTTTCTATATTGAATGTAAAGAAATTAAAGATCTACCATGTCAAAAGGAATGGGAGGAATGCATATTTTAGCTTCTGCTTTAAGAGATTTGGGTCATTTTTCTGAAATCTATTAAACTCTTTCACATAACACATACATGCACACACTTAAAATGCACACAATATTTCTATTAATGCATTTTATTGGTACTTATCAAACTTGTAGGACGGGGGGGGGGAGTTTTAGTGATTTTTTTTTTTTTAACCTTCCAATTTTCTGCTTTGCTCTCTCTCTCCCCCCAGTTAATCCAGCCTCCTGCTGCTCCCAACGTCAGTCACCCTGCTACAATCAGTAGTAGCTCTGCACCTCTGTCTTCACTTACTGCACAAATCCTCCTCCTCCTCCTCCAGTACACTTGTGACACTCACACGTGCAGCAGACTTCGTCGTCATCGTCGTCGAGTGGGTTTTGTAGGTTTCTTCTCTCTCCGGCGGTCAGACAGACACTGCAGCCTCGTACACTGGTAGTTAGTTGTATCCTCTGCCTTCTTGTATCAAGCCTACTTTTCCTGCCACAGGGGGGGCTGCACCAGCGCGGCCTCTAGTGGAAAGGACCCTGAGACAGCTGCGAGGCGTAGAACATCCTGTCGCCTTGGTAGGTGGAATCTTGTGAAAGCAAGCCATCAGCCTGAGACTTAAAGTCATCACCCAAGAAGCTATCCTATAAAAAGGAAAAGTTTTTTATAATTATTATACTTTTCAGATAGTTCAGCGGCAATTTTTTTAAAAATTCATAATTAAAATATAAAAAAAATTTTCACAACTATATAACCAGTTGTGAAAATTCAAATAAATGTATTTCTAAGAAAAATTATCCCTCACCAACACAAGTTACATAAAATATGCAATTTTCAGAGGCTTTTGAATCTTACCAGGATCAGCCATTTAAAATTTAGGTTTGTCATCTAGCCTGATTTCAAATGTCAATATAACCAACAAGGTTGTTGATCACCTCAACAGGAACAACCACCATAACAACAGTATACATTTCATCCTGCTAGGTCCACTGCTGATGTCCCCAATGTCATTATGCACAGAATCAGTTAGAACTGAATTTATTGTGCACTGCCTACAATGATCACCTTAGATATATCAAAAGACCTTTGGCAAGATATGACATAAGGGTTGCTACACAAGCTCTCCAACTATGGAATCTCTGGAAGAGTTCTCAAGTATCATGTCTTAATAGGTAGGCTCATGAAAGTTGTTGTTCATGACCAGCCTTCTGAAGCCCATGAAATCAATGCAAACATCACCCCCAAGCCTCCCTTCTTGATCCAACTCACTTTCTGCTTTATATTAACAATCTACCTATAAACATACGCAGATCTCTAGTAAAATATCTATACAGATGATACAGTGTGTGGGTACACATCCATAAAGCTAGATGACCAAGGCCTAGAAGCTGATCCCTTCTCTGACCTGGCTTTAACAAGTCAATGGTAGAAGAAGTGGCTTGTAATATTTACTACCTCAAAAACCAAACTTAAAATGAGGCTTCTTATACTCAACCTTTACAAGAGTCAAGTCAAACCAAAAAGGGAGTGTTGCTGCTGGAACTGCCCAGTCTTCATAGAATTCAAAACCTTGTCAGTGATGAATTATCTTCCATTCTAGTTTCACCAGTTCTGACCATCAAAAAGACTTGACATGCCACAGATGAACCATCGAAATTTCTTTCATATTCAATTAGTACAAAGAAAGTTCCACTCAGACAGCTTCTTCCCAAGAACCGCTCACAATCACTGCAATCTTGACCTCTGCAAGTCTACGGTTAACTTATCTTTTCCACATATCTCCATAAATTGCATTTCTTACTTCCTCCTCTTATGAGCATACAACTACATTCAGAAACTACCTTGAGAGAGCCTTGTATCAGGTGAATATAAATTTGAAATGTGAATTGAATGCTGCTTACCTGGGAAAGTTCAGGTTGCGAAAGGCCAGAGAGGCCAGGTTGACTCATCTGGAAAGGCTGGCTCATTGACAGTTGACCTTGAGTCAGTGGACCTTGGGAGAATGGTTGAGAGATATCCTGAAAAAAGAAACCAGTATTGAAATAAAAAAAATTTAAACAACATTGTTGTCACTAGAGATAGCCGCATACAACTGTAAAAGTTTAAAAAGGTACAGGCAGGATATATATATATATATATATATATATACACACACACAAGCTTTTTGTTTTATAACAGTAGGATTCCTTCAACAACTATTTTGAATTCTCTGAAGTAAGAAAGCAAGATGTCTTTGAGGAAGACATGTATGCTTCTTGTTAAAACACTTTAATGACTAAAACATAATCAAACTAGAAACTAAAATCAAGAATGACTCAGTTGAAAATTCCAACTAGAGGCTTTACAATCAAGTTACTGCTGCACTGCCCCAGGGTAAGAGTATAGAGATAAAGGCAGGGTTATTAATGAGTATTACCAGTAACAATTAAGAAAAAAAATAAAAGCAAACTATTGTAAATAATTGCATTTACCTGACTAGCCTGGCTTTGGCTGGACTGAGCAATATTTTGCTGAGCCAAATTTTGCTGAGTAGTGCTATACCGCGGAGGTTTTTGGCGGCTCGGGCGATTCTTACGAACATTATTACCACGATTGGCTGAAAGAACAAAAATAAATTTAAAAAAAAAAAAAAAAAATAAAAAAAAAAAATGTAATGTTAGTGGGATGTAATCAATTATTAGGTTGGTGCAAAAATAATGATGTAATAATGTCGTTTTTGACATGTAAAAAAAAAAATATGTCAAAAACGACATTATTACGTCATTATTTTTGCACCAAGCTAATATTAGAGAAGAGGAGGACACCATTTTTTACATTCTGATGTTCTTTGCCAATTAAGCTACTTCAAAGTTGACTAATTAAATTAACAAAAAGGAGAAAAAAAAAAAAAAAAAATCTGTTCAATCTGGTTGAAGCGTTAAAGTTTTTATTCCACAGTATGATTTGTTACCTGCATTGGCTGCTGCTTGCTGCTGTTGCTGCTGCTGTTGCTGCTGATTTGAAAAGTGTGCAGGAATTGGGGGCATGAACATGCTCACTGGCACAGGCAGGTTGAGGGCATTTGCAAAAGTCCTTTCTGAGGCAATATAGCTGAGTTGGTCATGTGGACGAACCAGTGGCTCACGAAGACCGACTCCAGCTTGAAGAGAGAAAAAAAAAAAAAAAAGAAAAATCAGTAAATACCTAATTTTAATATAGCATAAGAAAAAATTAAAAGCTAAGGCTTAGAGAGAAGTTAGCCATTTTTAAAATCAGGCAACTAAATATTTAGTGTAAAAATGTCATCAAAAGAAAAAAGTCATTAAAATTTAAAAATACGGAATCATCTCAAAAATGCTTTGAAAAGGAAGCATAAAACTAAAAGGGACCTCTGGCCCAGCTTAGAAAACAGTAATGATAATTTTGAAGAAATAACTTTGAATTCCTCTATTCACCCTCCATGAAACTTCAAAACCTCACTTTAACTCTGATTTGGGCTTAAAAGTCCAATTCTGGCCAAAAGCTTGATTTGGGCTGAAAATTGACTTCAAAATCACAACTCCATGAAACTTCAAAAACGCACACTTTAACTCTTATTTCTTCAAAATGCTAAGGAATCAAATTGATTTCCTCAATTCACAAAGTTGGAGATATTTTAAACTGAATTTAAAACTCTTAAATTCAAAGTTTTTGTGTTAGTTTAAACTAAATATAAAAACTCTCAAAATCACTAAATTTTTTTTTTTTTTTTTTCTCCAGTTATTTTAAAAATTTTAATTTTTAACTGTGTCCTCCTCATCCAGACACAAATCCCAATACTGGATCTACAAGCACCAAATGAAGGGCAAACTTTCAGTCTCGGGATTATCCTGATTTCAAAAAGATATGCCTATGTAGAGCAAATGTGGCCCAAGTTAGAGGAGTTTCAGACAGACAGAGTCTGGCATTTCAAATTTTAACAAATCTGGAATCATTTAATGAAGAAACTACACATTTTTAAAAATAAGTCAAGTATACAATGCTTGGCTTCCCACAAAAGAAAATTTTGCAGAAGTTGTCTCCACAAAAGAAAATTTTGCAGAAGTTGTCTCCACAAAAGAAAATTTTGCAGAAGTTGTCTCCACAAAAGAAAATTTTGCAGAAGTTGTCTTCACAAAAGAAAATTTTGCAGAAGTTGTCTCCACAAAAGAAAATTTTGCAGAAGTTGTCTCCACAAAAGAAAATTTTGCAGAAGTTGTCTCCACAAAAGAAAATTTTGCAGAAGTTGTCTCCACAAAAGAAAATTTTGCAGAAGTTGTCTCCACAAAAGAAAATTTTGCAGAAGTTGTCTCCACAAAAGAAAATTTTGCAGAAGTTGTCTCCACAAAAGTTTTGTCTATTAATCTAAATGGTTAAAAGATTTGCTTTTATTTTGTTTCATGTAATCAATTACAAGAAATTCACTTTTCATATTTTAATGTAAAATATGAACTTTACAATTATCAAACTTTTCAACATAAAAAAAAAAAAAAAAAAAAAAAAAAAAAAATTGTAAAATTTTGAACTGATCACATTAAATTTTAAATTCATTGAGGTCCATTTTCCTTTTAAAAGGCTTTGTATAATTAATTTATCTAAAATGACAAATATTTTACATGTCAAGTCAGTGAAATGGAGTGACTAACGACATAATTCACCTAAGTAAAAATAAGGGACATTAATAGGAAAAGTCAATAAATTCCAAGTACAACTCAAGATTTTGAATTGGATACAGGAAGGTGGGGAGGGGAATTATAGATCAACAAGATCAATGCCTTCTCTAATAAAGATTAGAGAAAAAAAAAAATCTCTTAACTGGTCAAATTTAAACGTTTATTTTCAAAAATGAAACTGATTTGAAAATTTCATCTGCTTACTTGAAAAGTTTGGAGTAAATCCTTTAGGTCCAGGCTCTATTGAAAAAAAAAAAAAAAAAAAAAAAATTATTCCAAACACTTTGAATGATATAAACTTTAAATTACAGAAAATAGAGAATGGTTTCCAAATTTGTAAAGTAAACTTCACAAATAAACCCAATAAAGATGGAGCACCAAATGTTAAGATTTGAAAATCATGAATTTATTTTTATTGGAATTTTGTACAAAAAAAATAGTGTCCAATTTCTGCTGTATCATTGAATTTCAGAGCAAAAAAAAAAAAAAAAAATGAAAAGGTAATGTTGAAAACAAACCCTTTTTTCTGCTTAATGTGCCAGGTGGAATAAAGCATCACTAATGCAATTGAGTGGGATAAATTAGAACTCACAGTTGCAAGCATTGTGGGCAGCACATCTCCTTAGCTACGTAGCTTATCAAGGTTTGAAGGAAACAGATTGCATGGTCTATGAAATTTTTGGTCAAACACAGACATGACTGAAAAGTCAACAATGTTTAAATACATTTTTAAAA
Organism: Acanthosepion lycidas; assembly: GCA_963932145.1. Lineage (NCBI taxonomy): Eukaryota > Metazoa > Mollusca > Cephalopoda > Sepiida > Sepiidae > Acanthosepion > Acanthosepion lycidas. The sequence goes on from OZ010576.1 coordinate 15,405,529, forward strand.
ACAGAAGTAGAACAGGAAATGAAGTAGTGACGAGATTTTGCAAATCATAAAATCTGCTGCTTTGCACCTTGTTTTTATGACATTTATTCTCATCTTAGTCACTTAAAAAGTTGTGCATTTGTGTATGTATCATAAGATCCTAGACTAACTGAACTAAGATTTTACTAGCTCAGAAGCATCAAGGAAACAACTTAGAAAAGATTCAATAAAAGTGCCATAGGAGAGAAGAAGAAAAAAAAAAAAAAAAAAAAAAAAAAAAAAAAAAAACCTATTAAGATACAGTAATGAAATGAATTACATTTCCCAAATAGAAAGAGGAAAAAAAAAACACAAAAAGGTAGGCAACTTACTTCCATTAAGACGATCATAGACACTGCCTGGAATAAGGACTTCCCTGGCATCAAACATAGTGTTGCTCATAAAACGTCCTCCCTGAAGAGAAAGGAGACATAATGGCTGTTTAGTAAAAGATACAAGTCATTTTGGGGGTTCAAAACAATTTCAAGCAAAAAAAAAAAAAAAAAAAAAAAAAAAAAAAAAAAAAAAAAGGAACGAGAACCAACAAAACTTACAGGGTTGGTTGTATTAACTAACTTCCGGGGTTTGCTAAACTGAATAAGAGATTCCTTCAGATTATTGAGGGCACCCTCAACCAAACACTTCTGCTCTTTGTAATAGGTCAACAAGTGGTTCCAAAGAGGTTGCTGGAAAGAAAGAAAATAAAATGAGTTAATATTGTCTAATATATGTAGAGTTTTCAAAAGAATTTTGCCTGGTACTTAAATAACTACAAGAACAAATTGCAAAATTATAAACAAACTAATTACTTTTTCAGAAATCAATCTACTATAATGTCTAAAACTAACATCCCAAAATGTGACCAAACAGGTTTCTTAAGGGCTTCTTGATTGGACAGAAAAGCTTCATAAAAACTTGCCTCAGACAAGATGAATGATAATATATGTAAATTCTTAAAAAATAAGGAAAATCATTTAATTGAAGTGAATGGAAATGTTGAAAAATTATTACATTTATCTGATTATATAATAATGTAATCAATTTTGTTGTCAGTTACAAAGGATTGGTTGGAAACAGTTCAGTGGCATGAATAAAAAGGTCCCAAGTTCAAATTGCCAAGAAATATCAACTTAAAACCAAGGCTGGTTTAATTAAGTATTAATAAAGCAGTAGTAATAAGCAGTATAATTAAGCAGTAATAGTAAATAATACTAATAGTTATTAAACCCCCCCCCAAAAAAAAAAACCTTACCTTTGATAGCACTTTAGGATTTCCCACAATAATAATGCCATAGCTGAAAAGGAGGAGGAAAAACTAGAAATGATGAACAGCAATTAATAACCATCATATCATGTGCAGAAGGGTTGTTTTTTTGTTTTGTTTTTACCCAAAAAAAAGAGAGGGGGGGTAGAGTTGTGTGCATGTATTTAAAGCACTAATTATAAATAAAAAACATCTAACAAAACTAATATCTTCCTAAATATGCGGATTAGTTTAGAAAGAATTGTTCCCTAATGCTTGCCACCTGATGAAAATTCGGTTGAGGAAACAACAGTACTGACATTGAATGCTTTTCATTTCTGCAATCTTCTCCAGAAAGATATGACATACTCCTAGCACTTTGGACATGCAGGTCTACATCCATTATTCATATACCGCCCCCGCCACATGCGCACCCACAATAAAGCAGGGAAAAAATTTATTGAAACACATTTTGTCCTTCAAGACTTACAGGGTAAAGCAGTGGTTCCAAACCAATTTTGGGCCATGACCTACTTTGGTATTCCCAAAATTCTGGTGCCCCCCTGTAATATTTAATTCTCACATGTATGCAAAAGGGAGCCCATACTATGCATGCACCCCGACCAAAATATTACCATGCACCCAATGTTGGGCTAAAGTGAGGCTTACATAATCAACATGAATCCGATGAAGTCCGAAAGAAATTTCCCCAGTCCTTACTTTTTCTAACATTCTTCTTGTATATAAAAATTTATATATTATCTTCTCATTCATATATAACAGACATTACTACATAAAGCAGGCAGGCAACTTGTTTACAAGTCGAGGCTTGTGTTAGCAACAAAGGTTTCAATTTTTATTTCATCTTTATTGGGGGAGGGGAGAAGGCAAATATCTGGAGATTTTTTTTTTTTTTTTTCATTCAGAAAAGGTTAAAACTTACCGAGCTCGAGTCAAAGCAACATTCAATCGTCGAGGATCATTCAAGAACCCAATTCCTTGATGCTCATTGGATCGGACACAAGACAAAATAATAAAGTCTTTTTCACGTCCTTGGAAAGCATCTACGCTGGCAACCTCAATTTCCTTAAAAGAGAAAATTCTAAACATTCAGAAATAGAAGAGAAACATTTCTTCAATCCTTTGCCAAAAAAGGAACAAAATTGAAGACGAGAAAAATCGTCAGTCACTAACTTTACAATAATTCTGCTTATTAAGTTTTACGTATTGTGCTTACATTCATTTATACAGATGAGAGGAGGAGGAGGGCAAGAAAAATAAAGAAATTAGAATATCACAAAACAAAAGTAAAGAAAGGAAGGATAAGCATTTAGCCAAAAAATTAAATCTATTAACAGTTGATAGTAGTTAAGAGTCATCCACTTTACCTGGTACAATTTCTTATTAAGGGCACCACTGTATTGCATATACTGCACCACATAAGCCCTCTGTCCTTCATATGGAGTAATGATACCAATCTGCTCTGGTTTGATGCTAGAGCGAAGAAACCTTGTAGCTATTTTCTCAACATTTGCTGCTTCAGTTCTAGAGAGAGAGAGAGAGAGAGAGAGAGAGAGAGAGGAAAAATTATTTTATGAAGTTTATGTAAAACTTATTTTCTCTGAATATCAAAAAGGTAAATCTGCTTTATGTAATGGTACAAAAACAAAACAGAACAAGAATAGAAATAAATAAGCAGTTACATACCTATTAAGATAAGATGTTCCAGAGCTGGAGATTTCTTCTTGGCCAGCAGTTGTGTAGAAAAACATTGGTTTATCAAGCTGAGGCCAGGGGAAGTCCAATGTCTTCCTGGTTCGCTCAGCTTTGAAGAGGGAGGGGGGAGAGAGAGAGAGAGAAAAAAAATTACAACATTAAATTTGATCAAAGAGATGTTTCTAACTACTGTCTCAAACATTACATTAATTTAGATCAAACCGACAGAGGGTTTTAAAGTGACATTAAGCTAAGCTTTGAAGTTATGCTTCAAAACATCTTACCAGCAGTGACTCCATTTTGTAGAGATCCTTCATAGAAAATGTTTGAGGGAAATGCACTCAGTGCAGGGTGCATACGATATTGGACTTGTAGACGAATGGGACGAATACCAAGGACCACAAGACGTTCAAAAAGTGACTGAGAGAGACCAGCACGGGCAGCCTTCTTGCACATGACTACTGGACCAAGCTGGCAATGATCACCAACTAAAATCAACTGTAATCAAATGAAAATACACAGTAAAATGCCAATAACAGCAGCAAAAAAAAAAAAAAAAAAAAAAAAAGGTATGTAATTACAATCTGCTACCATAAGAGCTCAGGGAATTACAGCATATAACAAAAATTAGTAATATGTATTTTAAATATTCTGAAACAGGTCTTTAAATTCATTAATGCCCATCTTAAAAGTTGGTATTGAGATATTAAGGTTGTTACATATATTCATTTGTTTTTTTTTTTCTAATGAACTTTAATAATCTTTCATAGCATTTTTTTTTCTTTTGCTCAGTAAGCCTGGTCATCCTGTAAAACTTTGTCTAACATTATTGAAGTTTTATTTCAGATTAGACACCCCTTTGAGATGAAATCCCAAGTAGACAAGAATGAGCACATTAAACACCTGCTTTTAATCAAGGTTACAAAACAACCAATGCTAAGCTGCACATTAACAAATGAACAGAGGCTCTAAGAGGCAATTCAGCTGAAACGACTTGACTAGCAATAGTGATTATTCAACATGACAATGTTCTTCCCCATGTCACTAACATTACCAAACATGCAATTAAAGAGCTCAGTTGAGAAATTCTGTCACACCCACCCTATTCTCCTGATTAGCCCCCTTCAGACTACCACCATTTTTGGTTGTTTTTTTAACAATTTGTAGAGTGTTTTGTTTAGCAATGATATGGAGATTAAAATATGGCTTGAATTTTCCGAGTCAAAACCTAGTGATTTTGATTGATGAGTGGATTGTTGGTAGAAGATTGTAAATAATGAAGGTGAATACATTGTTGATTGATTAATCAGGACTATTAATCAACATGAATTAAACAGAAAAAAATAAAAATAATTAAAAAACAATCCTTATACCAGGCCTCTGCACCAGGTTTAGGATAGGGGGGCAAACTTAACACAAAAGTGTGTTGCTGAAATTGGATCAAGAAATTTATTTTTTTAAAGAAATTTTTACTTTGGATTAAGTTTACTTATGATACTGAAGTATATTTTATTTTATTTGAACTTATATATTGTATCTTTAAAACTTTCTGTGTGAAATGCACAAATGTCATTAAGAATTCATAAAAAGTTAATTTAAATTTAATATCTTTCTCTACTATTGTTCTTTAATAAACATTAAGTGTAAAATTAATTTTTTATGAATAATTTATGTTAACAGAACACTTATCTAAAGAAAAAAAAAATCCTTAAAATAGTATGTTGAATTTTTCTGTCCTTCATAAATAAATAGAAGCAATTATTAAAAATTTAACATTTTTCACTGCAAAATTAATGAAAAATGACATTAAAAAAGTTGATTAGTTAATATTAAAAATTAAATTAACTAAATTTATTAATATTTTACAACTATTCTTAAAAATATACCACAGGGAAAAAAAAAAAGAAAAAAGGGGGGTAAAAGAAATTGATTTTCTTGTCAATATATTTTTTTTCACATTTGTGATTATTTAAAACAGCAAAATTCACAATAAAAAAAAATCATTAAGAATTTTGTCACAAAGCTACCTTAATTTTTTCTTTATGCTATTATTCTTCTTAATAAATATCTTTATTATAAAATTATTTTTTAAGCAATAATTTGTTTTCTTTATACCACATTAAGTATGTTGATACTGTCTTTGTAACAAAAAAAAAAAAAAAAAAAAAAAAAAAAGTAGCTTTTTGCACTGGTAATTTTACAAAATTACCATACAGAAATTTGCAATTTGAATAAAAATTTAATTTATTTTTTCTATTATTCTTCATAAATACTGATGAAGAAAGAAAAAAAAAAAGAAAAAAAGTTTGCTGAATTTTACTAGCATTGTTGTTAAAAATGTAAAACAAAATTAACAAAAAAAAAAAAAAAAAAAAAAAAAAAAACAAACAAAAAAAAAACAAAAAAAAAAAAAAAACAAACAAAAACAAACAAACAAAAACAAACAAACAAAAACAAACAAAAAAAAAAACAAACAAAAAAAAAAACAAACAAAAACAAACAAACAAACAAACAAAAACAAACAAACAAACAAAAACAAACAAACAAACAAAAACAAACAAACAAAAACAAACAAACAAAAACAAACAAACAAAAACAAACAAAAACAAACAAACAAAAACAAACAAACAAAAACAAACAAACAAAAACAAACAAACAAACAAACAAAAACAAACAAACAAACAAACAAAAAACAAACAACAACAAACAAACAAAAAAACAAACAAAAACAAACAAAAAAACAAACAAAAAACAAACAAACAAACAAAACAAAAAACAAACAAAAAAACAAACAAAAAAAAAAAGCAAACAAAAAAAAAACAAAAAAAAAAAAAAACAAAAAAAAAAAAAAAAAACAACAAACAAACAGTAAAAATATTAAAATGGTTAATTTTGTTTAGATAACTATATTTTATGGAGGAGTAAGTCATCGATCCACACTACCCATAAAATACCCAAAAATTTTAACGAGGGCAGTTAGTGCACTACGTAACTTCAAAATAAAACAGACACTGATCAGTGAAACATTTTGGGAATCCTTTGGAACCACGTAATTCCTTAAAGAAAATGAAAATTAAAATGACAAATTCCCACATTCAAATTTTAAATTCATTTTGAATCCTAAACCTTCCAGATCTTAGAATATATGGATTCATACACTTTGTAAAACCACCATGTAATCAAACGGTAATTTTTTTTTTTTTTACAAAATAGCATAGTTAATATTTTTTATAAATTTTAGTACCCCCAAAATCTTTCCAAATGGTCCAAAATTACTGTGTAACAGGTTGTCATGGTAACTGATTAACAAAATAAGGTTTGTGCATTTTGTCTGCCTCATGATCAACAAAAGCAATGGTTAAAAGCAACACCCTTGACAAACCAAACTCTGTGAAAGGCGTTTTCTATCCGATTATGAAACAGTGGTTATTACAAGAGTGCAACCCAGAAATGCATCATCAATATTTCACCATTTGCCATCAAGTGTATTACATAGACCTCAACCAAAACCAACAAATAAAACTTCTGCTTCTGTGTGAAATGATTATAGTTTCTAGGAAAAAAAAAAAAAAAAAAAAAAAAAAAAATCTTCACTTTTGAAAATGCGTTATATATTGAGCAACAGGTTTTTGTGTAAGCAGTTACATGCTTAAACAATCAGCTATTCATCCAATCTGATGATGATTTTTTTTTTTTCTTACTTTCTTTCCACTGGAAGTATTGAAACGTTTTTAATTAAATTTTTTTTGAAAACTTGAGACTCAAATGTTACTATGCTGGTATATATACAATTTTTTTTTCTTTCAAAAAGTCAAATATCATGTTTCAGCAATGGTTACAAACCATGGAGGCAATTTGTTATCTTAGTAACTTAAAAATTGCTAAGAAAAAAAAAAAAATTAAAAAATAAAAAATAAAATCAAGTACATTAGAGTTGGCCAGTTTGGCAATTTCCATTTCATATCGGTTTCTGTCCCCACCCCCTTGATACTGTGGTTTTCGATTCGGTTTTTAATTTAGTATTTTCCACTTTCTAATAAAGTCATTCATTTTCTTGTGTAATGATAGCATTTCCAGTCAATATCCGATTTTGTTTGATAAATTTGCAACTCACAAACTCATGTATTTCTAGTCCAATCTTAAAAAATATTCATACGACTGAAAAGAAAATAAAATGATCTTTCTAAATATGTAATGTGTATGTGCTCTTATTCATTGAATTATATTTTTACAGTGAATTAAAACAGTATTTTGCTTCAAAAAGCCAAAGATGTTATTTTTTTTTTTTTTTAGACTAAATTTTTACATGTTACTTTGTTTCGCAAAATCAATGTGACCAATCTACATCAACATTCTTGAAATTGTACACACAATCTTCTAACTTAGAAGACACCTTAAGCTACAACCAGGAAGATGTTTATTTCTTCTGACCTGCAAAAGCAAATTCCCTCAAAAATTCAAAAATTATAAATTAAGCAGCACAAAAAAAAAAAAAAAAAAAAAAAAAAAACACGCACACAAAAAAACTTTCAAATTATTGAAACTACTGTCTTGTCGTGGAAAATAAATGCCCCATATACTTTCCAACTTTCGAGTTGTTTTTTTTTGAAACAACTGTCATTGTGGAAGTCTTAACTGGTGCATAAGGGGTCAATATTTGGTTTTAAAGAGTAATAAAAAATTTAGACATGCATTAAAGACCACTGGAATTGAAAACCCCAAAACCATGAATCAGGGTGGGCAATAAAGTAGGAATTGTTCATCTAAAGTTAGTTTTTAGGCTTTAAAAGGTAATTTAGTCATAGAATTCATGACTTGGATTAAAGTTTATTAAACTTTCAAATAAATTGTCAACTATAAATAACTACCATATTTATTAACAAATTGGTAAAATACGAAAGAAATTGTCGCATAAAATATCTATATTTGTGTCTTTGGACAACACATTTTTGAGAGAGAAAATAAAATGGTATAGCTTTCCAGAAATTAGGTTTATGTGGTTTTTAAAAAGCATTTATGGAAATAAGTCAATAATTGTAAGATGTTTCCTCAAGGACACATGGTACAGTGGATAAAGGCATTGGTTAGATCCAGTGACAAGACCCAAAGAGTGTGAGTTCAATACCTGGTTAAGGCAGTGAAGAACTTTCAGAGAGAAAATTAACAGGAGATAACCGATAGCTGACATCCATCAAACATGGCACATGGAACTAGAACAGTCTACCACAGTGAGCGAAATAAAGGGTTCCCCTGAAGAAGCCCAAAACGTTGTGATAAATATGGCGACAAAGATGAGGACAATAGTCCGAATAATGTACATAATACCTCATCTCAGAAATATAGACAGACTATGTTTCCTAATATTATATATAGTTGCTAACTAACTAATAACTGGACATTACTCACAAGCTCCTTGCTAAAAATGTTTCCAGTAATTGTTATTTAGGCTCTGTACATGTCTGCCCCCAGTCATTGAATACTAGCTAAATGGTTACCAGGCCTAGTATAAGAATACACAGACACAGTGTGTGTGTGTATTTTAGATGTTTATTTAAAAAAAAAAGAAAAAAAAAAAATTAATCATGTTTTTATCAATAACCCATTATTACGCACTATCCCATGGGTGGGAGGTAGGGAGAGAGCAGTGGGTATTAATGGGTTAATTTCTGCAATAGATTCAAGAAAATTTACCTGCTTGCAACCCAAAACAACAGGAATCATGCATTCCGGTTCAGTTGCTTGGGTGCTTTCATCAATTAAAACTGAACGGAATTGCATCTTGGCCAGTCGAGGATCCCCAGCGCCAACACAAGTGCAGCAGATTACATCAGCATGCTGTATACAAAGAAAAAAAATTATTTAATTATACTGGGATTTAAATAGGTACCCTCATGGGATCGCTAAAAACAGAGCATAGCAGGATGAAAAAGACACCAAACTTGACGAAAACAAAATTTTAGCATCTACATGCTTATGTTATTATTGAGAGGAAAGATCAAAGTTTATTTTAATTATTTGTTAAAATTTTTCCTTCTTTTTAAAATATTCTAAATTTTGATTAAAAAAAACCTTGTTTCACTTTGTATCACTGGAACTAGTAAAATAACACAAAATTTTAGCATGTTTTTTTCTGTACGACACATTAATTTGGAAACTCTTGCAAAAATAAAAATAATTGTTGGATTTTAATGAAACTTTCAGAAACTATTCACAAATGATGGAACTTATGTTTTTTTTTTTTTTTTTTTAAAGTCATGGCAGAAATATTTTTTTTCATATGTATTACCACCCTCCTAACTAATTGTACAAAAACTCTATAATTTCAATTTTGGGAAGATTAGTGGTTATATTAGTTAAAAGCACAAGGCTTTGAGGAAACCAAATCATTTTTTTTTTGTTTTTTTTTTTGTTTATTTGGACCACCTCTACCTGAAAATCGTCTCTGAATTGTTACATACAAAACTCAATAAAACAAAAATATTTAATTTCAAAAGCTTTTAATTGTTTTTATTTATTTCAATAAACACGGACAATATTGTCTGAAAGCAAAAAGATATCTGGATGAAAAATAAATTCTTAAAACAATGTTATTTCTGAAATATTTTATTATTTTTACATTAATTGTTAATTCTTCTAAAATTAGGGAAAAATTTGTAAAATTTAACAAATGTTATTAAGTAGATATATATTTACAGATTATAATTTCCGAAGTTTTTTTTTTTTTTTTTTTTTTTTTTTTTTACAAACTAACGAACAACAGTATATAAAAAAAATATAATTTGTGTCAATAATAACACATCTACGGAAGACCGGAAGTATGATACGTGCAATAAAAAAAAAATAAAAATAAAAAAAAGTCACCTGGATTGAGTTTGTCTAGTATTTAACTTAAATACTGAATTTTTAATACAATTATTTGTTATTTCTTTAATTATAATAGATTTTTACATTTAAGTTGTTAAAATATAAAATTAGTTAAAAGCCACATCCAGTTTCATAAATGTCCTTTTGGGATATGGATTTATTTTTGTGAAACACATGTGGAGAAGTTAATTTGATTTTTCAATTTCAACCGAGAAGGGTACCCACACGTATCAGTATCATCTTATGAAATTTATATGATCTTATTTATATGATATTAATATCAGCTATGACATTTTTCCATAAATGAAATATCAAAATTAATAATAAAATGAATGGAAATACAAATAATACAGTCAAATGTCATAAATGTACATAAAATTATAGTATTTTATGTACACTTCTGATAAAATTTCATAAGAAAGGTACCTATAAATTAATTAGATACCTTTCTTATGAAATTTGATCTCACTCTTAACAGTCTTATTTTAATTTCTTTAGATATTTTCCACAAAGCATCGTAAACGTAAAGGTGAAAGCCAAGTACAAAAAGAAAATTAGAGCGCTGAAAGTTTTCCTTAAAAATAACAAGGTAAATAATTTGTTCACTGAAATGTAAATTATTTCACTCTTCTCCTTCCATAGAACAAATTAGCCTCACAGAATCCGTCAATGTCATTCATCACCTGTCAAGTGACGCAAAAGTTTATGACCTGCTTTGTTTTATTTTCAAATTACATCTTTTCGGCGCAGAAGCTAAGTTAAGGTTTGTTCAAAATATTTTAAATAAACATTATAATTTTTCATTTTCTTAAAATAAGTTTTGAAAAAATGATAATTGATATTTAAAAGAATTTCAAAGTGAGATTTCCAGTTTTTTTTATAAAATGGGAAAAAAACGGTCAATTTTGCTGACTCAAAAAAAGATTTTTAACGAAAATTTTGGACATGCTAGGAATGATTAAAAAATGTAAAAAAAAAAAAAAAAAAAAAAAAAAAAAAAATTCTCCCAAAATACTTTGATCTTTCCTCTTTATAATAACAAACATTTAGATGATAAACTTTTTTTTTCATCAAGTTTGGCATCTTTTTCATCTTGCTATGCTCTGTTTTTAGCGATCTCATGAAGGTACCTAGATTTAACATAGCTAAATAGAAACAAAATTGTGGAATTTAGTTATTTTTATTTTTAAACCTCAACTTAAGTTTGTTAACCCACAAAGATCAGAAAGAATTTTCCAAAAATCACTAAAAATTATATCACAAATTAGGATTTTAAATGATACTTTTTAGCAAATAAGTTCTCAACCATTTTAAGTAGGTACCTCCACTCTTTCCCTAAAAAGCATACCATGATGATAAAAGCCCCCAAACTTGAGGAAAACAAAGTTTTGTCATCAAAGTATTTATTATTAGGAGGAAAAAAACAACTTTTGACCATTTTATTAAATTTTTTAATCTTTCTAGATTGTTCAAAGCTCTGGTTAAAAGTATTTTTTTTTTTTTTTTTTTGCATCAGTGTCCAAAGATTACTATGGTAATTTTAGCATCTTTTGTGGTAAAAGTTTTGGGAATTCTTGGAGAGAAAAAAAAAAAAAAAAAGATTTACTAAGGTCATTTGTTTTGTTTTAAACAATTGTTTCTGTTTTTTTAAGTTTTAATTATAATATAAAGTATCAATTTATATATAAATCTCTTAAAATCCCACATTACTTTGATTGCATTAGGTGATATTATTATTAAGTAATATATTTAAGTAACTATATTTATTAATCAAAAATTGCAAAGCTTAATACAAATCATTAGGCACCAAGATTTTTAAAATATTTTTTTTTTTTTAATGTATATAAAATATTATATAACATGCCCATTTTAAAAGTATGGGTAACCATACATGACAATATCAGAAGATAAGAGCAATGAATATAGTAAATTTAAAATCAACATCCCTAAAATTAGATTATGGAGAATATCTTCCAACATTTCTAAAATTACTGAGTACTTATATATATATATATATATATATATAAAAAAAGAAAGAACAGTAACATATATATAATCCGGAGATTCCATTTTTTGAAACATTGTTAGAACTGTGTAGCAGAAAAAAAACCATATTTTAAATCAATTTATAATATTATATATATATATAAATATATACACACTGCTTAAACAACTCATTTGTACAGTATTTTAAGCTTAAAGTAAATATTTATAAAATTATCAGCTAATATTCTTCAAATAAAGTTTCAGAAGAGTACTTTTTATTTTTGTAATATTTTTCAATACAGAATTTCGCTGTGATGAAAGATTACTATAAAAAAAAAAAAAAAAAAAAAAATGGGGAGGGTATTAATCAGCTATTTTAGAGAAAGAATAAAAAATAAAAAACAAATTCCAATAAATATAATTTTTGTTTGTAGTACAGAGTATTTTGCTTACTGGAAATAGTAAATTTAATCCTTTAGCTTTCAAGCTAAAATGAAAGCTTCTTTAAATAATTTATTTTAAATCTTGATATTGCAAATTAGTGGAGGACCCCATTTTTAAAACATTCAAGACAGAGATAGACACCCCCACCCCAGTAATAAAACCTTTCCTCAATCTTTTTGCAAACATGCCTGTAAATATTTTTCAACTTAAGCTTGTGAAATAATTATGAAAAAGAATTCTAGGATTTTAAGACTTTTCCAGGACTGAAACTGACTGGTGTGTGTGCGTGCACACACACAATGGTCATCAATTTCAAAAACACAAACTTTGTGATTTATGTTTTAATAGATTAACAAATGAGATATTCAAAGAAAAGCTACCACTGGTTCCAATAATTCATGTCACACGGATCAGTTGAAAGCAGTGAAGAAATCAAAGAGTTGAATGTTAAAACACAACTGAACGCAGACCTGGTTATGTTACACATTTTGTGTAGCATTCTACACAGTTTGGAGTTCTACTAAACTTGAAAATTTTGAATTACACACTAATTCTTACTGCTACACATTTCAGCTGTCTATACTACTCATGATTTGTGAAGGTCACAAAAATTCTTGATTGCTACACATTTCCTGTAATGAACAGAATTATAAAAAGAAATTTTCACAAAAAGGCTACTTCTATTACTCATGGCACAGAAGACATTTTTTTTTCAGATCATCTATCTTAGCATTCAGCTTCTATGGACTTGTCTTTTGCAGATCTTTGCATGGCATTGGATTTTGCAATAAGTGTGAAGTTCCGAGTCTGCTCAGCTTTCTCCACATAGCTGTTGGCCGACTTTAGCAAATCTTGTGTGCTTCAAGCTTGTGTTTTTTGGTCTTCAGTTCTTCACTTTCCATATGCATGGATTTCCATTTTTGTCCAACTGCTTCTTAGCCTCAAGGTATTGATTATATGCTGTTCTGGTATTGTGGCCAAATACTCCATGATAATGCACTGTGCGACCAGAGTCTGTGGTTTCATATTTTCAGTAGAAATTTCCTTATTGACTGAGAAACCCCTATCCACCTGCCCATGAAATAGTACCAGCAATCTGCAAACAACTTCCAGTTTTTGATATTCTTTATTGCTAGACAAAGAAGGGTAGAACAAAGTGTCTAGACAGTTTTCATGGTTGCAGAAATTCCTGAAAGCAATATTTCCAGCAGCAGCCTCAAACTCTTTGTACCGACTGATGATGTCATCACAATCAAACTTGCTGACTTATTTTCAGTCCACCATGTGAAAAAGACATCTTTTTAGATTATCTTCTGTAGCAGTCCCCCTTTGCCACAAATGGATCTAGCATTCAGCCTTATAAGTGACCTTGCAAGAAGTAATCTAAGGGGAGACTTTACCAGAAGTTTCTCAATGACAGATTAATATTGTCTTTGTTGCAATTCTGAAAGCAAACAGATCTTTTGTTGATACATTTTCTTTTTTTGGGGATAAACTTTGCATAGGCATATTTGCTAGAAATCCACACTATCTTTGCTGTATGTTTGGGTTTGACAAAATTATTACAAGTTAATTCAGTTTGGATAATGTAATTATCATTTTAGTGTGGTCTTCCTTTACAGATCTTAAGTTTCATAATCATGCTAAAAAAAAAAAAAAAAAAAAAAAAAAATCATCTGCAAGGATATTTTATCAGAAATGGTTCAATGTCTTTTGAAACAGACAAAAACCTGCAGTTGAAAATAAAAATTCATTCACATTTGATAGGTTACTTTTGGTACACTGTGTAGTTGGCTGTTTTGAAACATCTGTACACAGAGCTAATCAACTCTGATAGACTTTTTTTTTTTTTTAGTAACCAAGCATCACTGAACACACAATCACCTTTCTCTACAAATGAAAATACTGTAGCATAAAGTAAGTGTTTCAGTTTATATATGCTCTGCACACAAGGCAGAAATACAAAAGTAAAGGAAGAGTTGCCAGATTGAAATTTTAATATAAAAGATAAGCAATAAAAGCCAAAGAAGTCTTAAATACATTTCATTATATTTTTTATCCACTTAAAACAAAAGTTAGAGATACAGGTCAATATTAGCTTGCAAACTTTAATAATAACATTCTTATTTTTTCAAAAGACATTTTTCTACCCTATCTTAAGACAATAAAATAAACAAAAGTACATTTTCTATTCTATCATCCTTCCCATCTATATTTTCTCTGAGCAAAATTTGTTTCTCAAACTTGTTACTTTTTACAGATACACAAGGTATTTTCATTCTTTCAGAATGAACTCACCCACCACTGACTATATATCAAAAGGATTTTTTACATTTGAAATTGATATGCAAATAAAATTTCTTCAATTGTTCAAGTTTTAAAAAACACTGATTATTTTTTTTGTGATTCTAAAATGTATTATATTACTGTTAAATAATTTATTTTCCTTTCAACTACAAATTCAATAAGTGTGAGTTAATTTATCTTTAACAGAGATGTTTACTTGTCACTGACGCCTTTTATCTTTGCTTTTCCTCTTTTCATGTTGAGTGAGGGTAGCAGCTAGAAGACATGCCTTCATGTTCTTCCTCCATTTCTTTCTTGTCACCTAGACAATAAAAACTCATTCTAATCCAAGAAACAAACTACTTTTTGGAATAAATGACAAATATTACTGACAACTAAAGAAAAAAAACTCTTAAAAAAGGACAATTTTACCTTGTAAAAAAAAAAAAAAAAGCCAGGTTTCTGTGATTTGCCATTTTGACTTTCATGAATTGATAAAAAGGACTTGTGGGCAGCCCAATTTTAAAAATTCCAGGACTTTTTCAAGGAGCTTTTGGGCTATTGCAGTTTTTCCAGGAATTTTCAAAGTCTGGAAAAGATACTGTCAATTTTCCAGGACCTGTACGAATTCTGGGAGATGTCCTCAAATGTATGCTAGCTGCAAGTTCAACTTACCTGAAGCAGTTCTTTTTCACATTGTTTCTTAAGGGCCCGATAACGCTTCTCATCAGCAGATGACAACTCACCAGTTTCATCTTTCAATTGTTGCAGTTTCTGCAGCTCAGGCATGCTGCACATAGAAAAGAAAGAAAAAATATTCAGAAGATAAAATCTGATAAAAGAGAAAAAGAAAACCTCTCATGTAACAAAATTCTGCATTGTTAACCCGTTTCTGCAGTAGGAGAAAGAAAGAGAAAAAAAAAGTAAGTATCTTAAAAAAAAAAAAAAAAAAAAAAAAAATGTCTGGGCTCTACCTGTCCATGTTCCGGATCTGATTATGCAAGGCCAAAAAAGAGACTGGAGAATCAATGGCCTCTCTACTTTTGGCACATAATCGCACAACCTAGAGGGGAAAAGAAAGAAAAAAGAAAAAGTATAAGAATGTAAATAATTAAGTTTACATATTTTTTAGTACAAGTCTAACACTAAGAAAGAGGGGGAAAAGAAAGAGGGGGAAAAAAAAAAAAAAAATTGTTCCATTTTTGCCAATCAATTCTTTTAAAAGACATGAAGTAACATAACCTAAATGAATGTAGTTAGATACAATAAGCCCTTGAACATGACTACTACACTTAAAGAATTGACTTTAACAGGTGATAAGATTTTTTTTTTTATTTCCAAGTACACAAGATAACCCACAAAGTAATCAGACAAATACCTTTTAACTAAAGCAATTATACTAAAATAGTTGTTTTATTTATTTATCTGCTACAAGACCTTACAGTTTTGAAAAAAAAAAAAAAAAAAAAAAAAAAAAAATTTGGCCCCCATTTAAAAAGAGCAATCTTAATTGTGCTGTTACATTTGTGTCATCCTATTAAAGGACACAGATAACAAATCCTGTTCACTACTTACCTTCAATCCAGTTTTGTGAATTTTTTCAGTGAGTTGATCGACAGCAATATTTGATGGTGCACAGACCAACACAGGGCCATTGCCTTGCTTGACCAGATGATAGACAATGGTAGCAGATGTCACAGTTTTCCCAGTTCCTGGAGGTCCCTGAAATAAGAGAGTGGGAAGGCATAATTGGTAGATGCCAATAATTTGGCCTTATGCAATGAGAATTATCAAAGTCTAAAATCAAACACTGAAAAGTCAAATTTAAAAAGTTGACTTAACCAAACCAAAATTCAAAGTCATTGTGCACAAAAGCTAAATAGATCAAACAGCAATCTTTAAAAAAAAAAAAAAAAAAAAAAAAAAAATAATATCAAGATCTTTGAAAGTAATAAACTTCTCAGAATTAAATATCTTAGCAAGAAACACCTCAAGTTACACTCCTGACATTTAGCATGTAGAAAATAAGCTGAAGTTCAATATAATTTTAATCAAAGCTTGCTTCCTTGTCACACTTTTACAAGAGATCCTCTTTTTTCTATCCTCCGTGAATAGTGTTTCAACCATCAATTTTGCCTGCTTCATTTTATTTTAGCTTTAAGAAAATTAGAAATTTTAAGTAATTCAAATGAAGAACTAAAAATTTCAGGTTTCCTAGAGTCTACAATATTATGTTGGAGAGATGTTACTAAAGAAAAGCACATTGCAAATTCACTTCAGTATAATTTACAGCAAAATGTTGTGAAAATGAAAAAGCAAATCTATTTTTAACTCAAATAATCATAAAATGATCAGTCAAAAGCTAGAAAACAGAAACGAGGTCAGAGTAGGTAGAGGAATCAAATGTGGTTTCTGCTTCATGTAGTTAAAACAGTTAGCAGTAGGGAAAGAAAACAGTTCTATGCCAAGGAATGTCAGCATTGTTGACATGGTCTACAATAAGCATTAGTAGAACTATCAACAGTTAAAGTTATCTTCTCCTTACATACTTATAAATCATAAATACAATACAATCTTCCTATAAAAAAGGAAAAAAATTTTGTTACCAGTGCCAATATTAAACAATTGAAACAAGATTCTAGCAGCTACCGAGGGAATTTGTACTATTAATTCCTTTCATGAGTGTTTATTTTAAAATGTGTGAATCAATTGAAAGAGAAATTTAATAAGGGACATTTTTGATCTAATAGTAAATGCTCACATATCAGAGAAAAAAGGCTTTTGAAGTTATAAAAAGATGAAAAATATCAAGACAAACAAAGATGTATACATGGAAGCCACTTATAACCTGCACCCTCCACAGAACAGATTAATAAGCAGAAAAAAAAAAAATTACAAATGCTTGCCAATAAAGTTTTCAATGAAGAAAGAAATTTTTAAAAAAAATAAAAAAAAAAATAAACACAAAATACAAAAACTTTTAGCCACAGAGGACTTTAATAAAGCAACTAATTTTTTCTTCAGTTACTTTGTTAAAGTCATGGTTTCTATAAAAAAAATAAATTTCTTTTGTGACTTACTTGAATGAGGCTGAGAGGACGCTGCAGCACAGTTTTGACAGCATATACTTGGGAATGGTTCAGTTCAGGGAGGCCTGCAGCAGTAAAGCGCTTGGGCAGCTGACATTTCAGCACTGTATCCTCTACTTCATGGCCAAGAAGCTTATGATAGATGTAACCCCAGACAGAAGTTTCATCAACTGCAAACGTCTTCAAAGCTGCCTGCATTCTACAAAACAAGAATTACAATAAAAAAAAAAAATAAAAAAAATAAAAAAAACAAAAAAAAAACAAACAACACTTGCTAACTTCATTAAAAAGGAAATGCAGTTACAATAGGAAATTTACCACTGGTTAATCTAGTCTAGAAATAGTCTGTTTAGTCTGTTAACTAACAAATTAATTCTATATTAAACAACACAAGATCAGAATTATTTTATTCAGTATATTGTGACACTATTACAAGCATGGATTTTACAAGCAATTGAAATCAATAAGAAGCTGGTAAGGATGAAGTTAACCATTAAAGTTTGCAGTGAGAGGAGGCCCAGAAGATCGAGATCATTTGAATATAAACAAATAGACATAGTTATCTTGGGTTTTATACAAAACTTATTTTGAATGAAACTTTGAAAGAGAAGAAAGACTAAATTTTAAAGAGAATCTAGAAGTCACACACACATGTTGATATCAATAAAGTTAACATGGAGAGAAAAAAAAAAAAAAAAAAAAAAAAAAAAAAGAGAAACAAACCAATGAGAAACTGATCAAATATAGATTTTTTTGGTAATAGCAAACATGACCCCCCCCCTCCCCAGTAAGAGATAGCAATGATGGAACTGGACAGAGCCAAATTTGAACAAAGTGTGGGATTTATTAATTATCTCTAGATGGATGTGTAGGAAGTGTAAGGGGGTTCAAATCCCTACCTAGTAGGTTGTGTTCACTTTCACACAAATGTACTTGGGAAAGGTATAAATCTCATCTCATCTATGGGTTAAACAGCAAGGTAGTCAAGGAGAAAGACGAGTCTAAATTCAAAAATTGGAGAAGACAACAGGAATTACTCCACTATCGTTCACAAGAAATAATGGAAATTCACAAATATAGAGAGTCATGATTGTGTATGTCTTGAAGGGTACCCTAAGCTCTCATTACATCAAGATATTAATTTTGAACCTTTGAACAGTTGTTACTGAGAGAAGTAACCAAGAGCTATAAACTACAGACTAACCACATCCCTCTGTCACCTACAAGACAAACTTATTAAAAGATCAGATTTTCCAATTTAAGAATTTCTGATCACAGAAAAATTATGTTGAAAATCAAAGACTGCAGAGGCTAACACCATAGTTCCTGGATTATACTAAACCAAGTATCAATCTAACAAACCAGTGTATGCTGACTATAAGAACTGAGCAACTAGTTGTAGCTAGAAAAAACACAATGCTACCACAGAAGGATTAATGAAAAAACTTGTAAAAAATAGTTGAAGAAATAAATTATTTTTATTAAGAACAATTGTTTTCTATCTTGAAAATCAGTTGATTTTTCTTCTAACTGGATTTGTTTAGCTAAGGCATTACAACCAAATTTACCCAAAAGCTCTCTACAAATGTAATACACACAATGTTGACAAAGTGATCAACTGATAGGGAGACCAAGCCATGGAGCAGAGGCAAATGGTCCTAATATTAACTTCACCTTAATTCTTAGTGATTTTTTTTTTTTTTTTTTTTTTTTACAATAACCATCAATAAAATTAGCAGCTAAAGAATCCTCATCAAAATGAAAACTTTTCAATAAAAAGGGGACAGAAAGAGAATAGAGAGACCCATCCTTTATACAATCTTTTATACAGTCTTGTATTCAGAATGTTCAGATTTCATTTGCCAGATGGACATCTAATGAAAGTGAAATTAATATACTAAATTGAAAAGTAGTGGTTCAATAGTGCACTTAAGATTATCAAAGAGAGAACCATAACAGCAAGTCTAGTAATATATTTATGTGATAATTGGCTATTTTTTTTTTTTCTCTACTTAAAAAAATAGTACTAACACTTACCTATCAAAGGAAGTAGACTTCCATACAAAGTCTACAACAAAATTGTGCGTGCACTCCACAGGTACACCAGCATTGCTCTTCAGTTCAATGGCTACTTCATCACTGTAATTATCAGGTATTTTTATGACATGCCCCACTCCAGACCAAGGTTTATGTAGCTCACCCAGGTAACGCAATCGCAGCTCATCACCATGCATCAGTTTCATCTCCTCATTGGCCTTCGGTAAGCGGAAGTAAGCAATTCGCTTCTTGTTCAATCCAACATCCCAACGGACAACAATGTTGTCTTGGGTCTGGGATTCCTTCAGTTTTTTGTCATAATCTGCTTCCAGTTTAACCAGAGGACCAAAGATATTTTGATACTGATATGCATCATCATATCTGAAATAAAATAATTTGATGAAATTTCAACTCATCTTCAATTTCAAGCAATTTTCACTTGTAATTATAAGAAGAAAGTTTTTACCTTAACAAAACTTGTTGGGGTTCCTCATCCACTCCTGGTTTTTCAAGATCTTCCAGTTTGGCATCGGGGTTTTCCTTAAAAATATAACAAAATCATTTTTAAATCTAATATCTAAAAATTATTTTAGTTATAAAATTAAAAAGGCATGACAAAATTCTAGCTAGAGAAATCAAATACACCACCCCACAGCAAAAAAAAAAAAAAAATTAAACATGAAAATGCAATTATAGGATAAATAGCTGAAAAGATATGTAAGCAAATATTTTAATAAATGTAGATCTATATTTAAGTTTTCAACTGACTGAACCAATGAAGTAAATTAACATTTTAATCATTTCGTGACACTGCTAAATGTAGTTATTACTTTCTCATTTCTTTCTCCACCCTTATGAACATTTGTAAATGGTATTGGGTTGCCTAAAGATTGTGAGATATATATATATATATATATGCTACTGAACAGATTTGTAATATTCAAAATCTTAAATCAACAATTTAATACAAACCTTCCAGAGCTCCTCTAGTTTATTTATCTGCTGAGCAGAAATCTGGCGAGCTCGAAGTTGTTCTTGGTCAGATGGAATCTTTACCAACCAGCAGAGAAACTGACGATCTTGGATGAGGGGCTGCCACTGACTTGGATCCCTAAAGGGAAAACGGAGACAAATTACAGTAAACTGCAGTCATTATGACTTTTGGTAATCCAAACAACTCACCATTTCAAAAATGGGTAGAGCCAAACCGAGTTTATATCAAAGCACTGAATACAACATAATTGATAAAACAACAACTTAAAACTGCTTTCTTCCTAAAGACTTACAAAGAAAGACTAACAGTGGAAGTACACAAACAATCCTTGAAGAGCAAGTCCACTTCTAAAGGATAATTCTCAAGATATAAATAGTTTTATTTCTTTAGTTTTTAAAATTGAACAAAAATGGTTGGGGAAAATATAAATTGACAAATGTCTTAATTTCATTGAGTTTTTCTTTTCCCTTTAAAAGATTGATCTAGGAATGCTGCAACTAAACCTGCATTTAATGTTTAATATGATAATCACAACCCCCAACAGGCACACATACTCTCCATCCTCAGTAATTTAGCCACACTTTAAAATATGCCCAGTCAACTTGGTTTTGCTACAGAAGAACCCTATTTCACAGATCACTGCTCCTGTACAAAATTTCCTCCTTATAGAAGGTACCATGCCAGAATCTCAGTAAATAACTATTAAAGCTTTGATAAGTTTGTTGAGGTACAGATAAAACCATCTTTATATATAAAGTTCCTATTTGTAGACATTAGAAATGCTCCACACAAAAGACAATGAGCAAGTAATTTTGTTTCTTTTATAACAACCAATTTCTTATTTTGAATTATACAAGTGGAACTGGAAAGTGTCAATCAGAATGTACAGCAGACTAAAATGCCACATCCAGAATCTGTTAAATCCTTAACAGAAATAGGATTCAGATAAGATTTAATTAAAATAAATAATAATTCACACAAAATGAGGTTTTCTAAAAATATAGACACATCAGAACAAACATACTTCATGTATTGCTAAAGCTTATATGTGTGATTATTTTATTTAACAAAGTGCAAGTTTTGAGGCTGTTCAATATGATAATTTGTCAAAGTTTGTAGGGCAAAATGATTAGATAAATTGCTTTCATTAAAAATAATGGAATGTTCTAATACCATCAAACTAAAAACAATAAAGGGAAAAAAAAAAAGTAAAGAAATTACTTTACCATAATTTCATTAATGACAAGTATCAAAAAGTCTGAAAACTTCTTACCAATTCATGTCTTTTAAGCTGCTTAAAGTAGCACAGGGTTGACGACAGAGAAGCACCACAACAGAATCTGCTTTGGCAGGGATAAAGCCAAGCAAAAAGACATTCCTGCAGCCACAATTGTAGCACTCGAGGACTGTTTCACCAAGTGGACCATCTTTGTGAAGAGTAACTTCTTTAGCCTTGGCACGCACCAAGTGATTAATGATATGACTGAAAGAAATAATTACACATGAGTGTGAGAGGAAAGAGAGGAACAAAAAAAAAAAAAAAAAAAAAAAAAAAAAAAAACAAAGTATAATTAAGGACACCTTCTCTCAATGCACACTGGAAAATTGTTAATACAATTATGGCAACCTATTTAAATAACTGATTTTTTTTTTTTTTTTAATGAAAAAAAAAAAAAAAAAATAAAAAAATGAAATAAATAAAAATACAAGCTTCACAAATTTTTTCAGAAATACTTTTTTTGGGGGGGAATTATAATAGAAATTTGAAGTTCACATTAAGCAACAAATTTTTTAAAAGTTAATCACAGGTAAAGCGTTAATAATTTTGCTAGGTATTAACTAAATGTTATAAATGATAGGATTGCCAATATTCACTTTATCACTAACCTTTGAAACAATTTTAGCATCTAAATATCAACAAATTCCTATAAATAAAGAACAACAAAAATCAGACTTTTTTTTGGGGGGGGGGGGTGCATTCATTTCTTACTAGTTTTTAAAAATTGGATGTATTTTCAGTTCCTTGAATTTAATCTTATAAATACTCACCTGCCAGAGGTATTACCACGTCCATTACAAAACCATTTCTTAGTTGTGTTGCAATAGACAACACACGCAGGATCATGAATTCCACAATATCTGAAAAGAGCATAATCATTATACAAGGCAGTTTCTAAAGATTCTCAGCCCAACCTGACTCCCAAAATTAAAATTTGTTTGGAAACCATTTTTTGATCAGACAGTACTTTTGAGCACCCATTTAGTATTTAGGTAATATTCAGGTTACAATTATCTTAAGCCAAACTCAATCACAAAAAATTTATATAAAAAAATCTTTAAAGCACACCACACTAAGTATGGCATACAGTTATCATAAAACCCATTTTAAACATTCTAAATGAAAGCTGAAGTCAATCCATTTCTAAGACATTAAACATTACATTCAATTTAGTTCACATTTCGACAGTCAACCGTTTTGGCTTGTAGTTTTGTGTAATCTTGTTATATATTCCAAGTGCTTTGATACAAAACTCTTCAGTCAGCTGACTTGAAAGTCTAATTTATTGAATATTATAACTAGTTATCTATTGAGCACTTTTTGGTAGAAGTACTACTAACATTGGAAAAAACAAAAAACTTCATAATTTTCACATTTTCTCAGTGGTATTAAGAAGAATAAAGAAAAAGCATATTCTCAAACAATGAAGATCAATTACAAGAATCAATATTAAAAAAAAGCTCTATTTAAAACAGAACACCTTTTGAAAAGAAACTTTTGTTGAGGCCAGAATAAAATTCTGAAAAATAAATATTTTAATTCAAACTACTTTTTAAACACGTTACAAAAAAAAAAAAAAAAAAAAAAAAAAAAAAAAAAATCCATTTCTAAATTTTATTTTTTTAGGTTCATAACACCATAAAAACAGCTGATATAACTATATAATTGATTGTTTGCTGGTAGTATCCAGAAACTGAAGGTCAGATCAGAAATCAAAGCAACTAATGAATAAAACCATTGAATGAATAAAAAAAAAAAAAAGCAATTAGAAAAGGAAGACATTTATGAATGCAAAATCTTGTCTAAGCTTTGCAATTAAGTTTACTGGGATTAGGAAGTGAAATATTGTACATCCCACACTTGCTACATTTCATCATTAGATTCACACATAAAATATTTTACTGTAATCATATATCTAATAATACAAAGTGATTATATCTAAAAATCATCAAGACCTTTTGTACCTTTTTCTAAGTTGTTATAAGGATTACAAAGAAAAATGGATGAATAAATTATTTTTCCTCACATTCTAGTCACTAATTGTTCATGTCATTGTGATATTATTGCTAATTAAATTTGGACAATGTGTCAAGTTCAATATCTTATAAACAAATCAATTACCTGGACTGACAAGCCTACAATATCAAAAATGCTCACAAATTATAGAAGACAAATCTAAATTGATTAAGTTTTGTAAGAGTCATCCTAACACAACTTATTAATGCATTAAAATATATTCACACCTGCTCAGGAGGAAAACTTAGAATTGTAAAAGCAGTAGAAGTAGATATTTTAAAATCAGTAGAATTAGATATTTAAAGGGAAAAAAAAAAAAAAAAAAAAAAAAAAAAAAAAATTTCATAAAAATTGTAGCATTTTCTATACAAATTCAGCAAATACATCTCAAATCAGACAAAGCATAAAACCGATTTATTTTGCCTTCATTACGCAGGCTTCCTAGAATCAGAACAAAAATTTGTGTGTGCATCTGTGAGAATATTAAATCATTAATATCCATTTGTTAGGCTGATGTCCTCCAGTCAAAATAAAATAGCGTGATTTTGTTCTAAAGCTGTTATTTTAATTTGTGAGGTAGACTGTCAATCTGTTTAGGTTTTGTGTTATTTATAACAGTTTACCACTTTGATTTATCAAACTTTTGTTTGGATTCAATACCTCAATAACACACACAGAGGAAAGCGAAAAAAAACTTTTTAGTAGAGGCTCCGTTTATTAAACTATGTTTATTTTCACCTACCAGCCTGAGTGCAGAGGGAGCATCTTTTCTTTAATAAAATTCTATAAATGTTCAGTCTAGCAAACAAAAATAAATATACTGTTTAATAAATGGAGCATCTAATCAAATATCCACTAAAAATAATATTTAAGTGATAAAAACGGCCAGGTTAATAAATAGATAAAAATTCACATAAAAAAAATGTATAAACAAATAAGAAAAGTATATCTAACATGTCACTTATTGACAAGAAAAGCAAAAGCAAAAAAAAAAAAAAAAAAAAAAAAAAAAAACGGGAGAGAAAAGCAAAAAAAAAAAAAAAAAAAAACAGGAGAAAAGCAAAAAAAAAAAAAAAAAAAAAACAAACAGGAGAGAAAAGCAAAAAAAAAAAAAAAACAGGAGAGAAAAGCAAAAAAAAAAAAAAAAACAGGAGAAAAGCAAAAAAAAAAAAAAAAAAACAGGAGAGAAAAGCAAAAAAAAAAAAAAAAACAGGAGAGAAAAGCAAAAAAAAAAAAAAAAAAACAGGAGAGAAAAGCAAAAAAAAAAAAAAAAAAACAGGAGAGAAAAGCAAAAAAAAAAAAAAAAAACAGGAGAGAAAAGCAAAAAAAAAAAAAAAAAAACAGGAGAGAAAAGCAAAAAAAAAAAAACAGGAGAGAAAAGCAAAAAAAAAAAAAACAGGAGAGAAAAGCAAAAAAAAAAAAACAGGAGAGAAAAGCAAAAAAAAAAAAACAGGAGAGAAAAGCAAAAAAAAAAAAACAGGAGAGAAAAGCAAAAAAAAAAAAACAGGAGAGAAAAGCAAAAAAAAAAAAACAGGAGAGAAAAGCAAAAAAAAAAAACAGGAGAGAAAAGCAAAAAAAAAAAAAACAGGAGAGAAAAGCAAAAAAAAAAAAACAGGAGAGAAAAGCAAAAAAAAAAAAACAGGAGAGAAAAGCAAAAAAAAAAAAACAGGAGAGAAAAGCAAAAAAAAAAAAAACAGGAGAGAAAAGCAAAAAAAAAAAAACAGGAGAGAAAAGCAAAAAAAAAAAACAGGAGAGAAAAGCAAAAAAAAAAAAACAGGAGAGAAAAGCAAAAAAAAAAAAACAGGAGAGAAAAGTAAAAAAAAAAAACAGGAGAGAAAAGCAAAAAAAAAAAAAAACAGGAGAGAAAAGCAAAAAAAAAAAAACAGGAGAGAAAAGCAAAAAAAAAAAAACAGGAGAGAAAAGCAAAAAAAAAAAAAAACAGGAGAGAAAAGCAAAAAAAAAAAACAGGAGAGAAAAGCAAAAAAAAAACAGGAGAGAAAAGCAAAAAAAAACAGGAGAGAAAAGCAAAAAAAAACAGGAGAGAAAAGCAAAAAAAAAAAAAAAAAAAAAAAAAAAACTCAAATTTCCTCCGTATACTTTTTACAGTTTTTGCATTATCAGCAAAGCTGATATTGTCTTTGATTGCTAAAACGACATAAGTTTCAAAGAAAATTTTTTTTTAACACCTTAGAAGTTGATTATATCAAACAACTGTAGCAAAATAGTTGCATAAAATGCTGATAAGAAATAAAAGATCATTTTTGGTCCATGTCTATTTAATATTGAACACCCAGATCTATGGTTTAGCATCAAGTATTTTTCTTCTGATAACAGAAAAGGGAAGGTCATTAACAGTATTATTTCACTTATAAAGAAAGTTGGTTTACTACTCTATGACTTAACACCTGCTGACTGACTCCCACCCCTCATTATCTCACATCCTAATGTGCATAAAAACAAGTTTTAACCTGTCTTAAAAGGTTCTATTTTGTCATTCATTCTAATGAGAATTAGATCCTGTAAAAATAGGATATATGCAAGTC
This sequence comes from Acanthosepion lycidas, assembly GCA_963932145.1. Classification (NCBI taxonomy): domain Eukaryota; kingdom Metazoa; phylum Mollusca; class Cephalopoda; order Sepiida; family Sepiidae; genus Acanthosepion; species Acanthosepion lycidas. Next base: position 15,432,044 of record OZ010576.1, read on the forward strand.
AGCTATTTGCAATCATAACACAGAAGTATCAAGAATGAATGACAAATTCAGTGTACAAAAATGAAACTGATCAGAATTTTAGTATACAAAGAATAATAATGATGGAAACAATAGATGAGGATGTGGATATAACACCTGGCCACAGAACTAATTGTTAGATAGGTAACCAGAATTTGTTAAGAATTTGGCAGCTCAAAATATTTTAATTTGTGACAATTTCAGATTTACAATTAGGAAGACTCAAATAGGAAATAGTTTATGAAATACATCAGCATGAACAAGATTAATGAAATCTCATACAAAACAAATCCAAACTATACACTTTATGTGCTGGAGTAAAGTTCATAAATAAACTTAAACTAGAAAATGAGGTGACTCAGAACATTGTAGACATTAGAATTATATATTTGAAAATGAATGAAAAAACTGGAATGAGGACCAGAAATTACATGTCAGAACACAAAATATTTTCTAGTTTTATTCTTTCCAAAGCCTAGTGAATTTAACATGGCTAAAGTTAAGGCAATGTTTTAGACAAGAATTAATTTAATCAATATAAATATTTGCAGCACAAGTGTCCTAGTGATGAGCAACTCCAGTAAACAGAGAATGTGAAAGGATCAAACTAAACAGCAGATCACTTTGAGAAGTCCCATTTTCAAAAACTTTGACAAGATTATGAAATTTGTACCAGAATATGGAAAAGAAAACTTTAGAAACAAAACTTAAAATTATGAGTAAAATTAAGTGCAGTCCCTCCCGACACAGATACTTTAGTCATTGATGCTCATATTTTGGAAAATAATTGTATATGCTGTCTTGAAAAACTTGTTCTATAAAAGTGCCATCAATTTGCATTACATTGAAATCATCCCCCCACCCCATGAATAACATGGCCTTATGCATAAGTATAAGATTTGAGATCATTTCAAAAGATTTCATTTAATGTACTGAAACAAAAGCTTTTTTTTTTTTATATATATATGTACAATTGGAAATAAACCCAGTTTTACATTCTAATAATATTCTGTCTTTTGAAGAATTGAAGTATCTGGAAAAATTGGGTCCAATTTTTGTCTGTTTTTTAAGCTGTGCCAATAGGACTGCAAGAGAAAATAACACAGGACATTTGTACAGAGATTTTTGCACTGAAGTAAGGCATTGTAAAATTATTTGCATCCATTACCAATGCCAAAAGAAGTGTTTGCAAAATGGTCACACCACTTCTACTATCCATAACTGCTGACCTTTTAGTTATCTACCTAAGAAAAAGAAAGAAAAAAAAATCCACACTAACAGTGAGATTATGTACTCCAGCCATTTTTTTTTTTTTTTAAGAAAAAACAAATTATGGATACAACGTTAATAAATTTTCCATCTGACATCATTGACAGTTCTAAAGAGCATAAAGCACACCTAACGAAGAAATATTTAAGATGAACTTTAATTCAGTATCAGTTTAGGATTTTTCTTCATGACCTGGGTCAAATACTGAACCCTGTTCAACACCAGCTTGATATAGAAAGAAATAAAACAACAGAATGTATGCCACAAGCTTATAGTTCTTTCTTGAAATTATTAAAATCAGCATAAAGGCAGGAGTTATATGCACCATTGAGTTACTAAAAAAAAAAAAACTGGTTAGTTAATTATATAGGGAAAAAAGAATTTGGATAAAGTTACAGTCAAATAAAGACAATAATATTATATAAATTTAACAAGAGCTCTAAGAAAGCATTTGCACAAGCTTTGTAAATACCAATTTAAACCAAAAGAATTGGGGGGGGGGGCTTTTAAATAAGAGTTCAACAGTTATTAAAAATCCCAAAGTTGCACAAAATGTTTATACTTCAAACCTTTCCTGATTGTATTCAAGTTTTAAATTAGAAGGAAAGGATGGGGGAAGATTATAATATTGAACTAATTTTAACTGCTACAATTTTAAATTTTGAGTATTTGCCTTCTAAAAATGGGTCACATGGCAAAAAGATTAATTTTTTTCTTTTCTCAAAAGCAGTAAATTTCAATTTTCAAATTAATGTGGAACTAAAGAAAATTATGTCCATACAAATATAACTGCTTACATTTATAGAGATGGAGAGTGGAGGGGGGGGGGCTTGTTGGAATCTCATCATATGTTATTGTACATGGGAGTGTTTGCAGTAACATACAAGGTCCTTTATGATAGAGTACATCCACACACAGGAAGAAGCTATATTGTGAATAGATTGGTGTTATAAATGTGGATATTATAACTGACAACACTGGATACTGCTGCTAGCAATATTGGTGTCTTGGTTATTCTGCCATGAAATCTAACAAAATGTCTCAAATCCGAAAGATGAAATAATCCTAGGAATTATGAACTGTTTAAAATTTGGTAGGAAAGAAAAACAAACATGACTGATTCCCAATTATAATCTCACACCAAAACTGTTACAATCAGAAATAGCAAAACCATACTGGGCACACATGTGTCAAATGAAGGGTTTAATGAGAAACACATTGTATGTGTGTGTTATTTATGCACATCCACATTTCTTGACCAATTCTGTTGAAATTGGTACACACAGTTTGCAAATTTACCAAGATAGGTCAAGACCAGCTTTTCAAATGTCCAGACCCCACCCCTGTTTGACAGGAAAAAACTGGTTTTTCATACTACTTAAAAATCAAAACTTCAATAACTTCATTTTTTATATAATTTTCTTCAAAAATTTTGCAATCATACAAGAAATAAGATGGTGTCATTTTAGAGATGCTCACATTCCCACATATAATGGAAAAAAACAAAAAAAAACAAAAAAAACATGAAAAACTATTAAAAAGCCAGTATTTTAGCCATAACTCCCTGGTTTGTTATCCGATGCTCTGCAAATTTGCCATAAATTACATGACACTCGAATTGTAATGTGTGAATGTCTGGTTTAGAGTATTTCAGTTAAAAAATCTAGGTCCAAAATCAGCTTTTTCCATTCCCCCACCCATTGTTTCAGAAGGATTATTGAAGCACTAAAAAGGGGAAAATTCCTGACAAAACTCTTAACCCCAGCATTACAATAAATGTGCAAAAGGGGGGGGGGCGTTCATGGGTTTGCACTTGCAGTTGAATTAAGCTCCGATGCTTCATCCCTGTTTTTGTTTGATTAGATTTTGGAACAATGATATACTATTTGAAAGTTATGGCCAGAGGAAATTTACTGAATATCTAAAACATTGAAACAATTTAATCCCAAGCAACAACCACACAAGGTTTTATTGATGGAATTTCTTTATTACGAACTCAAACACGTGCGAAGGACATACTGTAAAAAACATGAGGGAGAGAATAGCTTAGTATACCAACAGTTAATAACTGCAAGCAGGGACACAGGGAGACATTTCTAGACAGGGTGGTGTGGTTATACAATTGCAGCTTGTGTGTGTGTGTGTGTGTGTGCATGCATATGGAAACACATGCACACCTGCTCTGTTAAGCTATTCAAAGTATTTGAGATGTTACCAAGAAAACAGTACCAAGAAAACAGTACCAAGAAAACAGTACCAAGAAAACAGTACCAAGAAAACAGTACCAAGAAAACAGTACCAAGAAAACAGTACCAAGAAAACAGTACCAAGAAAACAGTACCAAGAAAACAGTACCAAGAAAACAGTACCAAGAAAACAGTACCAAGAAAACAGTACCAAGAAAACAGTACCAAGAAAACAGTACCAAGAAAACAGTACCAAGAAAACAGTACCAAGAAAACAGTCATGTTTCATGGGAAAAATCTACAAAATAATTGGTTTTAAATCGGGTAAAGAAAAATGGCTCACAATGTATCTACATTGCGAGTCATTTTTGAAAAAAATGTACACCAAAAAAGTTGGATCCTATCTTCATAAGACAGTGCAAATATATTTGTCTGAATTTCTGGGATGAAGAGTTAGCATTATTTACATGCAGACTATTGTCCTTAGTTTTGTTATCACAATATTTCAGCCATTGTGTCCTGCAGTATCCATAACATAGATGTCAATCCTGGTAAAATACAAGGAAATTCAAACTAAACCTTTTATTTAATTTACAGGTGTAGATGGACAAAGGAATGATCTAATATATGTCTAGGGATATCTCTTCTACACCCTGTCTGAAGTTATAAAGTTTATTATATAAGCTTCTATAATTCATATTTGGTTAAAAAAAAAAAAAAAAAAAAAAAAAAAAAAAAAAAGTCAAATTTTAAACAGGCAATTTAGATGTCAAAAAGCCAGAGTTAAAACTTTACGTAGTATCAACATTTTATTGAAGTTATTTGAGGTATTTAAAAAAAAAAAATAAACGCTGTCTGAAGTTATTAGACAAAACCAAATATTTTACTTCAATAAAAAGCTAATAAAATCATCCAAAATTGATCAACACCTATAATAGAACAAATAACACAGTCTTTGAATCCTTTACATTTTTATATAGTAACCTTTCTTCCCAATAACATGTTAAACCCTTCACTTTAACCATGTCTCAACATATATTATGGTCAAAAAGAAGAAAAAAAAAAAAAAACGTTTTTATTAGAATTCAGACGTATTAATCTAATATTAATTTAATCTGCGTAACTTCAGTTAGTCCATTTTCGTAAATTCCAAATATCTCAAAAACTAACCATTAAAAATGGCAAAAAATTAAATTAAATATTTTAAAAAGGGTGGACATGGACAAATTTAAATTTGATAAATATTGGTTCAGAACTTTTTGAGTTAAGATTTGCATAACTTCAGACAGGCTGTAGTTCTTATTTTAGTACTGCTCAGTTATTGCTTGGCCAAGGGATTTAAATCAATTATGTCACTAAATGCACAAGCCAACAGTTAATTGACTAACAAGTCTTATGTTTGCACAAATACAATGGGGAAAAATATTTGAAGCATGTAACATTCAACAGAAATTAAATACAAAGAATCAAAGAATAGAACTGAACCAATAAATGATAAATACTGGAAATATAAGTAATAGGCAAACTTATAACTACTGAACATCAATAGAGAAGTGGCACAAACTCAAACAGGATTTATCAAAGAGAATTTTAAGAGACCAAAGAAAGAGAAAAGAGAGGGGAGGGGAGGGATGAAATACTCACGCGCATGCATGCTTGGGCAAATCCTTCATGTAAAATTGCTCTTCTTCATCTTCTTCGAAATTCAATTCACCCACACCTTGGTTAATGGCACCAACATTTTTATCAAGCCCATTCTGGAATGGTCCATCAAGCACATCAATCTAAAGTTGGAAAAAGAAAAAGAAATCTGAATACTGGACAATACTTCAAATTCTTGAAGTAAGAAATTTGTTCAAATTTAAGAAAATGGAAAAAAAAAAAAGTTAGTGTAAAAACAAAAACAATGTAATTATTTTCCAGGTGAACGAAATCTATCAGAACTAGTTAACCATACAGAAAGGCTTTCACCGAAAATGAGTTTGTAATAATTACAATTGATGATTTTTTTTTTTTGTAAGGTTAATTCTTCACTTGTTTTAAAACCTGGTTACAATTTTAAATTTTAGACCATTGTTGGTAATTAACTTGCTATCATCATTTTAACAGTAACTTTTTTGGGTGATTCTGGCCTTGTCTTGTATAAAAAAAAAAAAATGATCCGAGGTAGCATCATACAATGGGAATTATGACTAGGAAGTAAGGCATCAAGCAGCTTTTTTAATAACAAAAATTGCAATATGAGCTCTGGTAAAAACTTGTAGTGATAACAGCAAAAATTGCAATATGAGCACTGGTAAAAAAAAATGTTGAAGACATTAAGTTTATAATACCCAGAAATTTATACACAGATATGCTCAAGGACATGGCACAGTGGATAAAGGCGTTTAGTTAGATCCAGTGACCGGACCCAAAGAGTGTGAGTTCAATAAGGCAGTAGAAAACTTGGAGAGGGGAATTAACAGAAGATAACCGACATCCATTAAACATGGAACTAGAACAGTCTACTCCAGTTTGACATTCCAACCACCTGAAGAAGGTCAGGGCGTACAACGACCGAAACGTAATAAATATGGCAACAAAGATGAGGACAATAGTAAAATACAATAGTGTAATACCTCAGACTGATACAGCTTTTTTAAATTTTACATTCCGAGTTTCTATAGCATTTTATAGGAGTAGATCATTTCCTTCCTGTTTATGATACAATTTTTTTTTTTTTTAAACTATCAGACGAGAAAGTTACCAAAAAAAAAAAGACTAAATGCTTCATAAACAAAAAAGATAAAACAAAGTATAAAGAGCCCAGTACTATGAGTAGTGGTAGAAATTTATTGCCACAGATACTATTGGCCAATTAAAAATAAAAAAATAAGCACAGAACTTTTTCACTATGCAATCATTTCCCCCTTCAGACAAACTAGAGATTGCCTCAAGTGAAGGCAGTTACCATGAGCATTTTATGTATCTTTAAATGTTCAGATGCAAAACAGAAACTGTTTTGATACAAATTGAAAGCTTTAAAAAAAAAAAAAAAAAAAAAAAAAAAATATCTATGCTAAAATGTACTTATATTTAGGATTCAATCAAATACTAATACCTTGAGAAAGAATGATTGTTAGACAATTAAAGTATAAACTTAGCACCAAAAAGAGGAATAATGGAAAATAGCCTTTGGCTATAAAAGCAAAGTCATGATTAAACAACTAAACTGAATTTCTTTAAAAAAAAAAAAAAAAAAAAAAAAAAAAAAATTAGAAATAATTTAAGAAAACAGATTTGAATGAATATCAAATCCAGATTTAACAGATGAAACCATTAACCAGTATTTTGCTGTAATTACCTAAAGCATTGCCTACTACAAAAACAACTTGCATAAGATAGTTATCAGAACAAAACAAAATAAAAATAGAACAGAGAGAGAGAGAGAGCTCACTGGAGGCCAACTATTGAAGGGGATAGGTAAGTGGTGGTGTGTGTCTATGTAAAAGGTCTGTAATGTAAAAGGTCTGTAATGTAGAGCTGGCCAAATAGAGCAGGTGGTAAAATTATTGATATTACCAAGCTGAGAAGATTGGCAAAAAATGTTTCTGCAGATACAAACATCAAAACAAATATAAAAATGCTCACAAGTGAAACTGCCAAGAAGACTGATGGAAAATGGGTCACTGATACAAACATGAAAAAAAATAAATAAACCAAGATATATATATATATATATATATATATATATATATATAACAATGGTCAATTTGTACTTGATTGCTACCAAATGGCAAAGAACAAATGTATAATTTTATTCTAAGTATTAATTTTAGCCGTTATTTTACATTAAGCACATTTTTATTCTCAACAGCAATCACTTTTTTTTTTTTTATAGTAACGCAACAGAACTTTGTGTGTTTGTTTGGAGGGGGTGGATAAATTAATCATAGGTAAACAATTTCTATCAAAATCTGATGGTTTTGGTAAGTGGGTCAAATTTTTAAGCACCCTCATCTCAATTTCTACATTTCTCAAAGTACAGCTAATTATTTTTTTTATAGCTACCTTGTGGAGGATCATGTTAAGATTCATAGACGGGGTTTCACACAAACTTCTTACATTTAAAACAAAATTACTAAAGTTACCCAATTACTTCATATGTTATGCAAAAGTTTAACATGACTGAACAAAAAGGAGTTTACTTTGGCAAGCAATGTCCAACCTAGCAGGAACCAAATGACAGCAATTTCCTGACAATTGACTAATATTTATAGGAATGTACAAAGCCTAAGTGAAGCAACATAAGTAACAATTAGATGTCAATGACATGACAAATGGCACTTATAGAAAATGAGACTGGATAAACTTTCTACAACTATTAAAAAAAGAAAAAAAGCCTTGTTTATTAAAAAATAAATATATAGGGTTTATAGTAAAAAAAATATTCTAAAAATTGCATGTTCACCAATATTTGCTAGACACACTTAATCTAGATATTAGAACTTTCCATAACAGAGTCATTTATGAATGTTTTTGTTCAAAGTTAAGAAATAAGAGGACTTCAAATCCAGTAGAGGTTTTTAAGACACACATCCAAAATGTGAAGGCACTGGACTCTGCATTCATTTTTATAACAGATAACAAAAAAATTTTCCTATTTATTATTTTTCCTTGTCTTGGAAAAGAAAATGATCAAAAAGGCCCTAAAAAGCCAAATGATTTTGTAGTATCTATAAATTGAAATACAGTGTCAATGAACACAATCTTCCTGAGTGGATATGCTATAAGAATTATATTACAAAAAAGGTTTATCTGTAGCTGGTTAATTGATTTCTTGGTCTGTCTTTCAAATTTAGTTTGTTTTTTATCATGGTTATTTCAAGAGAGTTTAATGCATCAATATTTAAGAAAAAAATATTTTGGGAGCAGCAGCACTACACTAGCATCTTGATATGTTTGTCTACTTACTACTTACCTCCAGATTTGAATCAAGGAAGACTACATTTAAATTTTAATCTGTTTACTTTAACATGACAATATCAGCAATCAAAAGTTGACTTATACAAGATGACACTAAAGCTAGCAAGTCCCTAATTTTTAGTATCAAATATAAAATAATTTGAACATGTTTATAAGGCATTAAGTATTCCATCAAGAATAAATACAACATTAAGGTTCACAGTTTTCATCTTATTTGACTAAGCTATCAAGAGAGCTAAAATACAGAAATAAAGAATTGTGGTGGATGCATTCAATAACCAACAAGATGAGGTTTATTAACTCATTCATTAAGAATCTTAATCATTCATGTGTGTGCAAAACTATAGCACTACTAACTTTTAGTAGAACCCTTAATTTGGGGGAAAGGCCAAGTAAGAATTACATGTCTTAAGATCAAATCACGTTCCTAAAGACAGTCCTATACACATCATCCAGTATCAGGTAATACCTACTAAATAATGGATCTGCAAAAAAAAAAAAAAAAAAAAAAAAAAAAAACTTAAAAGGATTAAATATTGAAAAGTTTCATAAGCTTAATTTTAACCACTGATAAGCCTTGATTTTAGATACTTCCTTCCCAAATAAAACATTAAAACACACATGACAAAATATGTAAGTTTAATAAACAGCTGCATTGACTTATGTTTAGACAAATTTTAAGGTTATCAAAGGTTATTTTTCTTTTTTTGGCTAAATAACCAACAAAAATAAATATCAGTGGACACTTTATTGCAGGAGTATAATCTTAAATACCATACAAATCACCAAAATGAGACAAGTAAATTAAGAATTAGACAATATTTTGTTTAACCAGAATATATTTATCAATATTTAGATAAATAGGAAGGGATGGTATAAAATATAGTAAAAATTCATGTTCAATTCTCATATTTTTCATATTGAAATGATTGGTGAATACAGTGCATAAGCAGGAGGGGGAAAAAAAAAAAAAAAAAAAAAAAAAAAAATTTGATACTGAAAAATACAGGTGTTATTTCCCTACATCTTGGCCACTAGAACTGAATGACATTTTCAAGCCATGAAAATATGGGATGGCAGGTAAATCCAAGCTATCATAGTATTTCCAGAAGAATTTCATGATACCACCACTGTCTGAAAATGTTCTCATACACCTGTACTCAAATATTTTGAGGCTATTTCAGTGAAACATCACTCATTTTTAATTGGTTGTATTCTCATGTCCAATCTGCCTGTGTTGTTGGGGACGAATCATGCAGCTGGTGTACTTGGGACAACACTAAGCTTATACTCAAGGAGATACCAAGCACTGGACACATGCCTGGTGGGCAATGTCACTTTGGTGGTGAAATTTCACAAAGTACCTGGATAATATGATAGTAGCACCAAATGGTCTTTCACTTATTTTGACTTAGTCACCAACAAATTCTCACTTCTTCCAGAGGAGCACTTCCAGCCAGAATATTGACCACAATCAGCTGTCATATGCCCTAGTCAACGAATGGTTTATAATGCGATCATACGCTGACCAGAAGATATATACATTATCACATCTGTGGAGAGATACGGGCTATCTCTCCCAGACCATGACAAATGGACAATTAGTAAACAAAAATATTTTAAAGAACACTGTTCGATTAGGATAATCGAACAGTAATCTTTTCCAAGGTTCGCTTCGGTTTCAACACGAATACTGATCCACAATTCAAGGATGAACGATAAGGCGTAATGAATTTTGGTAGAAGAATTTTAATATGTACATATATACAAAATATTAAAATAAAAGAAAAATATAAGCATGAGTAAAACAACTGACGACCAGATCTCAAGACTTATGTTGGGATACCAAAATATGCCTAAATCCAAGTGGATTCAACTGAACCCGAACGGATAAAAAAAATAAGTATGAATAACTACGAATGCAGAAATCAACGCATAACCAAAAAACATGGGATAGGATTTACATATTTCTATTTTGACATGTGGAAAGGTGTATGTGAGAACAAAGTTTATGTATGCATGTATATCTTTCTAACACGGGTCCAAAACATATAGTTATCTTTATATTCAGTTCTCTTTTACTCATTGTCCTTTCTTTTCTCTCTCACGCTTCCTCTTTCCTTTACACAAATCCAATTTCACACATGGTCCGGCTGTAACAGAGATATACACTTTCTTCCTCTCTCTGGCTTTCTTTTTTCTTCTTCTGTATACAGTTCAGCTTCAAACAGTTCAACTGCAACAGAGACATACACTTTCTTCCTCTCTGGTTTTCTCTTTCTTTTTTACACAATTCAGCTTGTAACAGAGATATATACTTTCTTCCTCTGTCTGGGGTTTTTTTTTTTTTTTTTTTTTTTATTTCTTCAAACGCAGGATGTATTCTCAGTGTACACATTTCCTTGTGTCTTCTGTGATAAGTAACTATTTATCTTCTTCAATTTGGAAATAACGAACAGAAATACATATCCTTATATTTCTTATCCAGAGTTGCTTGGGATGAATCAGACAAGTTCCATCATTATCAAAATGAGTCATCTTTCCGTTCATAAGTTATCAGCGCTTCGATTTCAAGTCTTGCTCCTTCAAAGACAAGACAGCAACTGACTTCCAAGTAATTTTCTAATTCCCATGTGTCCTGCGTTTTGGCACGAATTCCAGTTCCTACTGCTTCATGACCTTACGTCAGTCCCCTGTCTAGACGTCTGTTGCTATGGGTAATTGGGTCAGTCAACCTCTTGACTTGCCTTCCCAAAATGTCTCGAGACTCCCACGTGACCTCTTCTGTTGTCAGGCAGCAATTAACCTTAATATATGCATGTTTAGGCTATCTGCATTCGTCACACAGTTCATATAAATACTTAAGAGACGACACATTTTTATCCCTTGTACATTTATCTTGTAAAATTTTAGATTAATAGCTGGGGGATTCATAAATTAGAATCTACCCGAGTACCCATCATCAACTGTTTCTTTATTTGATGGGTTTTGGGGGAATAGGTCTCTGCAAGTTGAGTTTTTTCTTCTTCCCAAATACTAAAAATAATGTCTCGCTGCTTCCCCATTGTGTGTGTGGTCACATGTCACCTTTTTGGCCAATCCTAGTAAGGCAACTACAGGTATAGTTATGGTCAGAACAGTTCTTGAAGCTGCTTAAAATATACAATTGTTCTTCACACAATATGGAGCTTTTTATAGTGCCATCTTAACTTTCACATAGAATAGTCTCCACAAAGAAAAACCTTGCCTTGCCATTATTTATTGTTTACAATGATTTCCTTTCCTTTATCTTGAAAAATATAGAAATGTTGGTATTTTACTACACATACCAAAATACTTTTAAAATTATAGTAGAGACAACCACAGTACAAAACCAGATTTTGGTACCACCACACCTCCATGAATTCCTTTTTATTTATTAGTTTCATGGATTTGTCAAATGAAGCCCATCCTGTTTAAGAATATAGATAAGATCTATTTGCTTTTATCTAATTAGAAGCCATTTTGATATGGAGTTGATTGACTGCAAAGGGTTCAATTTCAATTGCTACTTCTGATGTAACATTGAAGAGCATCAATTCCACAAAAAAAAAAAAAAAAAAAAAAAAAAAAATATATGAAAGTTTGGGGAGCACATCTCACCATAACATCACCTAATCAGATGGTTTTTCCATTTCAGAATTTTATTTCTCCTTTGTAAGAGAAAGGAAAAACAAAACACCAGCAGCTATGAGATAACAAATAAAATCAGGACAAGTTAATAAATGGAGGTAAATAGAAATGAAGATGATTTTCATTATCTTTGTCTACATTTGTTTATGGATGCAATCATACCTGGCATAGACGTGTATATAGTTTTTACTGAAAGTGTCTTTTTCAGATACTGATTAATAAACACGTCCAAAACACAACATTCAAGTATAAGCTACAGATGTGGTTATACATCGATCTTGATCCTTTTTATGCCTTTCTGAGCATGAAACAACTCCAATTGTCAACTCATACATCTGATAGAGGTGTTAGCCACTATTCAGGTACTTCAAGGTGCCTCAGTTTCTTAGTTACTATATTAAAAACAAATAAATTTATCTGAAAATGTAACATTTTTTCCCAAAATAATTGGCAGGGAAGAGGTTAAATTTAAAGCTGAAATCGTTAAAATTCAATAAAACATTAGATTATGGTGAATATTTTACTAAATTTAAGATTACTGAGTACATAAAAATGGCATTGATGTTTTACAGATAAAGTCCCCACAGAACAACAGAGTTCTTAACTCATCAGGCCAGTGTCAGGTTAAAAAAAAAAAAAAAAAAAAAAAAAAAGCTTTCTGTGATATTTTAAACTTAAAGTAAATAATATTTGTTTCAAATCAGCTTAATCAGATAGGTACCTCCACGAAATCGCTAAAAAAGAGCATAGCTTAATAAAAAAAGATGCCAACCTTGCCGAAAACAGAATTTCATCGTCTAAATGTTACTATTAAGAGGAAAGGCCAAAGTTTATTTTAATAATTTTTTAAATTTTTTCCTTCTTTTTAGAACATTCTAAATTTTGATTTAAAAAAAAACTCATTTCTCTTTGTATCACCAGAAATAGTAAAATAAAACTTAGCACGTTTTTTTTTGGGTAATACACACCATAACTTTGAAAATCTTGCAAAAATAAAAATAATTGTTGGATGTTAATGAAACTTTCAGAGACTATTCACAGATGATTGAAATTATTATAAATGTTTTTTTTTGTTTTTTTTTTTTTATTAGTCATGGTAGAAATATTTTTTTTATATTACCCCCACAATAATTTTATGAAAACGCTAGAAATTCGATCACATCCAGTTTAGTGATTACAATAGTTAAAAGCACAAGGCTTTGAGGAATACAAATCATGTATTTTTTTGTTTTTAATTGGACCTCCCCCACCTGAAAATCAGCTCTGAATTGTAACATACAAAAACTCAATAAAACAAAGACATTTAATTTTAAATGCTTTTAGTTGCTTTTATGAATATGGACAATATTTTCTGAAAGCAAAAGATTTTTTTTGATGAAAAATGAATTTTTAATACAATTATTTGTTATTTCTTAATTATAATGGATTTTTACATTTAAGTTGTTAAAATATTATAAAATTAATTAAAAGCCGCATCGGGTTTCCTAAGTCTCCTTATGAGAGAGATCTTTTTTTTTTTTTTTTTAGCGCGTTGTAAATTGTATCATTTTGACTAATCAGAAGATCCGCAGTAATTAAGAAATGTAATTTTGTGTTTATAAACGGGCTGTAATTATAAAGTACAGAAAACCAACCAGAATACACTTAAGTTGCGTTACTCAAGTTAAGCATAGTTCTCCACTGTTAAGGCCTTTACTTTTGCGAAACACATGTGGAGAAGTTAATTTGATTTTTCAATTTCAACGGAGAAGGGTACCTACACGTATCAGTATCATCTTATGAAATTTATGATCTTATTTTTATATAGGTACCTCCACGAAAATGTAAACAGAGATAGCATGATGAAAAAGACGCCAAACTTGACGAAAACAAGTTTTTATCATCTAATGTTCATATTATTATTAAAGAGGAAAGATCAAAGTATTTTGGGGGTATTTTTTACATTTTTTAATCTTTCCTAGCACGTCCAAAATTTTCGTTAAAATTTTTTTTTTTTTTGTCAAAAAAGATGAAAATTTGACTTTGATATTCTTTTAAATATCAATTATCATTTTTTCAAAACTGATTTTAATAAAATCAGAAATTATAATGTTTATTTAAAATATTTTGAACCAAGCTTAACTTAGCTTCTGCACTGAAAAAATGTAATTTGAAAATAAAACAAAGCAGGTCATAACCTTTCGCGTAGCTTGACAGGTGACGAAAGACACATTCATGACGTTTAGATAACTTACAGGAGGATAATTCTTTCTACGGATGGAAGGAAGTGAAATTATTTAGATTTAAGTGAACAAATTATTTACCTCGTTATTTCTAAGGAAAACTTTCAGCACTCTAATTTTTCATTTTTTTTTTTTTTGTACATTTATTACATTTGACTGTATTATTTGTATTTCCATTCATTTTATTATTAATTTTGATATTTCATTTATGGAAAAATGCCATAACTGAGATTAATATAAAAATAAGATCATATAAATTAAAGTTTAGCAGTAGTTAAATTTTATAAGATGATACTGATACTTATAGGTACCCTTCTCAGTTGAAATTGAAAAATCAAATTAACTTCTCCATACGTGTTTCGCAAAAGTAAAGGCCTTAACAGCGGAGAACAATGCTGAACTCAATGCAATTAAATTGTATTCTGGTTGGTCTTCTGTACTTTATAATTAACGCCCGATTATAAGCACAAAATTACATATTTTAATTACCATGGCTCTTCCGATTGGTCCAAACGATACAATTTTCAAAGGGCTAGACAATGACAATCTCATATGGACACTTTGAAAGGTTGATGGTGCTTTTAACTAATGTTATAATATTTTTAAAAACTTAATGTAAAAATCTATTATAATTAAAGAAATAACAAATAATTGTATTAAAAATTCAATTTTCATTGAAAAAATTTTTTGCTTTCAGAAAAAAAAAAAACGCTCAAAGTTTTCCTTAAAAATAACGAGGTAAATAATTTGTTCACTCTAAACGTAAATTATTTCACTTTTCTCCTTCCACAGAACAAATTAGCTTCACGGAATTGATCAATATATCATTTATCACCTGTCAGATGACGCGAAAGTTTATGACCTGCTTTGTTTTATTTTCAAATTACATCTTTTCGGTGCAGAAGCTAAGTTAAGCTTTGTTCAAAATATTTTAAATAAACATTATAATTTCTGATTTTCTTAAAATAAGTTTTGAAAAAATGATAATTGATATTTAAAAGAATTTCAAGGTGAGATTTCCAAGAAAAAAAAAAAGAAAAAAAGAAAAAAAAAGAAAAAAGGTCAATTAACGAAAATTTCGGACATGCTAGAAATGATTAAAAAATGTAAAATACCCCAAAAATACTTTGGTATTTCTTCTTAATAAGATTTAGACGATAAGATTTTTTTTTTCGTCAAGTTTGGCATCTTTTTCATCATGCTAGGCTCTTTTTTTTTTTTAGCGATCTCGTGGAGGTACCTATAATTAGACATTAAAATCAACTAATATTCCTCAAATAAAGTTTCAGAAAAATACATTTTATTTTTGCAAGATCTTTAAAACCTGAGAACTAACTTGTGTTTACAAATGTCTCAAAAATAGATGACTGCTGATGTTACATCCAATCAATATAATTTGTTTGAAATATACCAGAGCATTTTGCTTACTGGAAATTCCTCTTCAGCCTGCCTGCATTTGTTCTCATCTGTGGGGAAAAGGTTGTCACTTACAAGGGTATGAAGATGCTTTTGGACTATCTAGAATAGAAAATGAAGACTGGGCAGCTCCTGCCCATAAATGGCAGCAGTGCTCCATTTTTAGCCTGATCTGGCTCTTGTAAAAGTAGAGGATAGCAGCAACTTGTTGAAGCAGAACTGGGAACCAACGATTTTCTCAGCATCTTTAGCTATGACTTGCACTCAACATGGATAAAGTTTGATTCTCAATAGGTGATCAAGGTACAGTGATTCCACAGCAAAAGAGCTGGAGCAGTAACCCTTTATATCACACCTTGTCAAAAGCCTTTGAAATATCTAATGCAAATGTCCAGAGATGTTTTTATTGTCAAGTGCCTGACTAATTCTGTAAGTAATTGCAATTAGGATTTTAGCAGTGGATAGAAATCCATACCACTTGACACTCAAGAGACTGTTCATATTGAGGTGATCAACAAACTTCCTGTTGATTATAGCTTCAAAGAATTTTCCAATGACACTGAGAACTGATGGTTCTATACTGTGAAGGGGGATGAGTGCTCACCTACATTCTTGAAAATTGAGCATACACTTAATACCTTTCATAGACTTAGGAAAGATTTCACTTCAAGCAGTGGTTAATTAATTTCACTAAAATCAGGTTAATATTCTTAAGGACAACCACTAGGATTTTGTCTGGACCAGTGGCCTTCTTAGGGCCTACACCTGATGAGTCTTGATATTTCTTGGGTTGCAATGAAAATATTACTGAGACTGTGCTCAGTGAGACAGGGTAAGTCAGTGAATTAGAGATAAAGAGCGTTGCCATGTCTAACTAGGACAAGATGACCTTGGAACCATTTATAATAGTAGCTACTGATACCTTGCCTCTATTCAGAATTTGGTTAGGAGATATTCCAGAATTCTTGGGATCCAATTTGTTTGCTTTCTTCCTTGGCCTGGAGCACTCAAGCATAGCTACACTTTGCATTTCCTAGAACTCTTGCAGCAATTGCAGGCAATTCAGAATGTAGCAAATGTCCTACTACACCAATCCCAGTGATAGGTATTGTAGTAGTGATTATGATGAGCTGGGGCTAAGTTTACATATGAAAATATAAAAATGCATTCCTGAATCTCAGTTCAGTTATATAGTCAATTTGGTGTTTCATTTCTCCTGGATTTCTCTGTCAATATAAGTTTTGAGCATTCTTGAAACCAGGTGTTGGCCACTTTCTGATCATTTGCCAGTGACCACTGTACCCATTTTTTTCAGCATTCATTATGAGTTCTTACTCCAAATTTGCCAACTAATTTCACCATCTCTCTGTAGTAAACTATAATTAGAGAAAAGTATCAGCTGCTATTAGTAAAGGTGTAGATCTGTATATGAATATAACATTCTCTCTCACTTTTTTTTGATTTTGTAAATTTGAAGTAGTTTATTTTGGCAAAAGAAAAGAATGCACTTTAAAAAAAAAAAAAAAAAAAAAAATTTGATTCTTTGTTGCTGGTATGCTTAGAGCACCTTAGGCATATTTACAGGGAGAGTTGCAGGTTGGGCTAGGGTAGTTGCAGGTTCCTGGTTCAGCCCCTTCAGTTGAATTACTGGACACTGGTTATAGTACAGTATCTTCTGATTTTGTCATTTTATTTCCATCCAAATCCAGTATAGGATTATTTGAGACTATTTTAACTGATTGAGGTTCAAAAGATTGTTGTACTTCTCCAGCAGGAGTGAGGCGACAGAGAAACAGTACTTTCTTTTCCATTTTTGTAACCTAACAAGGCTGTAATTGGGATTTGCCTGAATCGCCCCAACTTTTCATACAGTAGGCTTGTACTTGTTCTAAACAGTTTCTCATAAGCACTTTCCCAGGAATCGTCAAGTGCAAAAGAACAGATCTTCCAGAGGTTGATTTCCTCAGATAAGAAAACATCTATTTGTGAAGAGTACAATTCATGGCCGTAAGGAACAAATCAACTGGAGAGCATCACATAAGTTTCCTATTGATGCCCAGGTAAACCCCTCGATTTTAAATCGAATTTGATAGTCCCCCAGGGTTCAGTTCAGCCTCTCCACTTGACAGTTTCCCCATGGGTTGTATGCAGTAGATCTACTAGTAACTACTCCTTTCTCTTGGGGGGAGAAAAAAAAAATCATAACTCCTGACATAAAACTAGGTCCTCTATGAGAGTGTATATAACTTAACATACCAAATAATTTACTTAAGCAAGACAATACAGTTATAGTGAGCATGTCCTTACACGCAAAGGCAAAAGGGAAACAACTATATACATCAATGAAAGTCAACAAATATTTGTTTCCTCCTCAACTTGAAGGAAGCAGTCCCTTGAAATCAATATCTTTCAAATGGTCGAGTGGCTTTGATTAATTTACCTCCTCTCACAAATCTTGGCTTGTCTATGGCACACACAGAATGACAGATTATCATGTACTCTCATTAAAACACCTGGGCATGTGTTTTTCATGCCCAGTTGATATCTGATATTGTATTTGTAAGTGCAAAGTTAAATTTGCCAGTGACGAATTTTGTTTTTAGCCTTTGAAGACTTATGCTTGAAAATATAGGATAGAGCTTTGTGACAGGAATAAAAAATTTACCTTTCAGGTAATGACACCATTCCCCAATTGCTTTAGCTGCTTTCTTGACTGGGGAGTGGTTTCCTTCCAAGAGGTTCAGAGTTCTGGACCAGAGTGCAACAGGCCTGCCTCCTTGATTTAATGCTGCAGCTAATTTCATGTTCATCAGTTTCAAGGTCCCCCCCCTCATCTATAGTCTATACTACAGCTCTTTCTAATCCCCTTTTCAAATATTCAAAGGAATTCTTATTTTAGCAGGTAAGGGGAATATAGTTTTATTTAGCAAGTGAATTTTTAGCAAATAGTTTCGGATCCAATGACTGTAATAAGCAAACATTCCAACAATCCTTCTGAGCTTTCATATTGCCTGGAAGAGGAGTTCTTAGAGGTTTCAACCTTTGAGGGACCTGTCTAACATTCTCTTTACTTCATAGCCCAGAAGTTATATTTTTGTTACTCTGTAAACACATTTATTCTCATTTAAGGTGAGACTGTACTTTTCAGTCAGTTCCTTGAATATTGCCAAGTTAGTGTCATGTCTTTAATACCACATGGGTTGCATCATCTATATATGTGAATGTTCCTTTTCAATTATCTCATCCAAAATTCTTTAAAACCCAGTCACTTCATTTGTGATCTCAAATGTAAACTTAAAATTATACAATTCTCCATCAGCTTGAGCATTCTATCCATTAATATTTCTCTAGTAGTTTCATTAAGGTTAAGATTTGTTTAGCCTCCAGCTGTATCAACTGCTATTTATATAAATGGAGATTTGCATATGAATACAACACTTTGCCTATTTTAGCATTCAGGTCTCTCTTGATTATTAATTTCTTGCATTGAGCTTTGGTATAATTGAGTATACAGTAAAACTCTTCAATTTACTCTATACTTTGTGCTGTCAGTGCATATTACTACCATTATTTTTCATATTTGTTACACAACTATTTAATTTTCTTTTACTAATTTTTCATGCTTAAAACAAAACATTTTGATAGTGGATCATTATATAAATATTTTGATTTTAAAAGCAAACTTTCCCAAGCACATATTTTTCTCAAATTATGTTAAGTTTTCATTAGTCTATGTTGTTTCATGTCACACAGCAGCAAACCATTGTAAAAAGTCTCTGCATTGAACTTTAAGGTTTAGCTTCATCTCTAAATTGATCAGACTATCCTACAGTAAACTTTTCATGAGAATCCTGGATGCTTTTAAGGATGATATGAACTTCCAAACTGACAAGCTTTTATTCATAAGCAAGAATATTGTAAATGTTAACATTTCATTGGTTTTGTTACCTCAAAGTTGTTGGTATTCTATACCAGACTTTTCTTCATGGCATCTCAAGTTACTTGGCAATGACCATCTCTTTAAGTACAGTACTTGATTATTTGGACACATTGTGGTGCAAGGGTTTAAAAAAAAAAAAAAAAAAAAAAAAAAAAAAAAAAAAATTGAGAGAGAGAAGAATAAAGAACATTATTTTCTGAAAGAAATTTAACATCTACATCAAATAACATTTTCAGATGCATTTTTCAATATTTAGCTTTAAAAAAAAAATGAAAAAGTGTTGCAATTTTTGTCTGTTTCTGGCTGGCTACATGTTTTTCTATCATTAACTCTTGAAACTGGATTAAAGATTTATTTGTAAGAGTAGCTTCAGATTGAAAGTGCAACAAACTTAAACATTTATCAAACAATCATTGCTTTGGTGTTTGAAATTGGGCACTGAGGCTGCTGAACTTCAACAGGGACAATTTCATTATCATCAACATTTTCCAACACAGTAATAAGGTTGGTACTTAGCTGTTCATACCCAGGTCTGCCAGTATTGTTCGTTTCATTTGCATCAATGTCTAATGTTTCAAATTTTGCAATAAAATCTTCCATCACAACAACCAGAAATACAGTATTATAAAGTCATTTTTCCATTAAAAGTAACTTTCTCCATGACTTGCAAATCTTTTGATATCTGGTCCCACATAAAGTCTATCATGTCCATGACTTTGAATATATCAATTTTCACAACAAAATGCTGTCAGTGGAAATTAATTTCTACAAATTTAACTTGTGGCATAAGCAATTCATGAAGTCAAGTGTGTTTTGATCCATTAGCTGAATGAACAATATCACATTGACCAAGAAAAACCATGGTAATCTTTCCATCATCTCACATAAGCTCTTCCTCACTAAACAACTATCCCAAAATAAAATAGCTTTTTGTTCAATGGCCAATTCACTTAACACTTTTCTAGGTACCTTAACAGATATGCAATACTTAAGATTTAAAATGAAACTCACCTCTACAGAAATCACTTATCTCACTCCAGGGATCAACTTACATTGTTTGTTTGTTTTTTTTTGGTGAAATACATTGGTTTAATGCTTTGGCAAACATCAGTGACTTTTTAGCCATGGATCATTAGGAATACCCCTTCTCATTAGATTTGTAAAATGAAAACAAAAATTTTAGTGAGAGATATCTGTACTGTGTTTTTTAAGCAGTTAACAAAAAAAAAAAAAAAAAAAAAAAAAATTTGCATTTAAAACGTTGACTTTTACTAGGGACTAGGAGAGAGAGAATAACTCCATAGGCCCTTAATGCAAATAATTCCACTTTCAAGTTAACTGAAAAGGTCTTAAAATGATACTATATTTAAAAAAAACAAAAAAAAAACTTCATTTTTGATCAGTCCAACCTAATAGGTACTTTCTGTATGTTCATTTTAAGGAAGAAGAATCAAATTATATGCTAATGATAAACATTTTTTCTTACCATTTGGTCCAACTGGTGATTGCCACACGCAGGAAACCGAGTTACACCAAACCAAGCATGGTTTTATTACCAGCACTAATTTGATAACAGACACTGACAAATTAGGGCAAACATATAAACCTAATAATCACAATACTATCCTAGTTAACCAGGCAGTAAAATTGTACTATTTTGAAATAGTTTCCATTTTAAACTAGTTTATTATTAAAAAAAAAAAATATATATATATATATATATATATATAGCAACAATCAAAACATGATAAATATGACATATTGGTGAGAAGCAAAAAGATTTTAGAATCTAACAAAATTCTGAAACAAATGAATAAATTGACAGAATGTGAAAATTGTTCAAGGGCAAGAGGTTGCGTGAGAAAGTATTTTCAAGACAAACAAGCCCGTAGATGAATTATGTTCATTATAAATGTTCACCTAGTTTTTCAGCTTTTGTGTGTGTTCGTATATATCTCTATCACACACACGACATTCAAGGTTAGATGCCCTCCAACTATTGCCAAATCAGTTGAGACATTGTCCATGTAAAATGAGCTTCTGGGTTAAATTATATCGGAGGCTAAGAGTTAGAGCTACAATAATTGTGATTAAGTGGGAGAAAAATCTAAAATATTAATGATGGTACTTAGAATTCAAATAACCTATTTAGATCTATAATCAGCCCTGATCCACATTTGGACATACCCAAACATAAACAAAAATTAAAAAAAAACTGTTCATCTTCGTATTCATATAATGAAATATAGCAGAATTTGAATTAGTTGCTATTTATTGGACTATTAAGAAAATTTACCATAATTTACATTGTAAGTTTTTAATATATGCTTTGTGTGCGCATAGGAAATAAAATTACATTTATAAGAGAAAGCATTGGCAGATTTGTGTGAACCAAGTGTTTGATATAACAATCTTTGAAGGTCACAGAAACTTCACCTGCAGACACTACAGAAAACAACTTCAGGATACCCTCCCACTACCAGGTGACAACCTGACAGTTTGATATAATGGAAACTAGTTTAATGACTAAAAGTTGGTTCAGACAATATTGCTTTAAAGTATGCATATATAGATATATATATATATATAAAGCTGTTCCCAGAAGGCAGCCAGTCAATGCAGAAAAAAAGGAAACACACCATACAACATTGAAAATCTAAATATATATAATGTAAAGGTTGTTAGTGCATTTTCCTCAAATATGTTTATAAAATCTGTTAAATTCACAAGAGAAGTTTCACAAGTTCAACTATAGATATCTCTACAGAAGTTTAGACAACACACACAAGATATACAAGTTGGGATCAAACAGATCAGAATCTGACAATGATAAGATAAAGAATAAATAGAAAATGTTTATCGACCTAACAGATTTCACTTTTAGTAAAGCTTTGTCATAGAATGAGATAGATAAAAGCAAAGAAATTCAAGTATTTTTACTTTTGTGTTTAATTTTCATTGGTTAATCTGGTTTCATGTTGCTAAACAAACGTTAACATAATTTGTGGCATTCCAATTTCAAGGAGACATGATGTCCATTTGAAGCCTAACTAAAAGGCCGTAAATAATTATGTATGTAAAGAAATATTTACGGTTTTTCAGTTAGGATTGGAATCCATTCATTTTTTTTTTTTTTTCCAAACTTTGAAGGGACACATTGCCTCTCCTTGAATCTGGAATGCCACAAATTATACTAATGTTTGTTTAACAAGTTGAATGCACATGAAACATGATTAACCAATGAAAAATGGAACACAAAAGTAAAAATACTACCATATCTCATTCGGTGACAAAGCTTTACTAAAAGTGAAACATGTTAGTTTGAGATATATATTTTAAAGAAAATATTACTGGGATTATGTCATGGACTTTTAATGTTGTAATATAGTTTTTGGCATTATGCATATATCAGATTTTGTCATTTATATATTAATTCTTCTACAAGATGCTCCTAAATTTCAGGGGGCTTTTATTACATGAATTAGTACTCACTTGGACTGACACCTGTTATAAATATCCAATCATTTAATCAATTTTCATCAAATTCTATATTTCTGTAATAGTTGATTTATTTTTAGTAGATTTGATTACAATGTTGAAGTATTTCTGTAGGTAACACAAAACTTAATTTAAAATAAAATCTTATAACTTCGTTATTTTCTTATAACTAAATCCAAAATTAAAACTTCAAGATATTTAAATTACTATTTAAATTTTTTTTTTTTTTTAATAAAATTCCATAAACAAGACAATTCCCTACTTCCTGCATAAAGTCTAAAAAACAGTCTGCTATAGGTAATTTCATTTTGTACTATCCCATTCAAACAGATTTAGGGATTTTATTTGAAAAGTATGAATTGTGTACCTGGTTTGTACCGAGAAACAAAAACAATATTTTTTACATTACAAAGCAACATCCATCATCTTAAGCCATTTAAACATTAGCATAACATTCAGGATCACAATGAATATTAATAAAAGTTTATCAACATTAACAAAACCAACAGGCTAAAACCAGAGCAGCAAAAATTTGTCCATTCAACAATGTCTAAAAAATACCAACTGTAAAGCCAGCAAACATTGACAAAGTTTTAATAAAACATGGCCAATCAAATGCTAACTCAGATATTTTCTGTCTATATATTTCATGGAAAAACCACAAAATATCAAGTTTTTGAAAGAATCAATTACATCATTTTGTGAACTTTAACAGTATACTATCTCAATTATTTATTAAAACTTGAAAAGAGGAAAATATCACTAAAACCCACATTAAATAAAATAAAAAAAGACCTTGATAAATTCTCTTGATCAAAAAATTGCATAGCTGTAAAAAAAAAAAAAAAAAAGAAAAAAAAAAAAGAAAAAAAAAAAAATTCAAATTTGAAAATTTTTCCTAAAATAGGAACTAAAATACCTATTGTACATGAAAGAAATTTCCTAGCATATTCACAAATGATACAATATATTTATAAGATTACTTTGTAAATTGATTCAAGTTTAGGAACAACCATCAATTGAAAGCTGTGATTTGTAAACTCAAATTTGACAAGACAAAACAAATATTTGCATTGACTAACAATTAGAGGCTTTAGGATGTAAACAACAATCTAGTACAGGCACTGCATAAACCATTTTGAATCTTGTTTGTAACTACTTACACACTGATGCATGCCTTCTAATAATTTGAGATAAAAAAAAAAAAAAAAAAAAAAAAAGCAATCACTAGACATGATTTTTCTTTTTACAAATGCTTAAACAGTAAACTCAAAAATATTTCAGATTAGCCAAGAGAAGCCAAAATATTCCCACTGAAAGAACTGTTTAAACATACTTCTAAACCAACCATTTCATAACTATATGAATCGAGTCCAATATAACAATCCAAATACTACATAAAAAGAAATTAGACAAAATTTTTAATAAATTCCTAAAATGTTTCAAAACTTTAGTTTTCCAAACAAATTTTAAGTGAGACAAGTATTGAAAGAGCTAGAAGAAAAAAAATCCATATCAAGACAAGTAAAATTTAAAATTTTAGGATAAATAATACAAAAAGAAAAAAGACAAACAGGTTAATTTTAATATCAATAAAAAGAAAATGCTAGGAATTATTGACATCTAATATATATTATAAATCAACTGAACATAGTAAAAAAAAAAAAAAGTGCAAAATCCTGTCATTTTCAATTAGAATTATTTACATAGTTAACCTTATGACAAACTAAAATCTTACCGTTCATTCAATAACTTTGTTCAAAACTTCTATTTCTTAGTCACCATTATGACCCAGTTTAATTTCAAACAAGATGCAAAGATCAAGAGTCAAATTAACTAAAACAATATTGTTAACAGAATGAGATTAAACTTTTGACAAATAACATTTAAAAGCATTAAGAATAAAGTGAACAAATTGTTTCTATATTCATAAAAAATAAAATAGTATTTCCCCCATTAGATTATCACCACAAATAAAAATAATAGTGATATATTCAAAGAATTCACAGGTAAATTAAAAGATTTAATATTTTAAATATTCAGAGTGAGAAAGTTTCAGCCTACATACGTTTATTTCAGGACTGATCAATATCTACTAAGTTTTATTTACCGTTAAACAATGCTCAGTTGACAAGGAGAATTTAATAGCAAAACAGCATCTATCATTATTCAACATCTTTGGATCTTATGCAAAACATGTAGCATTATAAGATGAAACACCTATTTAATACACAAAATAAAAGATTTAACTTTTGCCAATTTACAAATTAGAATTTTGATGATTGAAAGATTAGTTTAAAAACATTTCCAGTAGATTAAAAATACCAGCCATGCTACAAAAGGCTCTTTAGATTTTTTTTTTGAATTTTTTTTATTAGTTTTCCATATTTTGAGTATAGTATAGCTTTCCATACTATTTAGTAGATTTTCATATCCATTGGAACGTCATATACTAATCTTTCATAAAATTTCAGTTGGCAAAACTTATTTTCAAAACTTAAGTTGGAAATAAGTTCATATATAGAGAAAAAAAAAAAAAAAAAAAAAAAAAAAAAAAAATCAGGTTTTTTAGTGTCTTTCATAACTGTAAAATTAGTTTTATTAACATTAGCAAGATGTACATCAACTTCAAGTGAACAGAAAGTCACAAAATAGAATTAAAAAGGTTTCTATTGCAATGACTTAATACTTTAAGTTCAGGATACCAAAAGTATGGAAAGTTTCTTGCAGATAAGTTATGTATTCACTTTCTTTTTTTAAAGAAATTTTGAAAAGTAATTTTTTCATGTTATCAACGAGTCACTATATCACTAGCAAAAAAAAAAAAAAAAAAAAAAAAAAAAAACACTTTTATTGAAGGAAAAAGAATTCATTCAAAAATCAAACAATTTGATACTTCCCATTATAAAAATAAAATGATTTTTATGGCTATATTGAATAGCATTTAATAAATGGAAAAGAATTATTTAAATTTTCTTTCAAAAATGTTAAAAACTTAAAACACTATCAGAGTGATAAGTTATCTCTTTTTATGCAAAATAAAAATATAAACAAAATTGTAATCAAACACTTAAGCTAATTTAGGCCAAGGTGAGGAAACCATCTTGATCAATAAAAATGGTCAAAAAAAACTCAAAAAAGTCATATCAGTCACTGATATGACTTTTTTGAGTTTAAAGTAAACCTTAGAATTGTTAGTAATAAGACTAAAAATTACCTGTAGATGATAGGGTGCCACTTTGACAACTGGTTGTCAACTGTAGACAAGAGAAATAGTCTACTATCTTTCACAAATGATTTTATTTTAACAATTGGCTTTAAAAAAAAAAAAAAAAAAAAAAAAAAAAAAAAAAAAAAAAAACCCTCTTCCCGTAACTTATCCGATTCTGTTTTAGAAGGCAACAAAGTTTAAAATTTTATAGAATGAATTGTGAGCAATGATAAATATTTTTAAGTGTTAGAATCAACAGGTTAATTAAAAATAAATATTACAGAATCTTATTGTTTTCAATCATTGTAAAAAAAAATGTTATCAACAAAACATCTTTGCTGAAACAGTTCTATAAATTTGTGGGAAGATAAAAAGGAAATTAAAATGCACACACTGAATCCTTACAAAATATCATGGCTTCACCAGCACCTCTCTTCCAGCTTGTTGAAATCAAGACTTCATTGTTAATTTAGGATGTCATTTTAAAAGCTATCTTTCACAAGTATTTTTTTACCTAGTGCATAACAGATGCACTCTAAAATGCATCTTCAAATTGTAAACAATGAACAACAATTGCTTGTAGTTACTTCTGATAAAAGATCTATACACCAATTTTGTTTTATATCAGTAACATAACATTTAAAAAGCTTTAAAGAAAAAAAAAAAAAAAGTTACTTTTATATTGATAGAATTTAGGAACAAACAGGACGCTATCTGAAATAAACAATTGAAATTTCTTAGCTAGGGCACATAATGAAGAAAAAAGGTTTGGAGAATTTGACACGCATATATTGAAGGCAAGACGGACAGTGGAAAACTGTAATCTACATAAGCTTGTTTAAATGGGTGGCAGAATAGGGATCAGGAGAGATGACAAAAAAGAAAAAACTTATTGAGAGCTACAAAGGACAGGAAGTCGTGGAAAGCTATGATCGCCCACGTCCTGAACGGATACGGCATAAATAATTTATACGAACTTCAAATACGTTTACAAATTACAAACAATTGAAAATTCAATCTTGACGTGGAATATAGGCAGTTAGAGCAATAAAACTAAGACAAGAAAGAAACCGTGAAGAAATAGCCATGGCTGTCACTTATCTTGAGGGCATCACATATAGTCAACAAATTCATGTCGTCAAATGTACACTAGTGTACAGGCACATTAAATTTTAATGAATAAAAGCTTAGACTAAAAAGAATCTAAATTCGAATTTTTAAAGTGGATTAAAAATTCAAATTTAGATTTTAGATTCTTTAAGTTTATTTTGAATCTTATTTTCCTGATTGTTTCAATTCAATGCTTACACTTTTAATATTTCATTAGAAGATCAAACAAACATCAAATCAACATTAGCACAGCACTCGTCAAAAATGACATTTACATATTGATCGGCCGCACATCTACCCAATTTCTGAGTATCTGTTGCACTCTGTGAAAAAGTGTTTACGCACACTTGTATAGAATCTCTGTATGTTGATCAAAGAACCACGATTCACGAATTATCTGTTTACTTATTAATTTACTGCTGAGAAAAGAATAAATAAAAAACAACTTGTTCATAAGCTAACAAGTGCCCCAAGTTGGAAAAAAAAATCTGATTGTATTTCTGTACATTATACTTTGATAAAAAAAAACAAAAAAAACTATCAAATAATTTTTGTGAAAAATCACGCTGAAACATTTTTTTTTTTAATAAAAATAATAAAAAAAATTTCAGCCAAATCTTAAGATTTATTTTTCCGAGGGAAAAAAAGAAAGGAAAACAAGGTCATAATGATCAGCTATATACCAGTAGGATTTTAAATTTATAATTTGATCATAGGTATCATTTTTACACGGTTTCAATGTATGCTGAAAATAAAATAAAAATAAAAACAATTACTAAAATGAGATGTTAAATTCATTTTAACTCTGAATAATCCATAATTATCACTCATCCTCTCTTAACAATCCAAGATATAAATAATGCTATGTATTTTTTTTTAAGTATTGAATAAAAAGTGAAATCGTAGAAATATTTTTTTCATGGATTCTAGGTGTTTATTTTTATTTATTTTTTTTTTAAACACCTTAGTCATCACAATTCCGATCCAAATGCAAATATTAGAAATGCTCAAATATTCAGTTAATGCCGGGAGCCTAACAGAAATTAAAAAAAAAAAAAAAATCGCAATAACCTGAAAAATATTTGAATTTGATCTAGTCAAACACAATTAGTGAAAAATGAAAATCTCGAAAGCCAAACATTTCATTTACACTACAAAAGATTTTTAAATTTAAAAATGTAAACTTTTTTTTTTTATTACGATCAAAAAAAAATAAATAAAATAATCATAATTATTATATAAATATCAACGCGAATGGTTAGACAGCTAATAATGATGATTAATTTCCCTAGTTTCCTTCAACAAATCAATTCTTATCGTTCCCCGAGGGAAAAAAAAATTGAAAACGAAGTCAACATGACGGACGACGAGTTAAAATTATAAATACACACACACACACACACACAGAGTGAGTCTTCTTCAGTGATGACGACATATTGAGACGACGACCACGATTATTATTTCTGGTTCTTTTTCCACGAAAGCATCGAATAAGCGGAAATGAAAATTACATTCTTTTATTCAATTCTAGCCAATGATGAGCAAATGTTTTACAAATTCATATATTTATTTTAATTAGTTTAAATAATTTGTAAAAGAAAAAAAAATAGAATTACTAACGAAAGATTTATCTCCACTTTTTCAGACAAACTCTTGTGGGCAAAATAAAAGGTTATTACTTTCAATTCATTTTTTTTTAAATAAATGACTTCCTAGTTGTCTGATGTACTGTTTTTTTTTTTCAAGTCTAAAAACTGATGTAGATATTTTTATTTTTTCCGAAATAAAAAATAAATAAAAACGTGTAAAAAGGCGATGAAATTTCGGTTAAAAAGAGAATCAACCAATTCAAAAGTAAAACTAACGTATATCGTACAGATCGACATTTACCGTCTCACTTTTAAATCCACAAATTATTAACTAATTTTCAGTAATTTAAGTGTAAGAAAATAATTTAAAACAAAAAAGGCTGATTGATGCCACATGTTATCAATCGCTGTGTGCAGTGATGGCTGACTCTTCTTGAGGACACCTGCTCCATATTCTTCAACTTATTTTTAAAAAAAGCAGATTAAACTCGTCGCTACATATAGCTCGGCTCAAATACATGCCTATTTTAACGGTTTTTAAACGTCATTTCTTAAATAAAATTGAAACGTTAGGATTCAATTATAAAAAAAAAAAAACGAACTGCAAATTTTTGATGGGTTAAGGAAGAAGACTAAAAAGACAGAAAAAGAAAAAGAGTAATAATTCCTCATATTTATTGTTTTTAAATTGAAATCATTGTCCCAATCCTTATTTCATCAACAATGGTGAAATTAAAATTTAGCAGATCCAACCCCATAGTCAAGTAAGAAACGAAAAGCTTAGTCTACTTAAAGTGAATAATAAGTACACATGTTATGGCGAAAGCAACAACCTTTTGTGTTGTAAGTACAGAAATTGTAAATGCGTCTATAAACGCTATAATAGAAAATAAGTAAATAAATACAGAAATCCAATCATCTACTTAACATTCATAGTTAAGTAATGTAGTAACAACGTGGTCAAATGTCCTAGGTTAAAAAGAGAAGCTGCTTCAAGCTTACGACAGTCAATACTCAATACATTCAGACTCAGAGTGTAACTTATTAAAAATACTTTTTGTACAGAGGTGAAAACTCATCTCCGTAGAAGTCAAGAAATGACGAGAGAAAATTTCTGAAAACGAAAAAGAAATTTTTCACATGCTTCACCTCATAACTAAAGAAAGATGAAATAAGACAGGAAGTGACCGATCCACAACATATTTGATTTTAGATTTAGAGACCATTACAAAAGTCCAGCCTTGACCTAAGCTTTTGGGAAATGGATTAAATGATTATTATATTGTATGAAGAGCGAGAAACAGTAGTAAAAGAAAAGTGAAAAAGATTCTTTTTCTTTGCTGATGGCATCACCAGTTTTTTTGTTTTTTTTTAAATTCTCGTTCTTTTTTATTTATTAGTGCTTCTTTGGATAGAATCCAGCACACAACCAAAGAAAAAAGTGATCAGAATTGTGAATAGTCTTCTAGCAGCAAGACACAAAATATGCGATCTATGAAGAAAAAAAAAAAAAAAGGTAGAAGAGACTAGCTACCTATGATCAGTAAATCATGCACTCGTAATTGAAGTATTATTGGGAAGAAAAAGTGGAGGTGGACATTTAATTATTGCAAAGTTTACTCCCCCACCACCAAACACATTTGATTTACTTTTTTTTTTTTAAAGCTTTTGTTTCATGTCAATACGGAATTATTAGATCAGGTTCATCATTTCAGGTTTTGGGGCCCTAGGTTTAAAAGGAATTTACGCACATGGGTAAAAAAATTATTATCCCAAATGAGTTTAAGTGAAGTCTACTGTTTTAGACTTTGGGTTAGTACACTTGAAATTGATCACTATGCAGTCTGTAAAATCATTAAAAAAAAGAAAAAAAAAAAGTCTTAAAGTAGAAGTGCTACATTACTTACATTTTAGAAACATGTCGCATTTCTACCCCGCCCTTTAATAGGTAATCACTGGAAATCTGTTTTTATACTTTGGAAAAAAAATGTTTTTAAAATCAAGGAGAAAAAGAATGGCTTAGTTAAACCATGTAGTGAAACTAGTGAATATTTTTAATCACTGTTATTATTCGTTTATAAAAAGAAGATTCATTCTTGTCTTACCTTTTTAAAAATTAAAAAATAAACATAAGAGCAGAAAAAAAGATTCTATGCATTTCTAACAAAAAGACTTTTAGATTAATTGAAAACTAAAAAGTCAAGTCTAATTTCAGGTAAAATACAAAAATTTTATTTTCCTAGTTATTTAAAAAGAGCAGAAAAATAATGTTTATAAAAATGGGGGAGAGAAAAAGCTTGTGGCTTGCTTTTATTATACATGCAAGCAAATTAACAGTACAAAGCAGTTGAGTATATTATGCATGTAGAATTATAGATAAAACTTTTACGTATGTGTTGTATTTAGGCTAGACAATTTTTAACTCCTCTCTATGATCAGTATATACTCTCACCCATACTTCTCCCTAAATTACTCCCTATAATCCATGTACCTACTCTCACTCCTTCTCCATACTTTTTTTTTTATTACTTACCTGGCTTTGACTCTGTCCTCCATCAATCTGCGACGCCTGAGTTTGCGACTGGGTTTGAGACGGTAAAGTAAAGTCGGTGAAGTAAAAGTCTGATCCCTGGGTGTCCGCACCTAGGTGGTCAGTCTCTTCGGTGTCCAGAAAGGAGAGAGTTTGTGAATTTGGTCCGTACGTGTCAACACTCATGGCGACTGCCGTCTCTAGTTAGGCATAGACCAAAAAGAGGAGGGGGAGTACGTAATAAAATAAAGCGAGGGGGAAAGAAAGAGCGAATGCAAAAAGAAAAAAAAAAGAAATTGATAGATAGATATGTGTATGCGTGTATATGTATATAAAGATTTGTATTATTAACACAAGAACAAGTGTTGTTCAAGGTTTTTGGTGTCACTGGCCAAAAGGGATCGCTTTGGGTGAATGTGGACTGCACCAGCGGGTTGTAGCTTCTTGAATGGCCTTTACTGGTTCGTTTTCTGTTTGAATTGAATCTAGTTGCAAACGAATCTCTTAGCGTTTAGTAGCCAGGACTGTGTTTTCTGCACACGCCATTTCGACGGCTGGATATGTTGACGTCATAATGCACAGAGATTGATGACGTATGAAAACTTTGGTACGCTCAGAGTGGTGACGTATTAAGCAAACTTCCGCTGATATTGACCACGAGGTTGGCCAGTAAGAAGAAGCAGCAGCAGGAGCGACTAAATTCAAGCCAGAAAAAAAGAAATGTAAGTAAAAAAAAAAAAGAAAAAAATTAAGAAGTTTTAATTAAACGAAAAAAAAACTAAAAAATTAAGTGTAACCACGTGAATTATTCTATAGTCGTTATTAAGAACATAACTTAATAGGTAGAGGGTTCTGGTTTTCAAATTTTAGGTTACCTGTCTGTTAGTGTTTCTGTTTATAACTTTCTTCTTACGCAAAAATTACTTTCCAGTTAAAAATTGAAACCAATTCCAAGAATTTTTACTATTTCCAGGTACTTTGTATTCAGAATTGATATTATATATTTAGGTAACTGAAAATGTCATAAACCTGAAGTCGTTTTTGGTATTTCGCGAAAAGTGAAAATTTTTAAATGCCTGAAAAAAAAATTTTCAATTTAAAAACTAGGAATTTGTTAATGAAAAATGTTACTTCGTTTGGCTCCTTGTGAAGCATGTTTTATTTTTAGATATATTTGGAATATAAAAGTATTTTGTAGAGTTGTGTTGTGAGATTTTATTTTTCAATTGGACATCAATGGATTTAAAATGGTTCCTTTAAAAATAAATTGAACTACTAAATGTTATTCGAAATAAATTCGTTTTTACTTTTTAAATTCCACTCAAAGAATAAGTTTAACTTTCTTGCCTAATTTTGTTTAAATACTCGAAAGAAAATGATGCAACAGGCTCAGCACGTTTGCTCCACATTTCAAAAATTTGTAACCGGTTATTATTATTCTGGAGACCTTCTTAAAGCCCAAGGCATGTCTGAGAACGAAACTAAAGTTTTTGGTGTTTTTTGCTTAAAAATAGTGAAATATCTTTGCTTATTCACGTTTTTGTTTGTTTTTCTTTTTAATGGAAATGACCACACGTACTTCAGTTAATATATTAAAAAAAAAAAAAAATTGATAATTTTTTTTTTTTTTTTTTTTATATATACTCAATGTATAGTCCCCTAAGAATCTTTATTCGTTCTACATCGCATAATTTCTTTCTTATTTCTATTCCAAATTTTATATCTGGAACACTGGATATTAATGACACCTGCTTCTTAAAATCTTTAAACTTAAATTGTTTTAAGGTGGTTGATACGGTCCTATTGCATTGAATAAAAATTAATAAAATAGTTTTTTTAAAAATTATCGAACAATGATGTATTGGAACAACTTCTATTTTCTTTTCAATCAGTGGAAAAATTTAAAAGAATAAAGGCGCTTTATACTTACTTAATTGTTTATTTTTCTACGATTCCTTAAATTGAATTAGAAAAAAGCATTTTTAATCTCGAACCATTCATTCCGATAAAAAATAAATAAATCTTAGCACACAGTTTGTTGCTTCATTTTTGTGCTTTTTTTCAAAAGACAAAGTTTTCAAACAAAATGAAACTTCCAGTTGAAGTGTGGGAGGTTTGGTGTGCCATAGGATGGGCTGCATGGTATCTTTAAAATTAACAGATTTATCTTTGTTTGTAATTCTCTTAACAACTGGTTTAAAAAAAAAAAAACACTGTCTTGTTGGCGTTTTTATAAGCCTAAAACTTTTTATAATTAAAAAAAAAAAATGTTAAAAAAACCCCACTGAAATTGTTTACTGAAACTTTTAAAACTTCCGCTAATATAAGGAAGTTCCCCCTTACACTCCTTCCTCTGAACAGCAATAAGTGTTTTTAGTTACTCCTAACTCAATAATAGACTGTTCGTATTATTGTCTATGGTTACCCAACAAAACTGTGGCATAATGAGTCTTGTAAACATGCGAATAGATGAAGAAAAGTTTCCTCTGGAAATTGTAACGCGGTTGGGCACTTGTTAATTCTCTTCTCCGATATAATCTTTTTTTTTTCTTTTTTGGAAATAAAAACAAATGCTCTTTAGTTTTTTAGTTGGCATTTAATTGAAAAATTTATTTAAAAAAAATGAACTATCATTGACGTATATTTTTTCTAGTTAGATTTTCATATTGAAATTATCTCTCATTTAGAGAGACATGTTAATACTTTTAAAAAAAATCCAGTTACTTTTTATTAAAAAGTAACTAAGTTTTTAAGCATTTTTGTATTTAAAAAAAACAAAAACTAAAATTAAAAAAAAAAAAAAGACTTGCTAAATTGTAAAAGTGAATTTATTTTTTTAACCTCCCCATTCTTTTCCAAATAATAATTTTGACTTTCTAAGTGTAAGTTTTAAGCTGCTTTTTTTTAATACAGAAACCCTGCTTTTCCAATATTAATATATCTTTTATATGTTAGAAAAAAGTCTTTAAAATCTGACTTTTTTTTTTTTCAGTTCTTATATATTGCTAATTCCACAAAAATTCACCTTTAATTTCAGATTTTTATGAGCTAAAAACAGTCATTATACATGCTTGTCATATAATTTTGTGAATGTCTCTACTCACCTCCAAACTTTCAATCCAAATGAGACAACAATGAAGGATACTTTTTATTTAGTTGTTTCAGATGGTTATTTTATATCTTCAGATTGCCTTGTAAAAATATGAGCCTTCTTATATATATATATATATATATATATTGTTCTTAGTACCTATTGCAGAAGAAGGTTTTTTTTTTTTTTTTTTTTTTTTATGGTCTCTATTTCACCTGATCATTTAAGACCTAACATTCATGAAAGACCTTGGTCTTCTAAGAATAGAATGAATGGGGAGAAGCAGATTCCTGGGTTAATCTTATCAATTTTCTTAAAAGTTCTAATTCAGAACCACTTAAATTCAAGTCTGAAGATAATTTTTTTTTTTTTCTTTTTATGATAAAAAAAAAAGTCGTGCCAAAAATAGATGTAATTTTATAACAAGAATTAAAAATTAAAACACTTAGTGTAGCATTGATTACTCAGTTGGTACTCGCTAATTTTATTAGAGATTAACCAACAAAAATGAATGCATCATTATTAAAGTGAACTTAAATCCTTCTATGTCCAAGATAACTGATTCTTGAGGCAGTAAGAAACAAGGATGACTAATTAATTGGCAAAAGGTTAGTGCAGCCCTAATTTGAATATATGAAGTTGTTTAGGTTCTACCTTCTGTAGTAGAAATGTATTTACTAAAACATTTCCAGTACTAGAGGTAATTTTTGTTTTGTTTTTTTCATGTATTGAAAAAAAAGGTGAAAACTATTTAACATCCTGTTCAGAAGCACCTTTCCATTTTAAGGATGACTAAAATGCATTTAAATAGTCTTTTGTAGATATGCAATCACTTCCTTGTCTGTTTTTTATATATAAAATCTCAATTCTCACAGGCTCTATTTTTCAGTTTGTTTGCTTTAAAAATATTTGAGCTTTTTAAGTGTACAGATTAATATAAATACAAAGCTAAACACTAAGTTGGGTGCACTTATGCTGGCATCAGTTTGCTGATTTTCAGTCTTCATTCCATTTTCTTTTTTTTTTTCTTTTTTCCTTTTTTTTTTTTCTTTTTTCCTTTTTTTTTTTTCTTTTTTCCTTTTTTTTTTTTCTTTTTTCCTTTTTTTTTTTCTTTTTTCCCTTTTTTTTTTTCTTTTTTCCTTTTTTTTTTTCTTTTTTCCTTTTTTTTTTTTCTTTTTTCCTTTTTTTTTTTTCTTTTTTCCTTTTTTTTTTTTCTTTTTTCCTTTTTTTTTTTTCTTTTTTCCTTTTTTTTTTTTCTTTTTTCCTTTTTTTTTTTTCTTTTTTTTTTCTTTTTTTTCTTTTTTTTTTCTTTTTTCCTTTTTTTTTTCTTTTTTCCTTTCTCTCTCTTTTTTTTTTTTTTTTTTTTTTTTTTTTTTTCCAATAACTATTGACATGGTTTATTTTAAAATTAAAATAATTAAATAGATTTGTGTTTATATCACATATTATATTTTTAAGATATCACTTCATTATTGCATAACTTTTTTTTTTTTTTTTTTCTTGTTTTTATCCTTTACAATAATAATTTCCATATTTGTTGATCAAAACCTTTTTTTTTCGTGAGTGGTTTATTATGGCATAATCAAAATAATGGTCAGACAATTTTTATCTACCAGAAGCTATGTTTAATAGGCATTTAAATGCTATTTATTTGGGTACCTCTAAAAAAATTTGCTTTAAAAAAAAAAAAAAAAAAGCATAGCATGATGAAAGAGGACTTTGATGAAAATAATTTTTTACTGTCTAAATGTTCTTATCAAGAGGAAAGATCAAAGTATTTTTTTTACGTTTTAATCATTCATTGCACATCCAAAATTTTTGTTAAAAATCTTTTGTCAGTTTTTTTTTTTTTTTTTTTTTTTTTTTTTTTTTTTTTTTTACAGAAAAATCAATCATGTCAACCACTTTTCCATTTTATAAACAAAATTAAATTCTCTGTTTTTAAAAAATTATTCTTTTCAAAATTATAAAGTTTATTTAAAATATTTTGAAATAAAGATTACTTTTTTTCTGCACCCAAAAATGTAGTTTAAAAAGAAAATAAAGCAGGTCTTAACATTTGTCAAATGACGAGTGATGATTTCATCACATATTGACAGCTTATGTGAAGGAAAGTTATCATACAGAAGTGACATAATTGTTTAGATTTAAGTGAACCAATTATTTACCTTGTTATTTTTTAAGGGAAACTTTCAGTACTCTAATTTTTATTTTTATTTTTTTTGTACGTAGCTTTCACCTTTGTTTACAAATGCTTATGGAAAATATATAAAGTGACTGTTGAGAGTGAGATAAAATTTCATAAGGTATGTAATTCATAGGTAACATTTCTCATGAAATTTTATCAGAAGTGTACATAAAATACTATAATTTTATGTACATTTATTACATTTTACTGTGTTATTTGTATTTCTATTCATTTTATTATTAATTTTGATGGGAAAATGTCATAATTGAAATAATATAAAAATAAGATCATAAATTTCATAAGATAGGTACCTGATACAATTCACACGAACAATTCACAAAAATAAAAGCCGTAATGGAGGAGAACAAAGTATGTCCCAGGTAACGCTAAAAAAGTGGTATACCCTGGAGAAAAAAGGTCCCCAAATTGATAAAAAAAAATTTTTACTTGTAAATGTTTGTTAAAATTAAAGAGGGAAGACCAAAGTATTTTTTGAATATTTTTTCAGATTTTTTAATCCTTCCTATAAATTTTAAAAATTTTATTTAAAAATCTCGTTTTTCTTGAATAAAAAAAAAATCAGTAAAATTGAATTATCGACATTTCTGCCCGAATTTGTAAAAAAAAAAAAAAAAAAAAAAAAAAAAAAAAAAAAAATTAGTTCAAAAATCAATTAAAATTCAATTACACCTTTTTTTTTTTTTTATCTTAGGAAATTTAGAATGATTAAGTATACTTAATGTAATTTGAAAGAAACATTACTTACTTTTTTAGCAGAAAATTTTTTAATAGAGATATTTCCAACCGAGGTACTCGCGCGGGTGCGTGATTGAAGGGTGTTAATTGACGGGTGTCAATATATTGACAACTTACGTCAAGCGAATTTATCGTACGGTAGCGCAGAAGTGATGTAATTCGTTCTAATTTTAAGTGAACCTGGTTAGTAAATTTAAAAAAAAAAAAAATTACTTTCTTAACTGAATGAATGCAAAGCAATTTCTGAAGTAAAAAGAACTTGCTTCTATCAAGAGAAACAAGTCGACCTCGTGACATTATTTCAAAGCTGTGCATCCATACTTTCGTTGGAGACGATTTTAAGTACAATTTTGGAATATTAAAAAATTATTTTAAAAATGTTAACGGTTGTCAAATTTTTATGAGCTTTCAAATTTATGATCTTTAAAAAGTAGGGAACATAATGTTATTTCCATAAAGCTTCATTCAGAAACCTAATTTTAAAATATATAACAACATTGTCATATTGTGTATTTAAAATAGAAAAAAAGAAAAAAATTATTGTAAAAATTCATTTTTCATCAATTTTTTTTTTTTTTTTTTTTTCAGATAAGAATTACCGTAGTATGTTATTCAGAAAAGTCATAAAAAGTTTTTTGAATTAAATATTAGTCTTAGTTTTATTGGGTTTTGTATGTTTACAATTGAGGTAAAAGTTTGGACAATTTTGCACATATTTTTACCAAAAAAATTGATTTCGAATCTTCAGAGTCTTGTGCATTTAATTGAAAAAATAATTATCAGGCTTCAAAAATAAATTTTTGAAGTTTTCATAAAATTAAGTTCGAGGGGTGTAACAGATATAAAAAATAATATTTATACCATGACTTTTAAAATGACAAACATTTCTAAAATAATTTCAATCATTTGTGAATAAGTTCTGAAAGTTTCATTAAAATCCAACAAGTACTTGATTTTTGCCAAATTTTCCAAATCAATGTGTTTTTTTTTTCAACAGAAAACAGTGAAAAACAAGTAATGTTAATATTACGTAATTTTTGACCTAAAAAAAAAAACAAGATTTTCAACCTAAATTTAAAAAATGCTGCAAATGAAAAAAAAAATTTTAAAAATTACCTTGGTCTTCCCTCTTTAATTTTAACAAACATTTACACTTTACAATTTTTTTTATCAATTTGGGGACCTTTTTTCTCCAGGGTATACCACTTTTTTAGCGTTACCTGGGACATCCCTAGTTTATAGTAACTCAAATAACATGACGCTTTACTGTTTTCGTGTTGCCTTCGGTCTTCTGTACATTTGAATTACAGCCGTTTTATGGATACAAAAGCCATGCAAAATTGGACTTTTATATGCTGGTGGTTCATTGGTTGTAATTAACGATTAACAAATTCTAATTTATCTGTAAAGATAGATCTACTTAATAACACCATTGACTAAACTACACCATATTCCCTAATTTTAGAATATTTAACAACTTTAATGTAAAAATAATAATTTAAGAAATAACAAATAATCATTTTAAAAATTCATTTTTCATCAAGTTTTTTTGCTTTCAAACAATATTATCCATATTCATAAAAAACAACTAAAAGCACTTGAAATAAATGTCTTATTGAGTTTTGTATGTTAGAATTCAGAGCTGATTTTCAGTTAGATGGTTCAATTTTAAAAAAAAACAAAAACATGATTTGCTTTCCTCAAAGCTTTGTGCTTTTAACTAATATAATCACTAAATTGTACTCTTTTGAATTTCTAGAGTTTACATAAAATTAGTTGGGGGGGTAATAAATATAAAATAAGTTTTGCCATGACTTTAAAAAAAAAGAAAACAATTTCCATCATTTGTGAATAGATTCTGGAAGTTTCATTAAAATCTGACAATTTTTATTTTTGCAAGATTTTGCAAATTAATGTCATACTTTTTGTATGACATTAATTTGCAAAATCTTGCAAAAATAAAAATGCTAAAATTGTTATTTAGTAGTACCGCTGGTACAAAGAAAAACAAGTTTTTTTTTTTCTTTTGTTTTGTTTTTCTAATCAAAAGTTAGAATGTTCTAAAAAGAAAGAAAATTTTTTTAAATAACTGAAAAATAATTTATTCTTTACTCTTAATAATAACAAATATTTTGATGATAAAATTTTGTTTTTTGTCAAGTTTGGCATCTTTTTCATCATGCTGTGCTCTTTTTTAGCAATCTCATTGAGCTACCTAAGTGTATTGGTTAAAATCTGGGCATTTGACCCCGCAATCTTTTCCTGACTTTACCTTCCAAGAAGGTAGGTAAATACCTCCAGCTAGTATCTGGTCACCTGTAACTAGTGATCTTCAAATCTCAGTCAAGACATTTTAGTCACTTTTTAAAAATTGCTTTATTTTTTTGTTATTACTATGTACAATCAGTAGTGTTAGATTATATGCTATACTTGTAATTTCTTTCTGTTCATTGTCAATGATTTGTAATATACTAAATCTTTCTTACTTTAATTTTGACATTCAAGGTGATACATATGCATTACAAAAAAAAAATCTGAGTTCACTGTTTGTTTTTTTTTTTTTTTTTTTTTTTTTTTTTTTTTTTTTCGTTTGTTTTTTTTTTTTTTTTTTTTTTTTTTTTTTTCATTTATTTTGGAAAGTTGAAATCTGTATTCTAGACTCGTGTAAACTGTCTCAAGCATTTTATTTTGATTATGAGAATTGCAAACTGTAGCTCAAAAATGAAAATAAAGAGTTTTATCTCAAAATATTATGTTCTATTTTGAATTTGACTAAAAATCTCTATACAGCATACATACTATGAATCTCGCTTGTTCAGTACCCACAGTCATAGGAAAACTGCTGACTTGATAGTTGTCCAGAAGACTATTTACACTCTCCTTGTAGTGGGTAGCCACCAGAGATCTAGACTAATATTTTTTTTTCTCTTTTTGAATGTTGCTTTATTTTTATTTATTTATTTATTTATTTTTATCTCATAGTTGTTAGTAACATAAAGTTTAGGAAATTTTTATTTTAATCTATTCAATCTTTGAATTGTGTTCTCTGTGCCCCACAACCACTACTGCTCCACTTGTTCACTGCTTTTCTTGAGTCATATTGCTGAACATGAGTGCCAGGAATGGCATCTTGTAGTTGAGCATTTTATTTGAAAGGTAGCACCTCCAGTCTGACTTTATTTCCTTTATTCTGAAGAACAACATGAGAGGCTCTATGATAGATCAAAACTGATTTCTCTGACCATCCAGATTACACTTTGAAGGAGTCTCTACCACACCACCTAAGAATCAAGTGCTGTAGCGCTGGTTACTACTAACTTTGATGTTGGGCCACTCTTGCCTAGATACTGCCACAGATTCAACATTTTCACAAGACTCTAATATTAGATGAAAATGTACCATGAAGACATTCAGTACAGCTGTGCAACTTGTTAGCTTTGTATGATCTGGTCAGTTGGGCAGGTTGGGTCATATTAAAATTGCTTCAGAAAATCAGTCCCCAAAATGCTTTGATATGAGAGGCTTTTTATTAAAAATTCAGCCAATACATGGTCTAAGAGCCACTATTTATAGAGGGTTAATTTTAAAATAGTAATGATAAATGTGATATGAATGAGAGGAGATTGTAGGAGATGAAAATTATGAGGATGAATAATAATTAGCCTTTGAGTTGAAGAGATTAAGATTGTAGTTGTCAAAGAAGCATTCACATTGGAGTCTATTCCATGGGATGGCAGTCTTTGCAAGGGGGGAAGCTGTCAGTGACACTTTCTTCTTGCATTTGAAATACAGAGGAGATAGGGATCATTTGACTCTGTGAAACATCATGGTGTATCACATCTGTAAAAGACTGAATTGTAGGAACTAAGGAATGGAGTTCATCTGAATATTTGCTGTGGGGAAAGAGGCTGCAGAGTGGAGAATAACCCCCCCCCCCCCACTGTCGTGTATTTGAACTCTTATCAAGGCAGAATTTACAGGAATCCTTGCAGTTGTAACATTTTTGCTGAAAACTAATTCCAAAGTGCAGACCAACAAACTCTGTTGGTATTTAACAACAGGTGTAATGACAAACTGAAAAGTATATGAGGATTAAAGAATTATTAATCTAGAAAGCAGGAAAATTATTCCAGTAGTAATTCCTAATAAATGGAGAGATCTTAGAGCAGGGGTCGGCAACTCATTCGACCCCGCAGGCAGCATCGTGTTATAATGACAGGTCACGGGCCGGACAAAGGTCATTAAGGAAAATTACATATGCAGACCCCTGTCAACCTAAATATTTAAAACCATAATGAAAATAAACATTGAGGAATCAGAAAAACAAAAGAAAATCTAAAATTAAAAAACACCTAACAAAAATTACTTTTCCTCATTTCATTTGAAGGTCGGCAGAAGTAAGCGATGGGGGGGGGGTCACTGTTCGAGGAATGAAATAGAAAGCTGACTGAGACAACATTGTCCCTTTGAAGCTGTCGCCAGTCGGTCGGTCAAATTGGCTCTCAGTTTTATGTTTATTTTTTATTTATTTATTTTTTTTGCGCTGAAATGGAGGTGATTGGGTTTTGATCGTGTTTTTGCGGTCATGGTATTCAAATTCGGTTGGGTGGGTCAGAGGAAGATGGCAGCAGGCCTTTTGTCGAATTTGAAAGCCTTGTCTCTTGTGTTAAAAATAGTCATTGGTAATCAGGCTCGCGGGACGGTCAAAATACCTCCACAGGCTGTAGGTTGCCAACCCTTGTCTTAGAGCAACGACTGTAGAAGTGAACATGGAATCTGGGCTTTGCCAATCTTGTAATGTGGTCTCTCTGTATCCCTGTTTGTGTGTCACTTCTAACATTGTTTTATTGCATCTTTTTCAATAAGATATTGATGACCTTTCTTTGTCTTTTTAAAAAAAACAAAAAAACAGATGGCCTCTCGTGGAATGCATTAATT
The DNA here is from genome assembly GCA_963932145.1 of Acanthosepion lycidas. NCBI lineage: Eukaryota > Metazoa > Mollusca > Cephalopoda > Sepiida > Sepiidae > Acanthosepion > Acanthosepion lycidas. The sequence continues at coordinate 15,474,643 of OZ010576.1, forward strand.
CCTAAAGCTCCTAACATTGGACTTGGTAAGCTATAAACATTTGTGGGGTTTGATAGCATCTACACATTTTATATATTCCAAGAAAGTCAATTTGAAGCGAAAAGATAGATGACTGCAACCTTGAAAGGATTGCTTGGCTAAAGTTCACAAGGATTGAACTAAGGCTGGAGCAAGTACATCAAGGGCCACTATACACAAACATATCCAAGAAACACTCTACAAGTGTCACATTCCTTGTGTCAACCCACTCCTGAATCAGACACACTGTCAGAATTCTTTCTCTCTTTTGAGTTAAAAGTTGATTTCATTTGGAAATCAAGGTTCTAATGTCTGGAAGAGTCAAGACAAAATTTGCTTGAGGTCAAGTTTTCAGTCGGTGATGATTTTGAGTGCCATGTCATCTGCTGTGGTAGTTCACTGTTATCAAATCCAAATTAAATGTAATCATCCATCTGGAGATTTTAGAGCACTGATAAACTTTATGGAGATGATTTCCTTTACTAGCAGCATTTTGCACCTGCCAAAATTACCAGTAATTGGTTTTGCTGGCTATGGTAATGTTGTTATTGTTTGACCAGCTGACTTGTCTAACACAAACCTTGTAAAGAATCTGTGCATTAAACTCAGCAGTACAGGCGAGCTGAAGGATGCTATGAAAACAACCTTGGCTCCTATGACATCACAGCAGTGCCACAGGCTAATTGCCTTTATGCCACATTGCATTGTCACAGTAATTGGAGCCAAAGGAACTCCAACCAAGTTGTGAATGCATAAATGAACCTACTTTTGGAAGGCTTTGCATTTCTATATTTCTTTTATTGATATTGAATATTCTGAATGAAGTTTTGGTGTTATTTTCATGATGTGAGAAATCAAAATTAAAGCAAAAAGGCTTGAGATATTTAACTTTGTGCAATGACTCTACAACACTGCCTGCAGGGTATGAACTTTTTCATGGTATTCTAAGCTTTTAAAGATTAGGGAAGTACCACCTTGTCTCTCACTCTTGTGTAGTGATTTTTTTTTTTTTTTTTTTTTTATATTAAGATTTAACCTATTTCTCATGAAGTGATTCAAGTTATATCTTATTGATAATGATTTTAATGAGTTCACCCTCTTTGTTCCTAAAAGTTATTGTCATTGTTACAATTTACCATCAGATTGAGTGTTAAAAGAAAATATTCAGAGGATCTTTATTTATTTTATTTATTTATTTTATTTTTTTATTTTTTTTGCTCACCCAATACGAGGCTTAAAAGCCATTCAAGGTAGAGGTTTTCTAAATGGGGATATTGTAAAGGTGTACTGGTGGGAGCAAGGGAGCATATTGTGAAGACCTGTAGGGTAACAGGTGACCCTTGGCTTGTAAAGATCAAGATTGTAATGAACAGGGAAGCGTCCTTTCAGGAATCCATTCTTCATTGGAATAGTTCTGGGGAAGGTGTCTGGGTGAAACTTGCTCATCACCAATGGAATATGAAAAGGAATGAGGATTAGTTTACTTGATGTATCTGAGAAGACTGGTTCAAGCTATGAAGGTCTGGATTGGTGGAGCCAAAGAATGTAGCTCACCCAAACGGCTACCATGAAAATAGCAATAGTGAGATTAGCAACATTGTCTGTGTGAAAGGAGTTGAAGGGATGAAAACAATTCATCACCCACAAGGTTGTGCAAATGCTTTGGAAATCTGTTGAGGCTGGAAGGTGAAGATTGGGCATCTCTTCCATTTTTGGTGTTTTGGCTCTTGTAAAGATATTAAGGTGGGAGGTGTCTGGTACTCTTTGGTTTGTGTGGTAATTTTATTGCAACAATTTTATCTTTTAATTTGGATTTTGTAAAATTAATAAACCAACTAATTTTTCTTTTTCAGATGCTCTTGTTTTTAGACAAAACTCACTGATATCAAGTGTACTCTCTGGATTAGACAAGAAAAGGATTATTCATCACACTATGAGGCAGGTCAGCATATGATTGCTGCAATGTCTAATTCCATGAATGGTGCCTTCTGGCTAAATATGCAGCACCCACGGGGAAGTGCTCCACCTAGCCCTATGTTACCTTATGCCACACCTTACCCACAGCGGCATTTAGCTGTTCATGTTGGCAATCAAGCTTCCCCTCAGGTTCCATGGAATATGGCCAACTCCGTGATGAGATTTGCTGGTCGTGGTAGGGGTAATGTTGGGGCTGTTGGTGGTGGTGCTATATCCCCAATGTCAAATCAATATAACCATGCAGTTCACATATCACCTCAGTTGAGGACACCAGAAAACTTTTACAATGTTGGAGCCGGTGTTGAAATTCTCCATCAAATTCCGAAAGGTCCAGATCCAGCCCAAGACAATTTGAGTGGGAAAAGACCAAAGTAAGAAAGGTTTACTGCGTGCGCATGTGCACTAAATCTTATCTTTTCTTACCTGGAAGGCTAAGACATATATATTATTTTTTTTTTTTTTTTTTTTTTTTTATTTATTGATTTTAAAGTTCCCAGAATTTTTCAGTTTTTAGTCATATAAATTCTTAACATCAGTGTCTTGTCATCAAACACTTTTCTTTGGCTCTCAAAAACATTATGCCACCTTTCAGCTAAATTGTGTTTTCTGCCTTTTAAAGAATGGTTCCATTCTTGATTCATTGAATTTTTCAAGAATTTTTAAAGATATTTTGAACTACTGATCAAAATGGGAAATTTTACACGGATTAAAACAAGAGATGAGAGAGAATTGGGAAGTGTATTCATTGATCAGTGGCTGTGTTGCATTTGATGTTTGAAGGCAGGTATTATCATCCAGAAAGATTGGTAGTCAAGTTCTTTGCTTAAAGGAATTTCTTTCTTTGCAATGCAGCCTTGAATTGACTTTAGTTGACTTAGTTGCCATTTTGACTTTAGTTGACTTAGTTGCCATTTTGACTTTAGTTGACTTAGTTGCCATTTTGACTTTAGTTGACTTAGTTGCCATTTTGACTTTAGTTGACTTAGTTGCCATTTTGACTTTAGTTGACTTAGTTGCCATTTTGACTTTAGTTGACTTAGTTGCCATTTTGACTTTAGTTGACTTAGTTGCCATTTTGACTTTAGTTGACTTAGTTGCCATTTTGACTTTAGTTGACTTAGTTGCCATTTTGACTTTAGTTGACTTAGTTGCCATTTTGACTTTAGTTGACTTAGTTGCCATTTTGACTTTAGTTGACTTAGTTGCCATTTTGACTTTAGTTGACTTAGTTGCCATTTTGACTTTAGTTGACTTAGTTGCCATTTTGACTTTAGTTGACTTAGTTGCCATTTTGACTTTAGTTGACTTAGTTGCCATTAAGTTTCAAGCCTTCTAGTGTATTAGTACTTCCTAAATTCAGCTTTGTTTAAACTTGACAAAACTGTTCCTACTGCTTGATTGCATCATTACTTCAATAATTCATTGTTTTACTTCTGCAATTTCCCCAGATTAAACCTGAATAACTGACATAAATTTTATATTTCTGTAAATGCTTCAGGGGCATTTTGCATGTGCTAGCAATGACAAGCAGAATAAACTATTTTAAAGTTTCTGTAATAAAAAATTATGCTGAGAATTTTTGTGTGAATTTAATAAATGCAAACATTTATTTCTAACAGTAGTTTTACTATTATTTGCAAAGTAATTTATGATTTTTTTAATTTTCCTGATTCAAGGAAATATTAGTGCAGATTTGATTGACTTTCATAAATTACTGATAGGAAATTGTGTGTATGTGACAAGGCTTAAATAAATTTAACAAAAACACACATTTTAATATTTAAAAAATCTTCAATCCTATTGTGGTTTTCATTGGGAGTCGGGTTAATATGCAAAATTTACTGTACATGCATTCATGAAATTATGTAAGTGAACATGGCAAAAATATGTCAACCATAATTGTGATTTGTCACAAATTCCAAAATTGGCAATTTTTCTCAAAACTATTGGGTGTTCTTTCTACTATTTGTAAAGTTACATTAAAGACACATCTTGAGCTGACTTCTGTTAATGCATCTCCATTGTTTCCTGTGTCTTAGATTTGTTTTGCTAATGATATTACTTCAATATGAATTGGCTCTGTGTTTATTTTCTACACAGATTTTATTTTAGATGTAAAAGCAGGAAAATCTCTCATCTTTTTACTAAGGATAAAGTGGACTTAATATATAAATAACAGCTAAGTTTTTAGAAATTGTTCTGGCAACAAATGAATAATTTTTTTTATATAACTTATTTATAGTTAAGTATGCATAATTCTGAGACACAAATCTATATAATCTACAGGAAGGATATATCACTTGTAGTAATATACATTACCTACTTGACGGTGTTTTTTTTTAATTCAGTAACCACTATGTTGCTACTGTCATGTTGCAGGCATCTGATTTTCTCTTGTGCTTGATTACTCACTCAAATATGCATGTACTTGTACACATAGCGAACGTTCTGTAGAAGAATGTGTATTTAAGTTTAATTTTTTGAGGTTATTTTTATCCTGTGTAATTTGTAATCAAATGTTAACCTTACTTTCCTTGAAAACCAATTCTAATCTTTACTTTGAAACCAAGCTTATTACTATCATACATTAAGTTGACAGGTGAAAAAATTAGCTCTAAATTGCCTGCCTGTTCTCTGAACACACTGCACCTTTTACATTTGGCAGTAGGATTTGCCTTACGCAAGTGAGAAGATTGTCTTGTATAACTTTTTTTGTCAAAGATATAAAGACGTTGCATTAGTGTGTTTTATATATATATATATATATATATATATATATATATATATATGCTTCTACCATTTTTAAAATCTTTTAATTTTATTAAAACTGTAACAACCTTGGGTATTGCAGAATGGGTATGTGCTGAAAGGTCATATGTGATTTTAATACTGGATGATTTAATGAACCATGAATTTAATGAATAAAGTGATTTTCTTCCTGTTATAATTATGCACATATTGTCTAGTTTAAAATTAGATATTCTTTCATCTCTTTATTTAGACTGACAAGAATTTTAAACAGTATTTCTTTTTCTTTATAAGGATGTGTTGTTTCCTTGGGGTTTTTTTTTTTTTCTCTCTCTCTCTCTCTCTTTCTCTCGCTTGTCTTTCTCCATTTATCTTGTCTATTTAAAGAAGACAGTTAGACGGAGGGAATATGAGCAATTTCAAGCGGCAACGCCTTAACAATCAATCTGAAGCAGTTTCACCGGGCCCGTTGCTTGAAATAACTGGATATGACAAGGTAAGTTACTGATTGAAGGATTTTCATCTGTTTAAGACTACAATTTGCCACCTTATGTCAACAAATACAAAAATAGTTGTAAAATCATTCCAGAATCTGCTATGAACGAATTGGTAAAAGCAAAATTGCATTTAGTAGTTTTATCAATTACTAACCTGTAGATCATATGATTGGTACCTTTAGAGATAATAACCATGGACTCTGTTTTATATATATATATATATATATAAAAACACAATTGGAAGTTTTGTATGAATCCAGTTCTTGATAGTATCTCTAGAATGACCAAATATATTTATGCAGAAATATAAGTTGGTTGTTTTTTAACTTTTATCATCACTTTTAAATGGATAATTTTGCTAGCAAATGGGAACATTGTAGTACTTTCTGCTTACTTCTGTGTTTGACAATTTTGGTATTGATACCCAGACAATAAAATGTATAAGTCATTGCAGATAACCTTGGCCATCTCTGGACATTTTTGCATGGTCTCTGGCATCCAGGCTAAACCCATAGTAAATGTCTACATAATATTTGCTTCTTTTTATTGAATTTTGTGCTAGTATGAAAATTAAACTGATGTTTGGCTTCTGTTTCTATTTTGATTAAGGAATTTCGTTTAAAAGATTAAGCTAGGCTTGCTTAAATTAACTTTTTCACACATATTGTCAGCGTGAAATTCACTGTTTAAGAGTATTTCCATTTTCTTCTTCAAAAAATACTCAAATTGAACTGGTTAGTTATTTTAGTGTCAATACTGCTTATTTACCCAGAAACTATTCACCAAATTATTTAATAGTGAAGTCCTCAATCTTTTAAAAAAAAAAAAAAAATTAGCGAAACAATTCCTGTGTTCTCGGCTTCAAACACACAGAGATTGCAAACTTGTGAGATTAGAGGGCTTGATAGAAACTCATATTATTGTAAATAAGGACTTATGGCTTTGTCTCCTTGATCTTTGCTCTAACTGTTGCATGCAGTCAACTTAAATTATTTCAATTAAATGAAATCATTTTGATCATTGACACCCGCCCCCAGATTGACTTCAAGCCATTTCATACAGAATGGTAACTTGGCTGAAGTTGACATACTGGTAGTGTGGGAAAAGCCCCTTGGCTACAACCTATTGATTGGCATCGATGCAATACTAAAAAATCGTGCCCAGCTATCTCTATTGGGGAACCAGACATTTGTGTCATGTTTGACCACAAAGAGAGGGTCTGGACTGTGAGGTGAACATGGGCCATGAACAAAGCACTAGATCAGCTGTGTAATGTAATTCCAGAGTACACAGTGTCCAATAAGAACAGGGCCGCATAGGAGAAGCTGCAACTGTGGATTATTGATGGTTGGCTGATATACCACCACCCCCCAACCCCAACCATTATAGCCATTGTGTAGCCCACCAAAGACAAAGTGAAACTGGTAATGGATGCCTTCACTGCAAATGCAGACCTGTGTGCTGACAAATTGAGGGATTGGTGCCAGCAAGAAGTTAATGTAGCCCTGCTGGACTTGCAGAAGGCCTATCTGCAGATAAGACTTCATGAGTCACTGTGGCCATTTCAGACAGTATTAATTAAAGGAATGAGATATTGCTTGACACACTTGGGGTTTGGCCTCAATGTGGTGCCCCTAATAATGAAAGCTATTGTCAAGTCTACAATGAAAACCACATCAGCCTACATCGATATATATATATATATATGCCAGCGAGGACATAATGTTTGCAGATGAGTTCTGGACAAAGCTAGAATCCTTCGGCTCTATCAGTAAGGACCCCAAGCACCTGAAGGATGGGGGCTCTTGTATTAGGCCTTGGGGTCTGGGGAAAGTGCAACACTCTACAGTAGAAGTGAGGGAGCACATTTCCTGAACTCTCGGGCATATTGACACAACACATTATATTTTCCATTTGCAGTAAGTTGGTAAGACATTTTCCTGTCTACAGGTGGCTCTGAGCAGCAACTTGAGTAAGAAAGAGACTAACTAGCGCGAGAACAAAGGGGATGGTCCGACACACTGAATGACAATTCTCTAAAGCAAATGATGGCTGAGGTGGTGACCAAAGTATGTCAAGATGACCCTGTCCATAGCAGTTGGTGTGTGGCTGGACACGAATTAAACATATGGGTTGGCACAAGCCCCTTGGAAACGTTTGTGGTGTTGGAAAGATGTGGTGTTATTCTAGAGGATACATGATGCCTTTGTCCGACAAACTGCACGGCATATTAATTTGGCTGGATTTGATATTACGCTGTAGGGCCTTAATTTCACACTACAGTGGCAGGCTGAGTTTATGCATCTCTACACACTCTCTGTGTTTATCACTGACTGATCGACACTTTGAGGGACAAGGTGTGAGTTGAGACCAAAACCCCGAGTGAGATGTTGGTGTGGAGAAGATTGGCGATTGTAAACCAACTAGTTGATGAATACAGCTTTATGAGTTGACATTACACTGATTGCATCAGAGCTGAATCTGGCAGATAAGCTGACCTGAGTGTCAAAAAGGTGGCTTGATGTGATGAGACAAGGATCCAATCCTTCACCACTGACATGTGCTGCCATGACAGACTGATTAACACTGGAGCAGATCAGTGCCATACACTGACAAAGTGGTCATCTTGGCATTTGGTGCTCCACCTACTTTGAAAAGTGTCCCTCAACTGCGAAGGCAATCATCAAATCAGCTATACAAGCTTGTGAAGAGTGTCAGATGGTGAACCAGTCCGTTGACAAAAATGAAAGCTTAGTGGGGACAGCAACTGGTGCCAGTTGGGTATGGGTGTAACACATTGCGATGACAGTCACTTTTTGACATTAACAGATTGTGGCCTGACATGTTTCACTATATGGTGCCCATTGGTGTGTCAGGATACCATTCGCTATCGTATGATCTAAGATCTGTTGCCCGGCAAGTTAAATGTATTCTCTTGCTACATTCCTCCCTGATATCACTATCATGTTCTGGCAGCAATTCTTTTGACAGTGTAGTGGCACCACTCCCCTATACCATTACTCTGTGGGATGTAGGCACACCAGTATTGCATTCAAGAGGCAGTGTACTGGTACAAGGACAATGCAACACCAACTGCACCAGCCAACAGAATCTACTGGTACAAGGGGTGGGTAAAAGGGATAGATGTGGCACCATTGCCTATTGAAAGTGTAGTTGCTCTGTATCAAGTGGAAGACGGTGTCTGAGTTAAAACACTGAACAGCCAATACACTAGCAGATTCAGCAAGGGACGAGTCGATAAAATTGCCCTCAGACAGTACTGCTTAATAGTATACCACGCTATGTGAAAGATCATTGCCCTTGTTATGGATTGACCACCCCAGAGGAAGATGAAGGAAGTAGTGTGTCATCTGAAAGTGACTTTGGAACTCTACTGCCTCTTGAAGCAGAATCTGGCAGTTCACCTACAGACCAAGAAATGAATGTAACAGTCATCGGGTGATTATGACAATGGTTGTGAGGAGACTGTGAACGAGGGAGATGGGCACCAACACAGGAGGAATGCAGACAGAAGATTCCCCCCCCCCCCAGTGAAGAAGCACTTGTGTTGAGGTTATCTACTTGGGTACGTTTTGGCTTCAAGATTCTCAATGTAACCATCTAAGAGTTTTTTGTTTTAATTTTGCATTTATTTTCATTAAACAAAATAAGTATCTAATCTGTTTAAAAAAAAAAAAAAAAAAAAAAAATCAGGAATTGGTACATTTTAAGTTATTTGTGCTGACCTATTTTTATTTTACTTTTTCTTTTTTTTCTTTTTTTCTCCTCTTCTCTCCTCTGCAGATATCTACTGCCATGATGAATTATTTCTCTAAACATCACCAAGCAGAGGAAGTATACAGAAAAAAGATGAAACTGAGAGATGCTCTTTATGGCATTATTCAAGGTGTCTTTCCTTGTGAGTTGACTTTCTTTTTAAATAAACCACTCCTTTAATTTCTTTTTTTATTATTATTATTATTATTATTATTATTATTTCTGCTCATAGCCAGGACTTAGTCTCATTTTTAGAGATGCATTCATTGTTTAGACAAAACAGGAATCATTGTTGCAAATGGTACATCTTGGTCCCACCCTTATCAATGCTTCCTTTTTTTTCTCTCTCTCTCTCTCACTCATTGGTTGGTGCCACTCCTAAATTCTAGAAATCTGAAACTGTTTTAGTTGTACTTTTATTTCAATATACTTGACATTTTCCTCTTCCATTTATAAAACTTGTTCTGCCATTGTACTGGGTGTCATAAGATTGGCTGGTATTTACAGCCAGTTTCTAGGTTAACAAAATAAACACAATTCATATGAGCATGTTACAATATGTTTGAAACTGATGTTATTTCATATTGAAAATACTAAAATTCAAGAGCAATGACTGTACATACAATTTTAATAACTAATTGCTACAGTGATTATAGAAAAATCTGCTGCTGAAGAGGTTAACTTTTTTAATCTCTTGCTATGTGGGACCAGGATATATTTGTGGCATCACATGGCCAGAATTTTAACACCCATTCCAGGCCAATGATTGCTTTTATCTTGTAAACTATAGGCTATTTTTAATAACTTTATAATTTACAGCTTGAGTAGGAAAACCAAGAATAAATAAATTACCATATTAATCTCTTCTAGTCCTTAGAGGTTAAGATTTAAATTTTGGTACTTGGTGTATTGTGCTAAATAAAATACATCTAAGATTTTTATCGTAGAACCAGTGTATGCGATAAAGTATTTTTTTATATTAAAAATACCTAAATGTTTTTGTTGTTTTTTTTTTTTGTTTAGACTGTGGTCTGTATGCTGTGGGATCTTCCATGAGTGGTTTTGGTACCAACAAAAGTGATATGGACCTGTGTTTGATGCTTACTCATGAACAGGTTAAATAATTTTTAAATTGATATTCCTGTATGAATTAAAAATTTGTTAATATGACATTTGAATATTTCATTGCATGATTAAATTTCAATTGTGATGAATGATGTGGCTTTTTTCTTTTTTTTTTTTGTTTTTTTTGTTTTTTTTTTTTGTTTTTTCCTCTTTAATCCAATATTCTCAGTATGTACTTTACCAACAGATTGAATATTTGTAATAATGACTTCTTGGTGAAATAGTTGTTAGAAATTTAGATAAAATTTAATGTCAATCGAAACTAAAAGCATTTCTAAGTAGTGAATATTCTAACAGGAAATAATTTGCAAGTGAACTTTTTATTGAACCAAATTACAGAGATCAGGATCAAAGATATAATCACCCATGTGACAGATGAGTGGAAATTTTTTCCTAATCTAAGAAATGGGCAATCTATTATTATCCTAGTACAAAATTCTGCATTCTCTCGACCAATTCAAACCACTTTTTCATCAATTGGTCTATCAATTTCTTGTAGAATCCTGCCTATGCATCACCCTGGAGAGGCCATTCCGGTCTTGTTGCCTCATCATGGCAGCACATGTCCCTAGTCTCTCAAGGCTGATTAATGCTTGACCACATACAATTCCATAAAAGAAATCATTGCTTGTAACTTAGGAAAATTGATGACATCTTTATTATTCACTCTTATGTAAGTGAAGGTGAAAGATTTAAACGGAAAAAAGTGGCAGAAAATGTGTTCAGCTGTTTCGGCTTTGTATTAGTACTTAAATTAACCAAGTGCCTTGATATCTGAACACAATCTTAGTCAATCTACAATGGTTGACTGAATAAATGCCAGAGATTGCTATACTTAATGCATAACACTGCTATATCAGTGAGATAACTGACAACCAGTCAGCAATTGATTCAGCTAAAGCAATTGGAAAGCATAAAACTGTAAAAGAAGAAAATCTTCAACACCTGAAATGTATATAAGCAATCATGTCAAAGAAAATGTGGCTCCTTCCAACACAAAACTTGATGAAATTTGAATGTATGATTTATTTTCATAGTAAAATAAGTCACATTTTATTAAAGTAAACATTAAATCTTCTAGACACAGACTAGGCTTAACCTTATGTCTTGTGTGATAGTTTCTATGTAGTCAGGTTTTAATTTGGTATACCATTAAAAGTGACATGGTTTATAGAACCACCCCAAATCCCCATCCGTCCTGGGTATGAAATTAAACTGCATCCAACAGCAAGGCATCTGATTGGGAGGTTTTGAGGAGCGTGGAACCACCTCTTAATTGCTGGTGTTCCCATGTCCACCCTGACCTGGGGTGGTAGCACCAGTTAGGGTCCCAGCTATGGGAAAATAGTGAACTCCCAGACCTTACCCACGTCCTGGGTATGGCGATAAACTATGTCCAACAGCAAGGCCTCTGTTAATGTTTTTGAAAAAATAATGTTGCCAGCTATACGTTTTTGAAAAAATAATGTTGCCAGCTATACGTTTTTGAAAAAATAATGTTGCCAGCTATACGTTTTTGAAAAAATAATGTTGCCAGCTATACGTTTTTGAAAAAATAATGTTGCCAGCTATACGTTTTTGAAAAAATAATGTTGCCAGCTATACGTTTTTGAAAAAATAATGTTGCCAGCTATACGTTTTTGAAAAAATAATGTTGCCAGCTATACGTTTTTGAAAAAATAATGTTGCCAGCTATACGTTTTTGAAAAAATAATGTTGCCAGCTATACGTTTAATAGTACTATATATTTAATATATATAACTAAATTTGGCATTAAATGGTCTACAGTGTTTGATATCCCATAAAACCCAACCAACCAACCAAATCCCCATGCATTAACAATCACAACAAACATTATTGAAAATTAGGATAATTTTGAGTGAGCAGGGCAATTAGAATGTTAGGGGGGTGGCTTGAAGGCATCACTGGAATTTTGTAAAAACTTTTTTTCTTTTGTGTGAGACAAACTACACACTTGTAAGACAAAAGTGGCTAGTCTTGTATATAAAAGATACAAAAAGGTGATCTACATAATAAAAGTAGGCTACCTCTACAAGAAATTCGTCAGAGAGTGTATGTGGAATTGGAAAACAAATGTGCAGTTTTGTTGCTAGATTTCCTGTATGGCTCATTTCAAATACTTGCACCAGTACTTGAAATAAAAAGCTTAGTTTTAGGTCCAAGTGAAAATAAATTGGGACCCTTTTTTTCAGAAGGGTATTGACAGTGTTAAGTAATCTTGTTACTGCAGTGGTGTTCTTATTTCAAATCACTATGAGAGAGCAAATGTTTGTACATTTGTCAAAAAACAAGAGTGCAGTTTGTTCAGCAGAAAGTTTGAAACCAACTTTGAACTGTAATTTAAGATGTCAATGGAAATTTTGCTACTTGATATGGCCAGGATTATTAATAAATATCTCAATAAAGACAACACTAGAAACTGGAAGTAAAATGTTTCACAATGTCCAACATGAAACTTTACAAGTCACTTTTGATGTGTTTGATCATTTACAATACTGTCTCAGTTTTTTTTTTTTTTTTTTTTTTTTTTTTTTTTTGCATTTATCACATTTTTAACCAAAATGTCCGTTTTCTTCAATCTGCACTTGTTAGTGCATACTTGTTTCTAATTTCTAACAATTTTTATTTAAATGGATCACAGCACACTCAAAAGTAATCTTAAATGAATTAAAGTTAAATGCTCCTAACACCTTTTTTTTTTTTTTTTTTTTTTTTTTTCCTCCCCCTTTTTCATCCAAAACATCCTGATATCACTTTCATTTCTAGCATTAAAAATCTTTTCTCTTTATCTTTTTAGTAATTTTTTTTTTTTTTTTTTTTTTTTTCCATTTAATTAGTACCCTTGTGGAAAAATATGGGTTAAATAGTATGACTTGTATGTGGGGGGGGGGGTATTCTCAAAAAATTGATAATGTAATATTTGCTTGCAAATTATAATCCCAAATGTTTCAGCTTTAACTCACAAATGGATAAGCCATAAAAAAAAAAATAAAAAATTGTTCAATCAATCATCTGATTAGATCAAAGTAATCGATAAATACAAGATTACTAAAAACTTCAGTTTCTTAATGTTAGTCTGTTTAAAAAAAAGTTAAAATTGCCAACTGACTAGCAAGTTATAAAATAATTGTGCACTTGATTGCCATTAACCAGGTTTCTAATGGATGTATATTTTTTTTTATTTTTTTTTTTTAAATTCTCTTAAAATTACAAGGTAGTTTTGGGTTCATTTGGAGTTTCTGTAATCACAAAGGTTGACTTCTCACTTTATTATTATAGGCTTTGCAATTGTTTAATCTTGCTGTGTCTATTAACGTATCTGGATTTTGTACTCTTTAGATTGACCAAAAACGAGAAGCCACAGAAATACTGAATCTTGTACACAGAGGTTTGAAAAAATGCTGTAAGTAAGACTGTTTTTTTTTTTGTTTTTTTTCTCATTACAAAAATAAAATTCTGCATCTCTGATTTGTTTATTGCTTTTATAGGCTTTAGTATTTGAAATCATTGCTAATTTCAAATAGTGAATAAAGAAAGATTTGAACAGAGGCCTGAAACCCTAAATGAAAAGAATATATTGATATTTTTACCTAAACATGAAGGGAAGCTTAAAAACAATTTTGTTTTTTTTATACATATATGATATTTGTACATATTAAATACTCTGAACATTGTTTTGGTCGGTCAAACATCAAAATTGAATTCTTTCACTTATGAAACTTGAGGGGAATATAAATTGAACATGTAAATTTGAAATAAAAACATTTGTGAATGGTAGAAAACTATTTACAAAATAAGATTAAGTATGTTAAGTTTATCAACTTTTGGGATTTAAAATCACAAATAAATTTGGATGACAAATATTGAAATTGAATTGGGATAACTCGGGTTTAATTTATTTTGTGGTATTTACAGTTGAGTTTAGATATTGTGAAATGATTTGGTAAATGCAGTGCATATGGAGGAAAGAGTAGGGACAGTGGTAAATATATAAGTGAAAAGGCATCAAACTTAAAAACCAAAACACACTCTGATACAGTGTGTTTGTTTATTTTTTTTTTTTTTTTGTTTTTTGTTTTTTTTTGTTTTTTTTCAGTGTATCAAAATTGTTCCCTTTTCTCTTTTTATCTTTTAATGAAATTGTTGTTGACAAAAATGTGTTGGTTTTAAAAATGTCTTTTGTTGTCTATTTATTGCATGCAGAATTTGAGTGCTTCTGACTCTGTAGAGGCAAACTGCTTATGACCAGGATTTGGGTTTTTCTATTTAACTAAAAGCTCTGTTTGTAAGTGCTATAACTTGGAGGATTAGTAGGAAGATAGCTTTGTGGCAAAATAGGCTTTGTCATGTGACTAAAGATACACAATATGGTAACCTTTCTATCTCGAGGTGGGGTATTTGAAATTGTCCAATGTGGCTCAAATGTGGGGGAAGTAGATTAAATCAAAAGAAGCATTTTACAGAAGGGAGGATGAAATGGACTGGGGAACAAGTGGATATATAAGCTAATGGGATGAGGTAATTGGCTGAATTTACTGGAGAGAGATGCTGGTAAGAACGATCACGCTCTCATTTATGATTGGTTTCCCTGGCCATATTTTTGTTGTCAGACATTGAAAGTGTCTATATGTTATATAGAAATAAGATGTCATTGCCGACACTGGAGTTTGAACATGGATCACCAGAGAGCAAACACAGGCGAGTGTTATTCAAAGGTGTCTGACGCCAGTATTGTTCAACGGCATTACTATAGTTGTATCTGCGATTACAAAGTCTCTACTACAACAAGCATTATGAAAGTGACGAGTGTTTGTTGACATCACAAAACTATAGTGGATTTGGTAGCTGGGGCCAGTGGGTGTTGACATTGACCAAACCCATAATTTATCAGTAGGGAATCTAATATATAACAAATCTTGAATAATAGGGAATTTATAGTGGGTGGGGGGGCTAATGAATATGAATGGGTGGCACAGTGGAGTAATGGTTAGCAGCGTGGATTGAGGAATCTGAGAATTGAATTCCAATTGGATCCATTACATTCACTTGTGCTAATATCCTTGGGAAAGGTATGACTCCGCTTCTTCTACCCCCCGGCTATGGGTAAATAGCAGGACAGACTGGGTTCTATAACCTTGGATGGCAGCTTGTCTAGAAGGAAAAACTCTGAATTCAAAACTGTCCTGGAGGAGGTTGCCATCTTGCCCAAGAAACACCACTTCTACTGTGGCTACAGTAATACATATGGTGCCCCTACGAGTCTACAGGTCACGGGATATATAATTTAAAAAAAAAAAATGAATATTCAATGGGTTGTGTTTTATTTGTCTGTGTGGGTTACCTAGTTAGCCAGGCACCCTTACATTCATTCAAAACCTGTTTGTAGGGAACAAAACAAAAAGCAGTGTTGATACTAGTTGCATGACTATCTTCAAAGCTGGTGAACAGCAGGAGTGGAATGAGCAGATTTTAATATCAGGCAATGGCCAGAAGCAGAATGGTTCTGTAAGGGAAAGTTTCCTATGTTGTATAAGGTCAGCTGTTTTCTAGTACAGAAAAGTTAAATTTGAGAAAGCGAAAGTATTAAAGGTGTCCTCATGCCTGGGAGAGTGGTGGTGGTGGGGGTTGTCATTGCCCCAGTCAATGAAAATAAGGTTGAGCTAGCATTGAACTTTCAAGAATTGAATAGCTGTGTGGCATAAAA
Source organism: Acanthosepion lycidas (assembly GCA_963932145.1). Classification (NCBI taxonomy): domain Eukaryota; kingdom Metazoa; phylum Mollusca; class Cephalopoda; order Sepiida; family Sepiidae; genus Acanthosepion; species Acanthosepion lycidas. Next base: position 15,490,510 of record OZ010576.1, read on the forward strand.
GGAGGAACAAATGCCATGGGCTTTGACTTTTTGATTTGCAAACAGCCTTACATGAGAAACTGGTATTGGTGGGGGGAGTGTTGCTAGCAGGTGAATTACAAGAACCAAAAACACAATTAAATAGGTTGGGATTTGGATAGAATTTTGCATAGAAAATCATGGTAACCATCCGCAAGACTATATTGGGAAAGATATATAATGAAAAGGGAGCCACCATCTCCGACATAGATGGTTTATTTGTAGATAGAACAGGTAATTTGGGTTGAATGCAAAATAGCTGAGATCATTGGGAAGAGCAGTTCTGGGGTGGGTAAATAAGATCCCTGAATTGAAAGACCATTTGATGAGCCATAAAAAGGTTCTCTATATGTGGAAGGCTGGTAAGTCACTACTCTATCAAATGGCTTTGAACTGCATATGCCACTTATGAGTGGCAGTAAACAGACAGTGTGTGTGTGTGTGTTATATTTATGGTTTAAGTGCTCAATATCATGGATAGGGCATATGTAAATATATAAGTGGATATTGAGGTCAACACCCAGAGCCAACCCAATACAAGGTTACTGAAAAAGGTTTGAGTGTTAAGAGGTACAGTTCATGAAGATATATGGGAAAGATAATGGTTAACTCTAGTCTTGATCGGGTTAAGATTGTCATGGTCGGGAAAGCAAAGCATCCTCTTGGGAGTCTGTTCCACAAAGTAGTGGAACTTCTTACTGATGGAATACAAAGGGAATGAGGATGGTTCACCTCTGCGTGGTATAGCAGGTCTTAGCTCTGAGAGTGGGTGGAACTAATGAATGTACCTTGTCAGAATGTTTTCTATAGAGTAGCTAGAAAATTCAAGAAAGTGAAAGGATAATTATGATGAGGCATTAAGAATGAAAAAAGGATTAACCTTGGCAAATCTTATTAATATGGAGTGTAAAAGATTCAGCTGGCTATCAATATTTTTTTTTTTTTTTTTTTTTTTTTTTTTTTTTTTTTTTTTTTTGCCAGTAGCCGTGGTAAGGCAATTTGATAATTTCTATTTCACAGTGGCATAGGTTTACCAGAAGATTGCAAAAGGGCTGTGAGAATCCAGTATGTACATGGGATTGGTAATGGACATTGCTCAGTTCCCTTAGCATTATTGGTTCATACCTCCAGCATTAAGAATTGACCTTAATTTTCCCTTTCTTAGTGTCATGGAAGAAGTGCAATATTTAGGGACAACCTCCTGGAGCTGAGCACTTACTTCAAATCAAACCGAAAATGGTTAAGGCAAATTGCAAAAGATCCTTCTTCAGATGAAAAATGATTTAAAAGGATTGATTGTTGGCATGGCACATTTGGCAGGGATTGTGGGTCTGGAAGGATGGTCAAATTGGGGAGGGATCAGGGCAGGGACTGCAGTTGAAATTGTTGAGGTAACAAACAGGATGTTTTGGAAGATGAGCTGAATAGATGAAATGTTAATGAATAACACTGCTGCCTTTTTTCCTTGGTTATTGCATTTATTGACGGTTATTAGAATATCATGCACTTCTTTAGGGCCACATGTAGACCAAGTGGTGACTTAATTGTAGATATACCACCAAACAATCATAACCTAAAGGGGACATATCCCCAATATAGGTGCTGTTTTTGGATCAATATCATCTAGATTGGGTTTGATAAAGAATGCTCTGCATCAAAAATCCCTCCCTCCATGCACAGTATTGATGGATCAAAGGGATGAGGTGTCTATGAATCTTGCAAGTCTACATTGTATGTCCCAATAGGCAAGGATACGTGGCATTTTTATTTCCAAAATAATGTTAGTGTGGCTCATTAATTTATAGATATGTTAGTTATTGAGGAGAGTAGTGTGCTGGACAAAAAGCTTGTGAAACAAATGCTGTAGTCCTACAAATATCATGGGGCAATATCGACATAAACAAACAGGTGACACTGGGAAGGTTTAGGTAGGATTAAGCTGAATTAGTTAATTATATATATATGTGTGTGTGTGTGTGTCTGCTCTGGGGATAGTGGTCATGGCTTGTAGGGGCACAGTCCTCTGAGTAAGAGAAACTCTGAGTTCCACCAGTGAATATGTGATCGAGCAACACTATATCGAGGCTAATTCGCTGCCTCTTCATTACCGAGGCCCGTTGGTACAGTTGGTATGACATTTGCCTGATAACGTAACTGTCCGCGTTTCACTTCTCAGTAGTGGATGCACACTGCTAATAAGTCCCAAATATAGGATGAAACAGCCGTCCAGTGCTTTCTGCATTCTGTTGAGGTTTCTTCTAGACTCGATGAATTACTTAATAATACTTCCATGGGGTATCTTTAGATCAGGAGAGAACATGAAATGACTAAATATGAAAGAAAAATGACTGGTAATTATTTTAAAAAAAAAAATCATTGAACTCTTCTAATCTTATGTGGAGGTAGTTGGCTTTGCAGTGTGCCAAAATTGGAGTAATACTTTCACATTATCAAAAATATATTGATTTTTTTAATTTTTTTTTTATAGATGAATTCTGTCAGGGTTGTAGCAGCTGTATGGATGAATTGAATCCCAAATTGTTGTAATATGGTGTCTATGCTTTCTGATGGCAGTTGATCAAAATTGCTTAATATTTCTTGTATTTTATTTTTCAGCTTTTATCAAAACCTCACAAGTGATTAAAGCAAAAGTTCCAATCCTTAAATTCTGGGATGACATCAGGTAACATGTCCACTTTGTGTGTGTATCTTGGAATTCAACTTGTGTACTCTTTATAGCTGTTATGAAAATTGTTTAATAAACTTTTCACTTTTTCAGCCGGGTTGAGTGTGATCTGAACATCAATAATTCAGTTGGAATCAGGAATACCCACTTACTGAAAGCCTATGCTAGATGTAAGGAATTGTTTTTGTTACTTGGATTTATATAATTTTACAAAACTCCTCAAAGTGTTTTTTTTTTTTTTTTTTTTTTTTTTTTTTTTCCTTCGTCAATGACCTTTTGGCCAAAGTTCTTATGAAATAACTGCAAGTTAGCAGAAGTGATGGTCATAGTATAATAACGTATTTGTGACAAAGTTGCTTGTTTTTATTTATTTCTCTGTAGTGGATTGGAGAGTTATGCCCTTGGTTCTGTTCATCAAATACTGGTCTCGTTTTCATGACATCAACGATGCACGGAAACAAACCATCTCAAGTTATTCATTAGGCCTCATGGCTATTCATTATCTTCAATGTGAGTATATTTTTCCTCTTTTATTTTTATCTTGGTAATTACAAACCAAGGGATTTTCTTTTTTGCAATCTTTATAAATCATTGAGTAAAGTTGATTTGCCAACAGTGGTTTAGTTGTTGATCAGAATAGGCATTTTTTTTTTTTTTTTTTTTTTTTTTTTTTCCCCCTCCTACTTCCCTATTTAACCTTAAGTGTTTATTGATATCAAGCCAAATGTTATGGCACATTAAGTGAAAAAAAAATAAAAAATAATCAAGATGTTTATGTTCCACCTTACTCCAAAGAAAAGGTTAGAAAGGGAAGCCCCCCATTAATAGTGGAAAGAGTGAGAACCGCTAGTGGGCTTGAGAAAAATTATTTTCCTGGCATTGTTTTAAGCTGAAAGATAAATTTCAACTGACAATAAAATTGGCTGTTTAGTCAATGAGTGCCAAATGTTTCCTTATGGAAATGGCTAATTTAAGTTTTTTTTACTTTAGTTTAAATTTCTTGATTTACCCAAGTAAAGGGAGGTAATAGTCCGAATAATGTAAATGGTGTTCATAATACCTCATCTCAGAAATATAGACAATTTAAAGTGTTTAGAAAAGATGACATCAGCTTAAGTGAGGCACCACAAAGTTTCATCTGTTGATTTCAATGATGATTTTTTTGTCTAATCTCTAAAGAAATAATTGCACAGGCTCCAAATTCAAGCCATTCAACAGTTTATTCATTGGCAACAACTGAGAAAGTGACTAAACTTGGGGAATGGGTTCCCAGCAACCATAAAGTGAATGGATATATGTACTCTTATGGCTACATCTAGCTTCTTCTTTTTTTTTTTCTTTTTGAATTTTTCTTTATATAGAGAGATTAATAACTGGTAATGAAAAATGTATCTTTTTACAAGAATATATACCAGTACAACTTTTCATGGATTTCTCAAGGAATGGTTTGATGATTATGTTGATATGACTCACTTTGAGTTGCTACCAGTTAATGTTATGATCACAATAGACATTTAAACATTGCTTTGAAGGGAGGGATATCCAGTTTGATCAACTGTGAAAGTGCTGTCTTCCATCATAATGTCTGGTTGGATACATCAAAGATCACATTTGAAAAGAATGAAGACCTCTACTCAGAACAAATTTCATATTGTTTTTTACCAACTCTTACTCTATTTGCTAACTTTTTTTTTTTTTTTTTTTTTTTTCCTCCTCCAAACCAAATGACTTTTAAAAACAGCTTTAGGAAGCTTGTAAATTGTTTTGGGCGTTATTAATGGTGATGAAACTTGCGTTAATGAATAAATTCTGTTAAAACTAGAATCTTTTCTTTTCCGACTCTAAATTTGTACACTACTAATGTGATGTCTTGAGGTTTTTGGAAAATGGAATTATTGGCTTTATCTGAACAAATTGTTAATTAACTGAACTTTGAATCATTAATGAAATAGGTTAATGGTTGTATGATTTTAAAAACAATTTTGTAATTAACTGAGGACTCTACTAAAGACAGTTTCTGAGAGATCCTATATGTATTACATTTTTAATCATTTATTTTCAGGTGGCACCAAACCTCCAGTTTTACCGTCCCTCCAAAAACTCTACCCGGTAAAAAAATTTTTTTTATTTCCTCTCCCACTCTATGAATAAAAGTATCAATGTATTGATCTTGAATTTTCTTAGATAAAATATGCTGAGCAGAAAATTGTCCCAGACAATTTGATTTTGAAAACAATATTTTTCCGTGAGGATTCTAGAATTCATGGCTTATGTCTAAATGATGTGATATGGTTGTGATTTAAAGCCTATTCTTAAATACAATAGATTTCCTTTCTATTTGATGTCAAGCCATATTTTCATTTGTGCAAAGATATAAATCGCTTTAAAATTAGTTAATTTGTTACTTCCTTTTGGTTTTGCTTGTTCTTTGTCTTATATCATATCTTTTTCTACTTAAGGACGTTTTCAGTATCAGCAATGACATCAGCTCTCTGCGTTTGGATGAGGAACTGCCTCCATACAAATCAGAAAATGAAGAAAGTCTAGGTGACCTTTTTCTAGGATTTCTCAAGTACTATGCTACAAATTTTGAGTGAGTATTACAACTTCACTGCATTGTTCTATGTCTTATTGCCAGAATAGAGAGGGGGGGGAAAAAAAAATTAAAACCCATTTCTAATATTGACATCAATCTCTGTAATATCACACAGCATTGGTTTGGTTCTTTTGTTACTGCCTTTCAGTTTCAAACGCTCTGCTATTTCTATACGCACTGGGACCAAGTTACCAATTGAAATAGTGAAACACAAGGTAGGCACTCCTGGTCAATGGAAGTGCCTCTGTATTGAAGGTAAGTCAATACCTTTCACATTAAATTCCATTCTCAAAACCACAAATCTAGCTGTAGGCCAACAAAGCCAGTAAAGCTTTGGTGTACCATTTTTTGATGTCTGTCAAAATTGCGAATGTCACAAGTTAGAACAAAACCAGGATTCCATTTTGTAAATATTCAAAATTATATTATGTTAGATTGTAATATCTTAAAGATTATCTATTATCATATCTTCCTGTTGTATGTAGAATGTAAATTAAACGCGTTTGATCAATTCACTCACTTCGACTTTTAAAGTTTCTCTCAAATGTTAATATTCCAGAAGCATAAATTTGATTCATTGAAGCGATACATACATACATGCATACACTATTTAGGAAAACATGAATTTTCATTTAAAAAATATTCCAATTTTTTTCTTTCTTTCCCTAACATTTATTTACATTGTAGATAATGTAATTCTTGCTGCTATTGACAAAATCTTACTAATAATTTTTATATAATATGAAGCCTACCTAGTTGTATGTAATAAACACTGTAACTTTCATTATTGAAGTTTGTTTTAGGTTCAATACAAGTAAAGATTTGATTTTTTTTTTTTTTTTTTTTTTTTTTTTTTTTTTTTCCTCTTTTTCCTCTTTGAGATTTGATTGGTTGCAGAACAATTATAAATAGGAAACAAATATTTTGTTTGGTTTTCTCTGCTGATTGGTATGGTTTATTATTTCAGAGCCATTTGACCTCTCCAATACAGCACGTGCAGTATTTGATGAGGACACTTTCACACGGGTCTATCGTGTGTTTCAGACCAGCTACAAAAGACTGGATAAGAGGAAAGATGTCAATGACATTCTGACCCGGCCATTCTAAGCCAAGAGCTCATCTCCACAATTTTTTTTTTTTTTTTTTTTTTTTTTTCTCCCCACCCCCTCCATTACCTCCATATACAAAGAGGCTGCACACAGGCTGATGAGTCATCACCAAGTTCAGCCTTGTTCCAGTGGCAGATAGGAGGGTGGGTGGATGGATGGCAAAACTCAGGGTTTTTTTTTTCTTTCTTTCTTTCTTTTTTTTTTTTTTTTTTTTTTTTTTTCTAAACTCTCTCTCTTATTCTTTCATTGGGCCTTACAATACAGAACACGTTCTGATGTTCAACAATTTTCAGAAGTTATAGATGATATATGGAAACCAGCATATGTCATCATTCCTTGATATTTTTCCTCTTCCAAAAAAAACAAAAACAAAAAAAAAACTTTTCTTAACAAGGTGGGAAAGAAAAACATTGAAAATTTCATCTCAGAGGGTGGTACCAATAGAACAAGAATTTAACCCTCCCTCCCCCACTTCTATCTTTCTCCAATCTCTATCAAGAAAATTTTAAGTGGAGTTTTCCATTCTCTCTTTTCTCTGTCAGAGGATTTGTGCTGGTCAACATAAAATAGTTGTATGTCGAGTTAGACATGAAAAGGTGGTACATATTTCAAGTAGTCCAAAACGGACCTGGCCAGCCTTCATTGTATTTGGACAGCCACTGGTGCCAAGTTAAAATACCTCAGAATTGGTGGGGAAGGGGAACAGGGACTATCAATCCTCCACCTCTGCAAAAAAACCTCTTCTTTCACTCTTCTCCAGGTTACTACCACCACCACCCTCCTCCTTCTCCTCCTGCTGCTACTACACTGTAATGTGTGTGTGTGTGTGTTTTGTTTTTTTTGTATGCGTGCGTAAGATTTCCATCCCTTGAAAGGACGGAAAGATCGGCAACTAAAACAATAAAAATGTAAATATTTTTTGTAAAATGATTTTTTTTTTTCCTTCACAGCAGTTTTTTTTTTTTTTTTTTTTTTTTTTTTTTTCCCTCCCCCTTTCAAGTGCAGTTATTCTGGTGACTGCATTTCAAGATCTGAGCCAGAATGTTTTTGCTACCTACTTCAATCCTGGTTATCATCCACAGTTGGTAGTTACGGAAAAGTTTTTCGCTGCCTTGTTCTTAGTACAAGGCCATTTTATTTCAATATTTCTGATACTACACTCTTCTTTCTGATCACAAGTAAAAGGGGGGGGGCAAAGTTCAATTTACAATACTGGCCAATATTATGAAAAGAGCAATAGTTAATAAAAAAGCCATATTGGCTCATAATACTGTCATACTCCCTGATAGATTGACATCCACAGCTATGAGTGTTTAAGTATACAGGAAGGATTGCATTTCTGTTTTGTTGAATTTTTTATGAAAATCTACAGGAAAACTGTTCTCTACAGTGAAAATAGGCATGTTTTGGACTGAACACTTCATTCCAACTTGAAACTAGCATTTTTAATGGGTGACTCTCATTTTAATCAATGGAGAACATTTTCCTCGTTTGGGATTGGAGGCTACAAATTGAAACTGGCATGAAATTTTACCTTAGGATGAGTCTAGTATGAACATTATCACAAAATCCTACCATCCTAGTAATAGGTGAGCTATGAAAGAAAGGAATAGTCTCCTAGTTGCATTTCCCCCATTATGGGCATTATTATATTCATGATATAACACCTTATTTCACAAAAGGAATGACAAACCTGCTGCTCAGTTTTATACCACTGCGTCATACAGAAAATTATATACATATATTTACACTTGTCTCGCACAGAAACTATAATACATTTACACAATAAGCAGTGTGAAAAGGTAACAAAAAGTAGGGTCTTACTTGTAATAATTCCCAACAGGAACTGGAGAAACCATATTTAGGACTCCAGAGTTGAGCAGACTGATATATCATTAGCAAGGACATATTCCTCTCAAAAAAAGAAATCACAAGTCATTGGTTTTTCCCAGCATGAGGACTGCATGCTGGAGATAGTTTCTATATCTGGGGAAATTATATTCCAAAGGAAAAATGGCACCTTGTAAGCTGCAGCACATGGGAGGAAGATTTAACCTCAGCACAGACTAAAAAAAAAAAAAACAACTGCTCGGCTTGACTCCTGAAAAATAACTGAGTAGCCACTTTGAAGTGATGTCACTAAGCAGTCATTATATGGCTTCCTCTCCACCAAAGGGAGATAATTGCTTTTTTGTATGCCTACAGTACTCCCTCCTTAAACAAATTTTAGAAGTTGCCATAACGGGTTACTTGTATTCTGATTGTTCTTGATATAATAGAAATGTAGGAACATACTTTATCAAACTACAATGTAAAAATGGGCATGCAATATATATTAAAAAGTACTAATTTAAACAATGTCCACTTAATAGCACAGAAAGTTCTTACTGTGTGGGGAAGCTGTATTTAGGATTCCAGATTCCAGTTGGCTGGATTTGTTTATGTCACTAGTGAAGATATATTTCTCTCAAATGGGGAAAATGCAAGCCAGAGATGGTTTCTATAACTGGGGAAATGTTTTCTCAGAGGAAAATTGGGTCATGGGCTTGTTACCTGCATCGTGTGGTAGTTGGCTAGGGAGAGGCGGCTTTAGACTTTTAAAAAAAAAAAAAAAAACAAAGGCTCAGCTTGACACTTGGAAGTTGGTTAACTGACTAACCACTTTCATTATTCTATGAAGTGATGTCGCTAAGCAGGAATCACACGAGTTCATTTCAACCAAAGGGAAATAATTGCCTTTTGTATCCCTACACTAACAAAATCAATTTTTAATGTTAGGTGATGCATTAAATCATGTCCTATCAGAGATAGAAAACTTTCCTTATTTTTAATTTTCATTTGAAACCATAACCTAATTGGAACTGTTTATGAAGATAATTTTGAATTCCGTTGGAAATGGTATTTCTATTATATTGAGTTGCAGAAAATACATTTAGGGTGGGTGATTGATATAAAAGCTAAAAAAAGTTGTTACCTATAGCAGTTATTGGGTTGTGTTTTTTTTTTTGCTTTCTTTCTCCCTCAATTTCCCCCAAGTCAAAATACAACTGTACTAGTGAAACCAAAAAATTAATTTGATTCAACCTGTAAAATCATTTACACTATTTACATCATTTGGGCTGTTGTCTTCATCTTTATTGCCATATTCATGATGTTTCAGCTGGTATACATTAGAATTTCAAACCAAACCATTTATTTAGTCAAGGAGAGGGGTAGATTGTTCTAATTCCATGTGCCGTGGTAAAAAAAAAATGGTTACTGAGACATTAGGCTTATAAGTCCTAAAAATTTACTTTCTGCTGTCCCTAGTAGATAAGTTACTTTTTGGATTACTTCCACCAATACTCAGTTGTGAGTTCAATCCATGTCCAAAATCTGGAGAGTTTAATTACTAAAAAAAAATTGATATCCAAGAAAAAAAAAAAGACATTTGCAATGATCTAATATATAAAATATTATAAATTTCAGCTTAGTATAACTTAGGAAAAGAAGTTAAATGTTGCTCTCAGCTAAAACTAAGGATGGCAAATTGGTCAGGCTTTTAAAATTCAAGAGTTCATGTCATAGACAGCTACACATTCATTTGGATAACATTTAAATGTCAACTCAAGAACAAGCAGGGGCATTGAAATGATTACTTTTTCTTTCTCTCCTGGTACATCATCCAATTTGGCACAATAATTTTAGGCTTGATCAGCCATCATCCCCTCTACATCCCTCTTAGAAGCTTTGAGTATTTGTGGAAAACAAGAATTCTGAATTGTAGGATATTTGTTTTAAATACTATAGAAAAAATATCACTGCATATGTTACCCAAAATTAACGTTCATTGTTATGAAAGAAATGGAACAATATTGAAGTTTTTTGGGGGTTTTTTTTCTCCCTAAATAAGGGAATTTTGGGATTGGAATCAATTTTTGTGTTGAGGAAAACAGAAAAAATATGCTTGAAAAAAAAAATTTATTTTACTTCCAAATTAATTTGATAAAAATTTTCAATGGTAAATTCTTAGTTCTCAAACTTTTTTCCTTTGATTTAATTTTTCATTTAAAAGAAATCCATTCAGTAAATCATTTAAAAACTTCAAAAATCAAAATCTTTTCTTTTAATTCTGGCTATCATCCAAATTTGGAAGCTTAAAATTTCTTTTTTTTTTTTTTTTTTTTTTTTCTTCTTTCCCCTCTTCAGTTGGATCTTATGCACTGTCTTCTGTTTTAGAAATGTTTTTCTCCAACAGCTTGTATCTAGCACACAGTTGTGTATACATCTGGAAAAAAAAAAATCAGTCAAAACTTGTTTAATTATCTACCCAAAAATGTCAAGGCATTTCAAAGAAAATTCATATAGGATTGTCTGTAACAAAAAAAAAAAAAATGATGAAAGCTTTTTTTTTTTTTTTTTTTTTTTTTTTTTTTTCCCCCCATCTTACATATACTTGTGGCTAGAAATGTTGGAATTAGGAAGCCTAAAATACTCTTACCACAATGAGCTGATCTCTGGGTGTCTAATGTTAGTATGCCATAACCTTATGGAAAGTTTGATTATGGGGTTTTTAGGATCATTTTACATTGAAAGAGGATATAATTGCTTCAAAAGTAATGCCTGTCTCCTATTTTATATTGACTTACTAGCAGTATGACCCATCTTCAACCAGGTGTTTCATTACTGGGAATTTTTGCCATTCAGTTGGAGCAGTTTAAGTTTAAAGTCAGCCCACCTAAAAATCAATATTAGTAACAAATATTGGGTGCAACTGAAGCATGTCTTCAAATGGAAGGGGTGGGTAACAATATGAACGGGAGGTCCGAAAACAGTGTTTTTGTGTTCTAAATCTTGTTTCAGCAATAGCAGTATAGAAGTGTTTATCCTCAGCCGTTGCATCCTTTGATCATTGTTTTCAGCTTCATGCACAGAAACTTTCAGGTATGCTCTTCTGGAAAGCCAATGGCTATGTTGATCTTCGGCTTAAGTGGCTCTGGTTGAGGCAAGCAAACTGAATTTTCTAAAGATGATTTGTTATCCCTTAATTCGCATGGCAGACCTGGCAGCAGCGGTTTTACAACCTAGGCAAATTCTTCTCTTTGGTATGTCTTAGTAAGTATGAATTGTCAAATGGAATGTACGAGCAAAAACCAGAAGAGAATGCTCTAAAGCTACAGGAATCACTAAGCTCAAATAACTTTAAGAAAGGTTGGAAAAATAAATGTTAAGTAATAAAAAAAAGCAAGCAAGCTTACTATGGTGAATGCAATGCAAAAACTGACAGTACAATAAAAATTAAATTGGGAACAGCTATAAACGACAATGAAAGGAACACCTTAAAACTGTAATGGTCTTTATGCAACGGAAAAGGTAACCTCACTTGAGAGAGATTGAAAGCTTGGCCAAGAGAAGGGAATGTGTAAGCAGGGATGGACATACAGAAGTAGAATTAAATGGTAACAATGAGTTTAGGACTGTATAGACAGTCAGCATGACACTGGCAACATTTGAGTGAATGTATAAAGGGGGCTTCAAACAGGTGTTGTGTCCTGTAGATCATACATATGCATGTGAGACATTGCGTGTTGCAGGGCTACGCATTGCTGCACATGCTAATTATCAAGGTCAATAGCAACATGTCAAGGTGTGAATTACACCCACACAGCATGAGCTAGGATTGAAAGATTAAGTGTGAAAAGTAATATTAGGCAAATGTAACTGAGAGAACATGAACAAACAAAACCTGGTGAATGGACACACAGAGTTGCAGAATAAGGGGGTTTACTTGTATGCAGGCAGAATTGTGGTGACGGGGCACGTGACTGATGTCTTGCACCTGTAAAACTTATTTTGGGTTCACTACAATTGATTGTTTCACAGGAAAAATAACGAATATAGGATGTCCCTGACAAGTGTTATCATGTTTGAGGCATCATCAACCACTCCTCAAAAAAAAAAAAAAAGTTATTTTGCATGCCTGTTACCTCGTACAGCTGCACATTGAACACACCTGCAGATGCTACATGACCGTCCTTTCATTTTGCATCTTTTTTTGATAAATTTCAACTCTCTAAATTGATTGTACACTGTTTTTTTAAAGACATTAAATTTTGCCTTTGATTTTTGCACAAAGTGTAAAAATCAGTTTTTTTAATTTTTTTTTTTTTCACCTTCAAGGTTGCAATTTTTTCCAGCCAATTTGAACTCAAAACCAACACTGAAGAATTATCTATCAGACAAAAACAATTTCATTAAAATATGATGAAAACTGGAAACGCATAAACAACATCCAATTACACACACATTTTGAGAATTATAGATATTGATTACATTTTCGGGTTCTCTTCACAGATATGTTAATTATATTATAATATTATTAATAATTATTATTTATAAGTTATATAATTAATTATGTAAATTTAACTGGATAATAATATAATAATTTAAACTATGGAAATAGGTGGTATTGCTTCCAGAGCAGCTTTTATGCATGAAATGGAAAAAAAGGAAATCTACAACATACAGCTTCCTTTTAACAAGTTATTTTAAAAGAAAAATGGTTTAAGATGTTACTAATATATGAGATGCTGAAAAGTTCTCAACTCAACCCATTGCCCCTAAGAAACACCAGAATACTTTGTCTTTCTCTCTCTCCCCCCATTGGCTTGAGTTGGGAACTTTTTTCAACACTCATAATAAATAACTTTTTAGAAATTTCCATCTACACACAAAAAGTCTTCTTTTTATTATAACTTACATCTTTTGACTTGGGATCCGGTTCAGCAATACAAGTCATGGCTGAAAGATTTTCAAGCAGTTCATTGAACTCTCCATTGCCCATCAATCCTAAAAATGAAAATGTTGAAAAAGATTTATAGTAAATATTTACTAGAAGTGCAGACACTTGTGGGGGATGGGTGACAATCCTATTTTAAAAGTTCACCTGGTGCTGTTTAGTTTGCATTAATACTTTCCCAATTGCATGATAATTGTTTGAGAAAAGAGTGGGGGTGCAAACACTTGAGCAAATCACTCTCCTGTAATGATTCTCAGCAGAAATGGTTCTTGCTACAAGTCCATGATATGAACTTTCCACACTCCTTCCAAACCCTTTTGTTTAAAATAAACTCGCATCAATACAAGAAAAAGTAATAACAGTGAACTTGAGAAGTTTAATTTCCTGAAAAACTATTTTAAGAGAAAGATTTTAGGAATTTTGACTAACATTAACACTAGTCAGTGGATGTTCCCTTTATGGAAATGGCTAATTGCACCATTACCATGGTGAAAATAATGAGGAGGGAAATATATATATAATAGACTCGCTTGTTGATTGATGCGGGCTGGGGACCCTTTTATGATGTATGAGGATCAGACAACTCAATTCGTAGGAACTGACAGCCAGGCAACCTGCACATATTTGATTATAGTGGTGAAGGCTTTGTGCAGAACCAACCACACTTTTTGAAGGGCCAAATACAAAGAGACCTGGTGCGCCATATGGCACAAGGTCCTTAAATGACCTGCCACAGGTTTTGAATTCAGAGTTGTCCTTCTCCTAGACCAGTTGCTATCAAAGGCTATAGAACCCAGTCTGTCCTCCTATTTACCTATGGTTGGTGGGGGGGAGAAGAGGAGGATTCATACTGTTCCCAAGGGTATTAGCACATAAGTGAATGTAATTGATTCGAATGGAATTCAAACTCGGCTCTCCGATTCCTCAATCTGAGGAGGCATGGTGGAGTAATAGGTAGGAGCTTGGATATGTGTGTGTGTGTGATATATATATATATTATATATATATAAAATATACACACCTGGTGTATCAAAAATACTTTTAAAAACTTTAGGAGCAACAAAACAAGGACAAATGTCCATATAAAGATATGTCCAAAAGACCATCATTATGCACACAGCAACTCGACAAATGTTCAAAATATCCTCTGCTTGCTTCTACACATGCATGCACATTTTAGATCATTGACGTGCAGACCCTTTCCAGTACTCCCACACTATGTCAAATGATTTCACAGGCCCCTATGATACATTAATGTACCATCTCTGCATTATTAATGTTTGCTGCATGAACCACTTCTTTTGGGTGGCCCAACAGATAAAAATCCAGAGGATTGAAGTCAGGGGAATGTGCAGGCCATAGAACCAGTCCTCCCCTACCTATCCATCTTTCATGATAGATGTCAACCAGTGCATCACAATGTGACTAAAATGTGCTGGAGCCCCATCTTGCAAGAAACATGCATCTTCATATTTGCAGGGGTACATCCTCTAGCAGGTCTGGAAGGAAATGTGTTCAAAATAAATCACCTGTAAGACATGTTGGGAGAACATATGGACCTACCAGCCCACATTAATCAGTAAACTGATGCTGGTGTCTAGCCTGTATTGTGTCATGGGGATTTGGATCCACCCACAAATCTTGGTTCTGTAAATTTGGATGACAAAGTGGAAAAATTTTACTTGTGACACATTTCATCCTTCATTGAACTAAATTTGTTATGTTAGTAGAACAACACATGCACATGACAGGGGAGCTGGGAATTTTATTTTTATCTACAGTAAATTAAAGATTTAATGAATTTGGTGGAATTCCCACCACCCCTCTGTTGTGAGGATCCTACCAACATAACAAATTTAGTTCAATGAAGTCCTGAAGGATGAAACGCATCACAAATAAACTTTTTCCACTGTTATACAATTTCCTCAATACTGTTCTTGAGATTTTATATATAAGTGAACACTCAGAGGCAACAGATTGTTTCATGCTAAATGCAATCATCAGGTTTACCTGACACATGTCATAGAGTATCCCCCAGACAAGGCTATGCCCGAAGGGCAGAGTCTCGTCTCTGGGAAACTGACTCCATTTTTACATGGTCTATAGGGGATTTTTGCCCAAGCCTACGGGCTCAGATACCCCACTTTAAAACTCGGCCTGTGCCACAAGTTGCTGTGGGTAAGTAATCAGGCCACATGTCTTATTAAAATTTAAACAAGTTTTGTCTACTTATTTTTAATAGGATCCTCTTGTAATTATTAAAAGAAGAAAGAAAATTACCATGTTGATGAATATTCATTTTATTCAGAGTATTTTCAACATAAACTTTTTTATGAAAATAAACATAAACTAAATATTCTTGAAGCTGTCTATATTAAAAAACTGAAATCAACTCTTAATAAAATTCATAGTAAATCTCATCATGCGGTAATGATTACATATTGATGACGATTTGTAACAAGTTCTATTCTTACTTCATATTCTACAACTTGTCTCTAAATTTATTTAATTCCCTGATATATTTATTGAAACTTACTTCTTCAAGTCCGTTATTGAGATTTGCTGAAATTTATTGATTTTAAAAATTTAGAAATTCTCCTTTTTGTCAACCTATATATGAGATATTTTGTTTTCAAGTGTAGACCAGTTCTTAACATGATTATCTGGTTGTTAACAAAATGATTGGCCATTTTTAACCATAAATATTTAAGATGTCACAGTAGGGCAGATTGATTTTTCACTTTTTTTTTTTTTTTTTAAAAAGAAAATCCACATTACACTTAGTGTAAAAGCTGGAGTTTGATGTTATAAGTACTGACATCAAAAATTAGATTCATAGCTTTTACAAATTTATGGGCACTTAATTTTAAAGATCATCTGAAAAAAAAGTACAGAAATACCTAATTTCCGCAGGTTTTTGCTTACAAACTGACTTCAGAATTTTACTATTTCAAAAATAAATTCAAATAAAGTTGATATCTTTTGTATTAGATACACTGAATGGAAAATATATTCAAACCAGAAATCTAATTGTGAATCACTACAAACAAAATATGCAGTTTTTTTATTTTACTGTATTTAATAAGTAAAAACTAAAAAAAAAAAATGTAAAAGATTGCAAAAAAGGCTACTCAATGAATAAGATTTATCATTTTTTACATCATTTGATAGATCATAATAAAAACAAATAATAGGTAAGAGTATATAGTGCCCTAATACTGCTTATAATTTGTATAGAGATTTTCCAAATGTAGCTTAGATGTGGCACAAGGCCGAAATTGGGAGGCACTCCATGAGGATTGAACTCGCTTCTCAGTCATAATTGTTGTAGTGAGACATGTTCATTAACCATTATATCACCTCACTACTGGTTTATATCAGAGGGTAACCCCCAGATGTGGCTATTGCCTTTGGGCAGAGTCTTGTCTCGGGAAGCTGACTTTTTTTTTTTTTTTTTTTTGCCGAGCCTACGGGCTCAGATTCCCCACTTTAAACTTGGCCTTGTGCCACATCTTGCTGCATGGGGCAGCCAGTAAATAATCATTACACCACCTCATGGTGCCCTAAATTATAATATGTATATAAAATCATCAAATGCTACAAATTTGAACCTAAACCTAATCTTTTAAACTCGTTTTCTCAAGAAACAGTAATGATTTGAAAAAATGTTTTGTGTCATTATTTATCATGTCAAAATCCCAACTTTCAAATTGAGTGCAATACCACAGTTCCAAAATCGACCTGCCATAATGTTACAGCTGAAACCATTCATTAGTGAAAGTAAGCAACAATAGAACTGACACCATATTGCCAGCAATCTAGCAGTGAATTTCTGCCATCAAAATAAAAACTGGGATCATGCTGTCGAGCATTTTGAACTTAGTTTGCATCAGCAAAAGTGATAACAAGTAGAGCACAGTGAATAGGGAGAGTAACGACTTTTACTGGGTGGTCTTTGGATGCACATGACCTTTCAGTAGCATGTAATAAGATAAGCATTTGATTCACTACTGCTGGCCAAAGTATTAGCAATTTTTAATGCATCAATTCCAAATTAAAGCAGAACTCTGCTTTGATGGTCAGTCCAAGTTGTAAGAGGTTGTATTGAATTACTCCATTACAGCATCAACCAATAGTCATGATGGTCTTAGGATGGATGCCCATTAAACCAAGTGAATAACATTTCATCATTTCACCTAAATTTACTCCACTCCTGATATGTGTTTGTCCTCTCAATGATGGTCTTTGCCTCTACTATTATGACTCTAAAGCACATTGCAGACCTCAATTGGAGTTTGTATGTGTCTATATTTCTGAGATGAGGTATTATGTACACTATTTACATTATTTGGACTATTGTCCTCATCTTTGTCACCATATTTATTACGTTTTGGCTGTTGTACGCTCCAGCCTTCTTCAGGTGGTTGGAATGTCGAATTGAACCCTTTATTTCGCTCACTGGGGTAGACTGTTCTAATTCCATATGCCATGTTTAATGGATGTAAGTTGTCAGTTATCGCAAAGACACATGGCGCAGTGGATAAAGGCGTTAGTTGGATCCAGTAACAGGACTCAAAGAGTTGTGAGTTCAATACCTGGTTAAGGCAATGGAGAACTTGGAGAGGGGAATTAACAGGAGATAACTGACAACTGACATCCATTAAACATGGCACGTGGAACTAGAACAGTCTACCCCAGTGAGTGAAATAAAGGGTTCAGTTTGACATTCCAACCACCTGAAGAAGGCCAGAGTGTACAACGGACAAAACATTGTAATAAATATGGCGACAAAGATGAGGACAATGGTCTAAATAATGTAAATAGTGGAACTTGTATATTTGTACCATTGCTAAAGATTCTGGAAGAATAGTCAGTCCCTTGTACCACTCTGGAAAGTACCTGATGCCATCTGGCATGCTGTATCTCTACAAGAGCCAGATCATACCAGAAATTCTCGTCATGTCTGGACTGGTGCTACCCAGTGTTCACTTTCCAACTTTGATGGGAGTTCAAAAGCGATTATGCAACCTTTGGGCAATTATTTTCCACTCTGCAACTCCTTTCCTCACAGATGAAATATTGCCATCTTCTTGCTATTCAGTCATCATTTTCATAGTAAATGTTCCATTCCTTAGTTCCACCATTTCAAACTTTTAGAGCTAGGACCTGCCATGTCACATACATGGTGCCAAGTCATCCTCATTCCCTTTGTATTTTATTAGTAAGGAGGAAGCTTCGCTCAGATAACTTCTTCCCAAAACTCTCATATTGTGGAACACTCCTGTGAGAATCCTTCCCTGACCACTATAATCTTAATGTCTTCAAGCATTATCTATCCTACATAATATGAACTTCTTACCTCCTCCCTTTACACCCTTACAACAAACTCATTCAGTAACCCTCTACTTTGAGTGGCTCTTGAGCATTGTATTGGATGAAGAATAGTATTTTTAAAAAAGTTTACCTTGGAGATCCAGATTGCCAGAAACAGGCACTTGATGAGTATCAAACTCATTGGTAACCATAAATAAGCTCATTAACCATTACCCTACTCTAAGACGGCCTTAAGCACATTACAGGTGGCAATGGTTTAGTTTGAACTTGTAGAGTATGATACAAAAATGGCATCTTTTGATTTGATACCTTATAAACTAAAACTATAAATGTAATCAAAAGCTAACACCCAAAAGGAGCGACTTACCATAATTTCCCATGTATAATACGCCTTCATCCATAATACACACCCCTAAAATTGAGCTGAAAGTGTGGGAACATGCTTCTAATCACACATAATATGCACCCTTTGTTTGATAATCAAACCCTATAAATTGTACCTCTCCAATTTCATTACAGCCAATGTTTCCTACTCTTATTCAAGCTGTAATAGAAGATATATATAAAAATTTCCGATCATCACAATTCTAAAAGGAAACTTAAATACCTATATTGTGCCTACCGCGTAGACTCATTAACCTGTTTTTGTTTGATAAAATGTAAAGTCTACTGGATCTGTATGTAGTTTTTCACAAAAAAATGATTTTGAACATAAAATACTATTATTCTAATTTAGTTTTATGTAATTTAGGTACATATGATTGTATTTGACATCCTTATGGGATCACAATCACCGAATGTTAGTGTCAAATTCTTGTATGTTTGTGGTGAGTAGTCATTTCACAACTGAAATCGACCTATGAAATGGCAATATTTTAAAGATTTTTTTGTATCTGTGCATAATACGCACCCCTAATTTTGCTTGTTATTTTTTTAGAAAAAAATGCATATTATACATTGGGAATTACAGTAAAAAGAAATCATTTTAAAACTATGTGTCAGATTTTATAATGAAAGTTTATTTTTGCAATAAAATTTGTATGAATCAATCACATTGGTAAAATTTTAGGATATAAGTAAGAGTAATATATCAGGTGCATTTCATTATTTAAAAACAAATGCTTTTATATTAGGACTATTCTACTCATCTTGGTTGTTATACTCATAACATTTTGGCCAGTGCACTCTCCAGCCTTCAAAAGTCTGTCAGAATTTTGAACTAAACCCTTTATTCAATACACAGGTAGCTCATTCTCATTTCGCTTACCATGCTTAGGAGAGATTTTATATTAGTCCACATGGTCAAACAATGTTTGCTGGTATAATCAACCTATTAACAGGTAAATCTCCATTCAATGTAAAAAAAAAAAACAAAAAAACAATTAATGAAAAAACTGACTTTGTGGAGCCCATCAGAGATAACTCCCATTTATACAAACTCAATGTTGTGAGATTGTTCACTGTTCCACAGATGAAAATGCATGGTATCTGTCTATATTACTGAGATGAGGTATTATGTACACTATTTACATTATTCAAACTATTATCCTCATCTTTGTTGCCATATTTATCCCAACGTTTCAAGCTGTTGCATGCTCCGGCCTCCTTCAGGTGATTGGAATGTCAAACTGAACCCTTTATTTCACTCGCTGGGGTAGATTGTTCTACTTCAAGGTTCCATGTCTAATGGATGTCAGTTATCAGCTATCTCCTGTTAATACACCTCTCCAAGTTCTCCACTGCCTTAACCAGGTATTGAACTCACAAGTCTTTGGGTCCTGTCACTGGATCTAACTAATGCCATTATCCACTGTGCCATGTGTCCTTAAGAGTTTAAACTCCACCAGGAAAATGTGAAAGTACATGCTGAATCATGTGAATGCGATATGACCTTAGATATAGTTCACAATAGAAAACAAAGTAGAAAATCAATTGGTCTTCATGGATGTACTTATATTTTAACACATTGACTGCCAACCATGAACACATGGCACAGTGGATAAAGGTGTTGGTTAGATTCAGTGAGAGGACCCAAAGAGTGTGAGTTCAATATCCGGTTAACGCAGTTGAGAAGGAAATTAACAGGAGATAACTGACAAACATTAAATATGGCACGTGGAACTAGAACAGTCTACCCCAGTGAGCGAAATAAAGGGTTAAGTTTGACATTCCAACCACCTGAAGAAGGCCGGAGCATACAATGACAGAAACATAATAAATATGACGATAAAGATGAGGACAATAGTCCGAATAATGTACATAATACCTCATCTCAGAAATATAGACAGACAAAAAAATTCTAGTTATAACAAAAATTACGCAATGAGTTTATATCATTGCTTTTCATTTTCTAATACATTTTCATCTGCAAATGCAAGCAACAAGTTTATTCATATTGATACTTTCCGTATGAAAACAATGTTAAGATTTCAGTTGAAGCTGTAAATTAACTCCTGAAAATATTTTGTTGGCTAATATAAAGTTGATGTTTGAAGTCAAATTTCGTAATGGACGTCTGGCAGTCAATGTGTTAAACAATTCATGACATTGTATATTGTAAGCCTCTGGACAATACCTGAACTTCAATTCCCATTATCCATAGTGTTAAGAAAAGAATAGTTTGTTACCTACAAAATTTGTCAAAACCTATAAATGGTCACCTAGACACACACCTACAGGTGATTAGCATTCAAAATACCTTTCAATGTAACTACTAATCACAAAAGTAACAAAAAAGTCAAAAATCTGCTCGTTTTGTGTACTATATGTAAGGAGTATATCTGAAAAGTTTCAGAAGGTCTGCAATTCATACATTGTAATGGTATTCAAAAGTTGTTCAACTCTTCAGAAATATGTCACCTGTGAATCAAGAACTGTGTATTCCATCCAATGTAGTTACTGCAAGATATACAAAGAAGAGAAGAGCTACACCTTAAAAAGTAAAATAGGATGAATTTCAAAAGGCTGTAGTCTTGAGACGGAGAGACTGAAATGAGGAATGTTTGATCATATATGGAGAGAAAAGGATGGTTATCAAGCCCTGTGGAATTAAGTCAAAATAATATAAAACAGCACTGAATAATAACAACACAACTAAAAGAATCAGTGCACATGTTAGACACTGGCAACCTGCTCAGTAGACCTAGCATAGAGATAAATACAATCTCTGTTTATGAAAGGAAGGATACTCAAAAAAATTCCACACTTGAGTCTCCAAAATTAAATGGATTAAAACATTGGTTTGTTACTTTGTTGTATTTTTCTTTTTATTATGTTATTAGGTGTTCAATCCTGCAGATGTTAAACTGAACTTGAAGAGTTCATTATTTTATGGGTGATGCCTTCATTGATATCGAGAAATATTTACATTATTATAAAGCAAAAGTTTTTACCCAAGAAAAATCATAAATTTTATAAATGATAGACTAACCGCAAAAGAGATGGATCCAATGCTCTGATTTGGAATCAAGTACTACGACTTCTATTTGCTATGTCCGTTCAGAACATTGACGATCATGGCTCCATAATTTCCTGTCTTTTTGCAGTTCTTAGTAAATTTTGTCTTTTCACTATCTCTCTGTTCTGTCAAATATTTACCCAAGTTTGTTAGGTAGGTTATGTGTAACTGGTCCTCTTACCTTCAGTATTGTCCTGGGAGTATCAAAATTTCCAAGCTCTTTTTCCTTATTATGTGCCCTAGAAATTTAAATTCTCTCTTTCTGATTCTAAGTATAAGTGTCCTTTTTGTTTCCATTTTCTCTAAAACTTTGTCATTACTCACATGTTCAGTCCATGATTTTCTCAGCATCCCTCTGTAGAACTACATTTCTGTTGCTTAAAGTCTCTTCATTATCTGTGAGGAGATTGTCAAGCATTTACTGCCATATAGGAGGACTGATATTGCATAACAGTTCAGTACTTTTTTCCTTGTTTCTACCAAAGTTTTCCTATTTCTTAATACTTTGCTTAGCTTTTGGAAGGCATCTTTTGCTAACCCATTGCACCTTCGGATTTCAATGTCACACTTTCCATCCACTGTTAAAA
Source organism: Acanthosepion lycidas (assembly GCA_963932145.1). Lineage (NCBI taxonomy): Eukaryota > Metazoa > Mollusca > Cephalopoda > Sepiida > Sepiidae > Acanthosepion > Acanthosepion lycidas. The sequence goes on from OZ010576.1 coordinate 15,513,075, forward strand.
TGCTTCCCAGATATTTAAATTGTTGTAGTTGCTTGATTTTGGTATCTCTAATTTGTAATTTGCATGTTGGGATGTGTCCCTTTTGCTGACAACTATGCATTTTATCTTGCAATTAAGGTTTAGTCCTTTCATCTTGCTTTCCTTCACTACCTTCTGTAGGAGTTCATGTAGTTTCCTTTCTATGTCATCTGCATATCTTATGTTGCTAAGACTATGGCTGTCAGTAATGAATTCTGGTAGCACTTCTAATTCTCTGAGAACCATCTCGCTGTATAGATTGAATAAGTCCAGTGAGAAGACACATCCTTGTCTTACATACACCTCTTTCTATTTTTGTATATTTACTGAATTCACTTTCTATCTGTATTCAGGCAGTTTTCCCCCAGTATAGGTCCTGGATTATTCTATTATCCTTTCCAAATATGTCAAGGTTACCTCGCAGTTCTTAATAAAATTTAAAATTAGTTACTGATTTAATAATCACCAAGCAAACTAGTTTGTGTTCACTTGTGAAAGAATCAATTTCACTGTCTTTCTTGTTGGTTCTTTCATGTTTGCTTTGGCAACAATAAAACTCTTCTTTTGTCATTGTTCTCTTCTCTATCTCTTGTGCACTTACCATTCATCCACTGTAAAAAAAATAAAAAAAATCAATCTCGACTATGCAAAAATTATAAGATCTAAAACAATTTTCCCCTTCACACATCGGTAATGTGATTTTTATATTCTTTCTCATGGTTGGAAATTTGCATATTACCAGCAAAATCTCGTATTTGCAAGAATGTAACATTCTTAAATATTCACCTTATGAATAGCCATCTTTTTTCCTTTTGGTTTCTTTATATTTGATGTAGCAAGTGATTTTTTGCTTTATTTGCTTTTTGCTTCAGTTCTCCAATCACACAAACCATTGCTAAATTTTGTCAATGAAACAGAAAAGGTTGTTAAAAAATAAGTAAATCATTAAAATCACATTTTTATTCCTGTTCTTTCTGTATATAAAAGTGAAAATCAGGTCCTACCTCTAGCTGCTTGATAGGCTGCACCAAGACTTGCAGAGTTGGCAATATCTTGTGTATAAACAGGAGCATTTAAGATATCTGACATAATCTGAATAGGAAAACAGATTTCATTAATAAGAGACATACATTATCTTGACGATATTTTGACAGTTTTAAGAAAAACTTTTTGAATCAAGATAGCATTTTGTTTTATAAAAAAGATTTTAGCAAAGACTATGGTAAATATATGTCAATACAAGATTGTAGCAAAGACTATGGTAAATACATTATATATGTCAATACAAATTTCACAAACAAAAATGTCAGTTACTTTAACTAGAAACAAATAAAGTTTGAATTAAACATAATAATTGGCAGTTAAGATTAATTACCAACTTGTCAGGTCAGGCATAGGCCTGCTCCTGGTAACATGTAACACAATACAACCTGTGACATGGATGGGTGATTGGTGTCTAAACCAGCTCTCCCATTAGCTTTTCTGTTCATGAGGAGGGGGATATGTCACCCCCACAGGATTAAAAATGATATCTGTTAAAGGGTGAATGGCCAAAATGTGTATAAGTGTATAAATGGAGTGATAGAAAAACAATTGATCTTTTCACTGCTTGAAGAGGCCTTCATTGGTAGAAACCGCAGAAGCAGAAAAGGTTAGTGTTTGTAATATTTTTGACCTTTTATTAATAAATATATATATATATGCCAACGTTTGTAGTGCAACTTAATTATTTGGTTTATATATATATATATATATATATAAAGGTTAGGATAGAGTCTGAAGGTTTAGATGGCAAGTTTCCTAGAGATGGCGTCTCAATAAGAACAATCAGTGTACTTGGACTATGGTGAGTGTCTGAGTTTGGCATCAGGAAGAGCATCCAGCCTTGTAAAGCTTTGCCTCAGTTCATTGACAAAAGATCCTTTGTCAGGTAGGAGCCACCCTATTTTGAGCCAGATTAAGCCTGGTTCTGCCTCAACAGAAAACATAGCTATGTATTGCCAAGAGTAGTCACAGAGACAAACTTCAAAAGTTACTTCTGGCCAGTCCCTCCTGATAATTACATCATATATACACCTTGTGGAGATAGGAGTCCACAAAATAAATATGTATAAAATTAATGATACAGCAAATTCCAACCTATTATAGATATATATGTATGCATGAAAAAGGCAAAAAAAAAAATACATATATTTTTTATATTATAAATTAATTGATTTAAAATATGTTTTTTTTTCGCTACACAGTTCTAACCATGTTTCAAAAATGGAAGCGAGTAACTTAAATAAGTTACTCCAAAATTTGCTTGAGGATGAAATGGAACTAATGTCTTTAATTTAATTACAAAATTAAATTCAGAGCTTTTAGCTTCCATTTTTGAAACATGGTTAGAACTGTGTAGCGAAAAAAAAACATATTTTAAATCAATTAATTTTTAATATTAATACTCTGTAAATTTGCATTGAGCAATATTTTGTAAAAATAAAAATATCTATAAGAACACCGGATTATATATCTTACTGTTTTTTCTTTTTATTTATATATGCATATATTTTTTATTATATATTTACCTTCAAGATGATTTTGTTTTGAGATGCACCACCTGTGGCTAAAACTCTGGTTTTTGGTACTAGAAAGAAACACAAAAAATGATTCATCTTTACAAATATCTCTGAATATAAAATAGATGAGTTAATAATTCTAAGAATTGTATTTCTTAGCCATTAATAAACAAATTCTTGTTAAAATTTGTCCATATCTCAGTATTTTTTTTATACTCAAAATAATGTGGATAGGAGATTTTCTGTTAATTAAATATTGATCCCTTAAACCATTACTTTTTCAAAGGAATAATAGAGACATGCATCAAGATATATATTGAACAAGAAACTCCTCTTATTCGTCAAGTCTTCAAAAATGAAGTACAATAGGGTATTTTAGAAGACCAATGATTCTAATCATGTTGTCAATGCAATTAAACAGTGGTTTGAAAACTGACCTATTGAAGACATCTTGAACTTGATTGAAAATCTGTGCCCATGTGTCTCATCAGCCAAGTAATTTGAATGAACTGAAGATCTGCCAGGAAAAAGTATCCCAAAATACCAGCAGACAAATGAAGCTTGTGGCAAGTGGAGTTCATCATTACAAGCAGAGGCTATTCCACAAAATATTAGGCTCAGCCTGTTACATCTTTGTATTTAACACTTTTTTTGCCATGTCTTTTCTTAAATGAATCTCTTATAATGTAAAGATGAAATCTATATGTGTAATCTTGAGGAAAATACTTAGTGTACAGGTAGGTAAGTAATACAATACACTGGTTTTGTGACATGTATTGAATACTTATTTTCCTCACTGTATACAATGGACCAGAATGTTGTAATATACAAGATCTGATCAAAAAGTAAAACTACAACACATCAATTCAGCATTTAATCTACTTCAAATTTGTTCCCTTCTGAAGCCACACACTTTATCCAGAATCATTTCCGTTCATGGAAGTATTCCTGGAACTCAATTTTTGGGATAGCAAGCAGCTGCCCCATCATATTCCCTTGAATTTTTTTGACATCTTGAAATCTTGTTCCTTTCAAGTGGGATTTGATTTTTGAAGAGAAAAAATTGTAAGGGGCAAGAGCTGAGGTATATAGTGGTTGTACAACTTGGGAAATGTTGTACTTGACAAAAAACTGCTGCATCAGGTGTGATCACTGATGAAACCTCTGTTGTGTTGTGAGCTGACCACACTCTACACACTTTCCTTCCAAGCACTGCTATAAACAACAGAAGTAAGCGAGAATGTTATAACATAGTGTGTATGTGCAACAGAGTTCAAGGTCAATCTGTGCCAAGCAGATTCACTTAGCATAATTTAACAATATTTTTTGATCAAACTTTATATTCTCAAGGCAGCTCCTTGAATTCAGATATTATATTAGTTCTACTTAAAGTCAAACACTTTCGGTTAAACTCTGTTGGTATCATCAAAACTTGTAAATGGTTGTGGGTGATTTTTTGCTAATCTATAATTATCATAAATATATGACAGGAAAGCCAGAGTTTATTTGTGGCTTCCAGGCTTTTATTCATTGTTTGGTTTTGTACTTTTTCTGGATACATTTTTTTTTGTTTTAACTTTAATACATTCTGTTAGTGGCATTTATATTTTTTTTTAATTTAAATGCAACGTCAATCACTATTTTCTGTCTTCCTGAACTGCATTCTTTTATTGTCCTTTCTCCTCATTAAAGTCCATCCTGGGTATGACGATAAACTGCATCTGCATCCTGAGTAAGACAATATACTACGTCCAATAGCAAGGCCTCTGATCAGGAGGTTTTGAGGAGCGTGGAACCACCTCTTAATTGATGGTATTCCCAGGTCCACCCTGACCCAGGGTGGTAGCACCTGTTAGGGTCCCAGCTATAGGCAAATAGTTAACCCCCAAACTGTGGTAAAAAGCATTATAAAAGTGTAAAAATATGTTTTGATACCATAAATACTTTGCAAAAAATTATTACCAGAAATAAATTTTTGAAAAAAAAAACTATTAACAGCAATATATTTTTGAGAAAAAAAAACTATTACCAGCAATATATTTTTCAAAAAAAAACTCACCAGCAATATATTTTTGAAAAAAAATATTACCAGCAATATTTTCTTGAAAAAAAAAAAAAAAAATATTACCAGGAATACATGTTTTAAAATAATATTACCAGCTATACATTTTTGAGGAAAAAATATTACCAGAAATAGATTTTTGATAAAACAAAATATTACCGAAAAAAAAAAAAAAAGTTGTCAGCATTAAATAACCCATTGAGGTTGATATGCTGTAAAACACAACCAACCTCATTAAAGGTTTCTCATTCTCTTTCATTCCCAGTAACCCCTTGCATCTTAGTAGCATTATCGCCTTGCTTGGGGTGGAATGATTAAAAACAAATACAGTTGCAGCAAACATTTTGAGAAGGTGCGACAGATAAATAACATTGCTTTTAATACAGACCATCTGTGACAGTCTTTTATATACGAATGTCAGAAATATATGACTCTCTTCATAAAGAAAATATTTTCCTAACATTCTATTCTATAGAGAAACAATAACACTGATAACTTTCAGATTGAATTTGTTTGCAATCTTTCTACAAAGTATTCACCAAATACCTGCAAAATATTGGATATCATCTTTTCTATTTTCTATCTTCAGGTTGGAAAAAAAAATTCATCCATTTTTTTATATGAAACTAATAATGTGGATTTGATACACCACAAGCAAATAAAATAATAAAACTAATGAAAATTTGAAACATTACTTACAAATCTTGAATCCTAATGTTTCTGCATGAACCCTTCGAGACATTACTTGACCTTCGATAACAGCTCGTACTTCTTCCTCATTTTTAAATGAAGAAGAAACCTTTAAAATGCAAAGAAAAATAGATTGTTATGTTTTAATTACCTTAAATGCCTTCCACAAAACGTTCTTTTCTTTCTTGGTTGAAGTTAAATAGCTGTAAAATGGTAAATCAATGGAAAGAATTTGTCAATTGTAAAATAAAATTAGTAGTTCTTGTTAATTTTTCACCAGCATTTCTTTCATCTTATTTCCGTAACTTTTTATTTTAACTCTCACACTTATCCTACAGTTATTAGTAAACAGTACAAATCAGATATCTAATCTTGTATATGTCAGTGAATGTTGGAGGAGACTTGAATCAACAGAAATGTGATTCTGCAGAGGGATGCATGGACTGAACATGTGAACAATGAAAATCTTACAGAAAATAGGAACTAAAAGAACACTTAAAATCAGAAATTTCTGGAATCTCTATCTATAAAAGGCAGGATGTGTGTGTGTGTATAACGAATGCATGGCTGCAATTTTTGACAGATTTACACCAAAATTTACATGCACATGCTCCAAGTTAGCAGGAAGGCCAAGACCAACTTTGCATTTCCCAACTCCCATCAATAGTGGAAATAATCGATTTTTTCATGCTTCTACAGCAGTTTTCATGTAGTTTGCGGCCATTTTCTACTGGCCAGAGTGAGAGCATATAGCTGGCTGCCACGAATAGGCAGGAAGATTCTATTGGCCAGCATGAGAGCCAACAGCTGACTGACATGAATGTTAACTAGCATGCAAAAAAAATCGATAGCTGCATTCGTCACAAGTGGGAAAAATTTAAATTTGCATGGCACTTTACTCCAATTGGCTCATTCGCTTGCTTAAACTCAACGTTGATTCTGATTCTGCAGAACTGGGTTGGGTGTGAAAAAGTATTTATTGTTAACATTCTTTTTTCATTCGTTTTTTCCAGTTACGAGTCCTTTTTTAAAGCTGATCGTTTTGTGTTCATTTTGTTTAGTTCTTTTTTCGTAACAGATTTAATGTTTAGTATTGAGCTTAGAAAAAATTTGCAGTGACGGAAAATTATGGAGAGCTATGATTGCCCACATCCTAAAGGGATATGGCACATAAAGAATAAAAAATTCAGATTAACATCCTTAATCTTCACAAACCCTGTCTGTTCAGAGCAGCTGCTTTACTGATTAGGCTACAAAGATCAACTGCTTAGAAAAATTCAAATGTACCCATAAAGATTTCATTCTTTATTTTCCCCAATAGATTGTCATCTTGTTTATATACGCATTTAATATTTTTAGTGATATTGTTTGAATCTCTTTAATGAGGCATTGTTAGTATTCATTTTTGACTAGTATATCTTTCATCTAATTTCTGTTACTTTTTGTCACATCTCTCAGTCTGTTATTCAATGATTGTTATTATTTGAGGTAAAAATCAGTTAACTGACAAGATTGCAAATATTCTCAATAAATATTACATGTACCTCTTTTTTGGTCCTCAGGGGTGTGAGAAATGCTTCCTTTAGTTTTATTTTTTTTAATACCATGTCCCTTCAAGACATAGGTGATCACAGCACACTGCAGATTTCATTTCCTCCCTATTTATGAATTTCCATGACTTCTTAAATTCTTTTGGACTCCCATTTTCCTAGACAGCTGTCACCCAAGGCTAGAGAGCTCAGACTACCTTGCTATTTAACCTGTAGCTGTAGGGAGAAGAGAGGGATTCATGCTTTAACCAAAGATATTTGAGTAAAAGTGAACACAAGAGACTAAACAAGAATTTGAACTCTGCATGCCAATTCCATTGTCCTTCCTAAAAGCTATTATGCTACCCATACAATCTGTAAGTTCAGTACAAGGCCAAATTTAAAGATAGTACAGGGGTAGGAAGATTGTGTTGCACCAATTCACCAAGAGAGAAAGTCTTGCTTGAAAAGTGTTGTATAGTGTTGTTTTACGACACGTGATCAGTTGTCAACTTCCTCCCATCTGACTCTTTACTCTACACTTTATTTATCCTATATTCAACATATGCAAAATCCTATTTGCCAATCCCAGCACACCTCCCTGAACTGAATAGGTTTAATACCTTTTGCTGTTCTGAATCTTCTTCTCCAACCTCTTTCCTCCTCTCCCCTTTGAGGTCTATGAACTGAACCCTTTATTTTGCTCACTGGGGTAGACTGTTCTAGTTCCACTTGCCATGTTTTATCCATTAAACATGGCAAGTGGAACTAGAACAGTCTACACCAGTGAGCAAAATAAAGAGTTCAGTTCAACATTCCAACCACCTGAAGAAGGCCGGAGCGTACAACGGCCAAAATGTTGTAATAAATATGGCGACAAAGATGAGGACAATAGTCCGAATAATGTAAATAATGTACATAATACCTCATCTCAGAAATACAGACAGATTCTGAAATTTTGATGAAAATCAAATCCTCCAATTCTTTGGGGTATGCCATAACAGAAATTTTCATTATAGCTTCACAACCTGCCAAAGCTCAAAGTCAGTTATTTAATTTTCTCTCCCTTTTGCCTTGCTGTCTTTCATTTTTTTTAACCTTCACCTGGGCTGCAAAACAGTGGATTCAAGTCTTGACAAATTCTGGTTCATCCAAGTGACTTAAACATCCTATCAACGATGCCATATTGTTGTATAGTGTTGTTTTACGACATGTGATCAATAGTCAACTGCCTCCTACCTGACTCTTTACTCTACATTTTATTTATCCTATAAACAACATTTTAGGATTTTACCCATTTGCCAATCCCACAATCTTGTGGGTCGATGTATGCATTGAGACATAAACATGTGTGTCTCCTGAAATGCTCACAACAAGCATGGCAGACTTGGGATGTGAGTCCACGTAAATAAATGGAAAGAAACAACAAGAACCAATATATATATATATATATATATATATATATATATATATATACAAACAAATGATAATATATTAACAACAAAGATATACAAGCAACACAGACAATAATGTGTGTAACAAATGAATGTGAAAAATTTTTGGGTGCAAAATACGTGTAGTGAGTGAATGTGCATACGTACATATGTGTGTGTGTGTGTATTGTCCATGTGTTTCCCAATGGGAAATACGTTTTTCTGCAAAAGATTTACATATTGATGTGTAAGTGGAAAAATTAAGAAGAGAACGAGAAAAATATCACAGAATATTTATAGTGCCAGAGAGCGACCCTGGTAGCGGTTTCAAAAATTAAGAGAAGGTAACGTGGCACTCTTTTCCTTGGCTTGAACACAGATTACTAGCATTGAAAGGAAATACATGACTATCCCAAGACTCATGAAATACACCCTACCATTGACTGTAGTTTTGTTAATAGACTAATCAAATGAATTTTTGGTCTAAGTGACCAATACAGACCTTTATTATTAAACCTGCACACATTACAATTTATGTTATGCTTTTGTTTATATGCAAATATGCTTTAGTAAATCAGAGATTAGTGTAATTTCCATTCCAAAATAAGATAATCTATGCAGTGGATATTTACTTATAAGAATCATTTTTTTCTATTTGATCTTTTTATATGCCATGTCCCTTCAGGTGCTTTCAAACTTCCTGTCCTTCATATTCTATTTACTTATTTAATGATATTTATGGACAGTGGTTCAAAATGAAGAATCAGAGAGCCAAGTTCAAATTCAAGTTGTGTTTGTTACATTCATTTACACACAAACACCATTGGAAAAGGCATGAACCTGTTGTGTGGGAATATGTAGCATAGACCCGATTTAAAGTGTATGAAACATACAACATAAATATATGAAAAGTTAAAACAAAACACAAATGTCTTCTTATAAAAACACTTGTATATATATTTTATATTTGCAATTCTTAATACAGGGTTTGCATATATCTACTTGCAAAAGACTGGATACCAAAAACAATATAAATTTTGTACTTATCTGTTTGGTTGTCATAAGCCTGAAGTGGTACATCTTGTTACAGTAACTTCAAGGAGCAAAAAGAGGAAAATTAACTTTCCCACCTAACAATGTTTTGTGTGGATCACGTGACTGTCTTTTATTCTTGTGAATATTTATAATTAACTTTTATTTCTATTTATGTTTTTGGGTCAAAGGGAGATAACTTTTTGTCTCTTGTGACAAATCCATTTCCTCCCCCAAACTATAGGTTAACTAGGACTTGTATCTGTTAAAATCAAAGTTATTCTCAAAAAATTGTTAATGCCATATTCATTTGCAAAAAAAAAAGAATTATTCTTACAATAAAATTATTCTTATAATTCAAAATAAGCTTCAGCTTTAAATAACCCACAAAAGGTTGATAAGCTATAAAAAAAACAAATCAGTCAATCAACATTATTTACATTATTTGGACTATTGTCCTCACCTTTCTTGCCATATTTATTACAACATTTCGGCTATTGTATGCTCTGGCCTTCTTCAGGTGGTTGGAATGTCGAACTGAACCCTTTATTTCACTCACTGGGGTAGACTGTTCTAGTTCCACATGCCATATTTAATGGATGTCAGTTATCAGTTATCTCCTGTTAATTTCCCTCTGAAAGTTCTCCACTGCCTTAACCGGGTATTGAACTCACACTCTTAAGGGTTCAGTTCGACATTCCAACCACCTGAAGAAGGCTGGAGTGTACAACGGCTGAAACATTGTAATAAATAAGGACAATAGTCCAAATAATGTAAATAATATACATAATACCTCATCTCAGAAATATAGTCAGTCAATCAATCTAATTATTTAAACTTTCAATATTCCAGTGAATGTTTAATAATCTCCTCACAGATGAAGAAGAGACTTGAAGCAAAAGAAATGTAGTTCTAGTGAAGGATGCTGAAAATACCATGAACCGAACATGTGTGCAACAATGAAGGCTTAGAGAAAATTAAAACTGAAAGGATGCTTATACTTAACATCGGAAAGAGTTGAAATTTCTTGGGTACATGAGGAAAGAGGGCTTGGAAAATTTGATACTCCCAGGACATTGAAGGAAAGCGCTACAGAGGAAAACAACATATAACCTACCTAGCAAGCTTGAGTAAGCAGAATACAAAGTTTAGGAGAGATAACAAAAAGACAAAATTTATTAAGAGCTACAAAGGACAGGATATCGTGGAGAGTCATGATTGCCAACATCCTAAAGGGACATGACATATAGAAGAAGGTTGTTAATTTTCTATTTTTAATTCATTAGGGATTATTTATTCTCTCAATGTAACCTATATGAAGAAACAGGAAAAATAATTATTACACACTGATTTATTTGGACTGTTACATTCACCTTGGTTGTTATAGTCATAACGTTTCAGCTATCATACCATCTGCCTTTCTTCAAGTGACTGCCGTATTCAGTTAAAACAGTTAAAACATTGTTACTATGACAACCAAGATGAGATCAACAGTTTAAATCAGTGTGTAAATCTATGTGTAATGCAAATTATTCATCTCAGGAATTTCGACAGAAAACAAAAAATCAACTTTGTTAAATTTATTTTAAATGTCTATCTGGTAATTTTAAAACCTAAAAGAAGGAAGTGACTAACATTGATTAATATTTGGCCTATTTTTCTTTCAGATGTATTTATAGAAATGCTTGATAAATGATATTTCATGTAAATTTTTCCAATTCAAACTTTTATCATATACATTCTCAAATTTGTTCACTACAAATTTCTCTCAAATTTGTTCACTACAAATTTCTCTCAAATTTGTTCAGTCCAGTTCTGTCCTGAAACTCCATTCAAAAAGGAAAGGCTTTTTACTAATTTCTTTGGACTAATTAAAATGGAGGGACTGAACAAAACAGGATGACATTGTTCTTATTCTGATCTTTATCCAGTTGTTAAGTTATTATTGAAAGTGATATCCTGTGATCTCACACCAAAACCCAAACAAGAATTAGGTCAACTCCCAGTGCTAGACTTACACCTGACTGACATCCTGAAGACCAACCACTGAAATGGACATTCCACCAATCCCTCAACATCCCTGTACGACATGCCAATAATAAACATTGTTCAAATTTAATCCTTGTTATTCCTTTCTCTCACTACCAACTACTTAATATAACATTTGCGTCGCCAATATACCTCCATTTATATCATCATGCATGGCTTTAATTACTTGTTTTCTCAGAGACTGTTGAGGTACGATGATATCTCCATTACAATTAATTCCTTTTTCTATTGTTAATTTGTGTCTTGACTCTTTATAAGGTTTCTCAGTCATAGAGCAATTACTCAATGTATTTCTCTTTATTCTATCCATAATTCTAGTCAAAACTGGATCCTGCCTAGTTCCCAACCTATGCTGATTTAAGGGTAATAAGTCCGTTTCTATCCAGTGCAAAATCATATCCTCACAATTTTCACTTGCTTCAACATTTTTACTCTCAAAATTTAATCGAGATAATGCATCCACATGCAGAATAGTATTTCCTTTAATATATACAATGTCAGAGACAAACACCATAAGCTTAATAGCCCATCTTAATATCCTGGCAGATGTGACCCTTGGCAATTCTCTTCTGGAGTTGAATATAAATTTCAAAGGCTTATGACCAGATTTTAATATAAATTTCCTTCCTAGCAAAAAATTTCTAGTGCTTTCTGTGCTCCACACAATTGTCAATGTCTCCTACTCAAAATTCAAATAATTTGCCTCCACCAATGTTAGTTTTCTGGATAAGTACATTACAGGGTGATCCTCCTGCAACAATATTGCAACTATAGCACAGTCACTGGCATTAGTTAACATCAATTCTTTCACTGGATCAAAAATTTATTTTTATTTCTGGGTGCAGCTATCTCTGATATCTTATTAATGAGTTTATTATACCATCTTTGGATAATTGATATCCTAGGTATGAAATTTTTTCACAATTAAACTTGCATTGATCCTGATTGTCATAACCATGCTATTTAATTCTCTCAAAACTTGCTGTTTTACTTTTGAGCTCTTCTTTACTGCACACACTAACGTCAATTGCGTCTTAATATATAATTATATTTTTAATACCTTCTAAAACTTTTTCAATGGCTTTTTGGAAAATGTGACAATGTTTTTACGCCAAACAGCAGACAAGTCCATCTTATTAACCCAATAGGGGTGTTCATTGTGGTGACTTTTTGAAACTTGCTAATGCTGACTTAAGTTCCACTTTAGCAAAGTATTTTATACGAGCCAACTCACGGCATGCTGTTTGAATGTTTGGCAATGGGAATGAACCCGAACAGATCTGGTGATTCACACCCACCCTTAAAATTGACACAAATTCTTAAATCTCCATTGGGCTTGCATATCATCATAATGGGTGAAGTCTAATTGCTACCACTCTAGTTGACTTTTTCTAATATTCCTTGTTCCACCATTTTGTTCAGTTTAGCAACCACTAAGGGTAGCATGTGAACAGGAACATTTCGCACTTGAAAATACATGGGTTAACTGCTTTCTTTAAGCCGAATACTCACCTCGTATCATTTTAATAATCCAATATCCAATTCTACAGACTTCATGGAATTTACCAGCTTTGATGTAGCCACTCTTACCATATCAATTCCTAAAAGAGCATGGTTTATCTTATCTTGAATCAGTTTTTTGTTTCAAACGTGCCTTCAAAGCATTTGAAAATTTTGATGATTGACCCACTGAATTGTTTCAACTGCTGGATATTACTTTTCTTTAACTTTGGTCTCCCCATTCTTTCCCCAAAATTCCTCAGTGCCAACGTAACATTACTTCCAGTATCCACCTGCATGAGTAAAGTTACTCCGTTCAACTTCACCATTTCCCTACTTTTATCCTGTGCTTTTATCTCAAATACTTCTGTATTTTCAATCGGAGGATCTATATTTTCCACTTTTTCCATTTACTTTTCATACATGCTTACCATCTGGAAATGATTCCTATTTTTACACTTAAACACCATTTCGGAAAGACCGGACACTTATTTTTACTTTTTTCATGTTCCTTATTGCAATATCTGCATACAAGTAAGGTTTTAGAAGCACTATGAGTCTCCATACTGCCCTCGGAGGCATTAAATTTTTGAATCAATTCCAATTGTTGTAAGGACTGCACACATGCTTCCAGATTCATATTATGAGATTGAAGCTGCTCTAGAATTTTACATTTGTATGAGATGTCAAACATTCCTTCAATCAGTCTTAGCAAAATTAGCTCATCTTTGATAGACATTTGTTCCAAACCCATTCTTTCAAACTCACAATATCTCGATGCTTCTTTCAAATGCTGTACATATTGCATAATAATTTTGCCCTGTCTCTGTCTACTTTTGAGAAATTTAGTTCTTTCTGCTATGACCAATCTTTTTGTTGGTTGTATATTTGTTTTTATGATGGCAGTAATTTCTTCATAGGCTAAATCTTCTAACACTTTGGGATAGAGCATGATGGAGATTTTTTGTGGCCTCACATCCCACTGAGGCCAAAAACAAATCTGTAACTTCATTTTCTCCTCCACTAGCTTTGGTTTCCTTCAACTTTTTCATTCTTGCCGATGCTGTGAAACACCTAAGTGAGATTTCAATATATTCAGGATCCTTCATCGTGGTTAAGTAACCAATCAGTGATGCCATATTGTTATGATAGATATTCTCTCTGACAGATGTAGTCTCATCAAGAGAAGATAACTCTCTTGCAGGTATAGTGATGTAGTGTATTTTTTCACACTTCTCACCTGTGGGTTTCTCTTCTGGTTTCTTGTTTCCATGCCTCCTATAACTTTCAAAAATTTACATGCAACATCAATTGCCATCTTCTGTCTTCCTGGATCCTGTTCTTTTATTGTTCTTTCTTGTTACTAAAGTCATCACATTCGCTTTCACTCCTAGTAACTACTTGTGTCTTAGTGGCATTAATGCCTTTCATAGGGTGAAATGATTTAAAAAAAATATTGTTAAGTTCATGTCTGCTGATAATCTGGTAAGTCATCTCATAGTGTATAAATGTTGAAACAATCATGCAAACTGTAGGTAGGTTGGTAAGAACATGAGCTTGCCTTGTGGATGAAATAGTTGTTTACTTCCTACTAAAACTAGGAGTAAGCATTCAGGATAGGTTTGAAATTGCTGATTTTCAAGAAAGACCACCCACACTTGGAAGATTGGTATAATATAATTTTCTTTGCCTTGTTGGTCTTTGGCTGTCTTCATGTAAGCAACATAAATCTTGAAAACACAAGTGACAAAATGTTTAAACATAGGTTAAAAAAACAGAATATTTGTTGATTCCAATCTCTCTGGGAATGACTGCAAAATACTTGCCCTTCTCCATTTTATAAGCAGAAGCATACAAATGCATGCTGGGACTTTTTCCTAGCCAATAAAATTTTATATTTCTTATTAGAGTTATGTATGTGAACTTAAACAAAAATTAGTTCTCAGTTTCATCTGACTCAGTCCCGGTCTGTCTTGTTTTGAAATCAAATCAAAATGTTTGCTTGTCCAAATTTGTTTTTGTGTGTCAACCCCAATTCTTAGTATGTAAACTTTTTGCCATATTACTGTTGCTTTGCCTTATTATTGTTAATTTGTCTTGTATATATTGTTTGCTTGCTTTATATTATATTTTTCTTTGTTCTTTTCTTTTCTTTTTCTTGTTATTGCTTATTGCAAACTTTGTCAATTCTGTTTGTTGGACATTTCCGTTACTTATTTTGCATTTGGTCATGGCTACTCACTCCACAGGTTATCAGGAATAGACTCTGTTTCAACAGTAACAAATCAAAATATGAACTATGGGAGATAATGATTTTAGGATAAATGCAAATCCAAAAATTACACAAAACAATCTTGGTATCATTTGATTGTTCCAATGATGAAGAGGAATGTGAAAAGAATGCAAACAAGTTTTTTGAATTAATCCAATTTCTTGATCAAAGTCAGTCTCTTATTCACAATATTCTGTCACAATATTTCAACCTGACTCCAGTTGTTAATGAATATAATTTAATTCTGCCTGTCTTGTGGCTGAGATAGCTGCATATTGTTCATTGGAGCCAGAGGTTGGATTTGGAATGTTTATGATAAAGGCAGGCAGCACCTCTACACAGCATTGACATAAATTCTTTTCACTCTCATTTGGATTTTTACCATACCCAGTTGATAAATATCTGTATTACAAACAAAATCTATTTATGACAGTTCTCTTAATGTTGATTTGAACTTGGCCAGTGTGCAATCTCATTAAATATTTATTTAGTTACTAATTTATATCAGCCATTTTCTCAATGCCCTGATGTTGGCAGGGTTTTGAATTTAGAATTATTCTTCTCCTAGACTGGGAAATTCTATCAAGTTTAAAGAGTCCAGTTTGCTCTATTATTTTACCCAGGCTAGAAAAAAAAAGAAAAAAAAAAGAGATAGGTTCATACCTTTCTCAAAAAGAATTTTACCCAGAGCTTGAAAGAGGAAAGAACAGACTGGTTCGTCCCTTTCCTAAGAGCATTAATGCAAGTAAATGCAACAACAATAGCTGGAACTTGAACTCAACCAGCTGATTCCATTTTCTGTAGTGATAACCATTTTATCACCAACACATCTCTCTCTCTCTCTCTATATATATATATATATATAATTAGACATTGAGATCAACACCTAACAGCCACAATCAGTTTCATGCTTAAAAGCAATTGTCACTCTATGTGTGTTGTGTTTTAGCTAGCTAGTGATGCATTATAGGTTGGTCTATTGTTCTAACGGTTATTGGCTGGGCAGTAATAGCTATGTTTCAAATTATTCTACGGGCTATTAAGTGGAAATAATTGTGTATCTGAATGCAGTTTTGTGTTTATTAGTGTTGTTTGTTAACTTTATTGTTGATTGCTTTGTTATTGTTTTTTTGCTGCTTTTTATTAATGTTTATTTGTGTTTATGTGTGCATTTGCAGTTTGTTAATTTGTTTATTATTTACTTAATTTATTTACTTATTCATTGTTTTGGATTAATTTATTATACTTATTTATTTATTCTTCATTTATTTATTTTTACTTTTATGTTTTTTTTTTTAGATTTTTAAGTAATGTAATAAAAATTTGTTTTCATGTTTGCATTGTCTTGGTCTTGGAAAGACTCCTTTTCTCCTCCAGACAGAGTTTACAGTTTTTAGATTTATTGTTGTAGGTTGATGCTGTTTTCCTTATTTTCTATTATATTTTTGGTGTGATTTGAATTTTTTTTTAATTTCCCATACATGTTTAGAAAACATTGTGCTGTTCACGTATTTACTATTTGTAAAGAATGTTTTATGTGCATAGTTACTTTATTTCCAGGTTCCTTCAGTTACTCTTATGTGTTTTTTGTTATCTTCTGATTTTACAGTGGCTTGGTATATTGCATTGTTCTGTAAGCAATTGCTGTTTAAGGGACATTCATTCTTTGTTCTGCAGTTAAATATGGGTTTGATTTTTGTGGCTGTTTTTTTGTTGTGTTTTTATTTATTATTTGTCATGTTCTTTGTAGTTGATTTGTACTGTGTTTTTTATTGAATATCTTGTGGAGAGTGCTTGATGGAGGGAAATGTTTCTGAATTTAATAAATATTTTTCCTATATTTAATTTGACATTTTTGTTGTACAATTGGTTGAACCATATGATGTTTCTTTTCCTGTTGGCATTTTTGTGCTGTGTGTATGTGAGTGTTGCTGAAAAACCACTATCTTTTAAGGCTGTTTCATAATCTTTCTTGTCTTTCATTGGAAGAATTATCTGATAATCTGCAGCTAATTCATTGTGCTTGATTATTGATGGTAGATGGTTGGAAGATGTGTGTATATAGAATAGTTTGTCATTAGATTTTCTATATGGATATCCACCAGTCTCCTCCATCTTTCATGGTCATGTATGGTAACCTGAGCTGCAACTGATCTGGTATAAGGTTGTTTCTTGCTGTGCTCATCATGTGGTATGTCTGGGTCATTTTTACCTCTCGCAGACATTATATATATATATATATATATATATATATATATATATATATATATTCTGACCATGAGGCTCTGGTTCTAATCTCTGTTAGGAAGGAGACTTCCTGATGTTATCGGTCTGGAGTGTGAACAATCCCAGCATGTGGCACTTTTGGAAAGTGCCTGAAAACCATACCACGGGTTGACCCAAGCCTTGTGAGTGAAACTGGGTAGACAGAACCCTTGGAAGCCGTCAATAGCTGTGCAAGCATCAAGTTACAAGTCATCATGACCGAGGGCTTGAGTGTACTGGCCTTGTTCAGATTGCTGATCATGCTAGATAACACGCTCTCTCCCACAAACAGTAACTAAAATCTGCATAGTTGCAGTATAAACCACACACACACACACATATAGTGTGTAAACCACACACACACATATATATATATATATATATATATATTGTGTGTGTATGAGAGAGGTTGTCTTGGGACTAAAATAGTTTTATATTTCTTATTAGAGTTACGTGTGTGAACTTAAACAAAAATTAGGATTTCAAATACTGATTTTCAAGGCCATTTACATTTAAAAGAATGGTGCAACACAATCCCCTGTTTTCTCCATTTGATCTTCTGCTAGATTAAGCTAAGCTTATTAAAGATATCAAGAAAGTGCATGCTGATATACAAATGATTCTTTTTTAATCACAAACACAATCTTTTGAAAACCAAAATAAAAAAAACATCCAATGAAATTTATATTTTTTAAAATCAACTCACACACTGATCTTCTTCATCAATCCGAAATCTTCCTTTCAGTAATGGCTGAATTTCCATCACATCAAAGTAAATACCTGAAAGGGAACAAAAATAACTTTCTGAAATATATATATGCATCCAGGGTGCTATAGAGAGGGTTGAGGTAATGACTTCAGCCCCTCATCTTTTGGCTGGAAATAAAGATTAAACAGAAGACTATTAACTTTAACCTCTTGGCTTCAATCTATGACAATGCTATCAAGCTGAGCTGTATCATTTCTTTAAAATCAATACTGTTATTAATTTTCAGAATAAATAATAAAACTTCATCTTTCATTTTTTTAAAGACTAATATTCAAAAATCTTATATAAATCTTATAGGTGGAGAGAATCTATAGATCTCATTCCAGAAAATATGTACAAACAGCAAAAAAACATCTAATTAAAATCCCCCCCAAATTTTTACAGTATGTTAATAGATTTAAAAATATACCCTTTATGAGATGATCAGATAAAGAATCAGGAATCTCCCCACTTTTGTCAGTTTCCCATTGTCCATAAAAATATATAAATAAAAATGAATTATAGTGTCAAAAAAATAATTAGAAATAATTATAATAATCATAAATAATTATCCTTAATTCACACAATCCAAACCAATGAGAATCGACCCCACTTTTCTCCTCTTCACACACAAACATGTGACATTTTATCAGGCAAGCAGTTCACACAGACAGAATTGTTAACACATCCACCAACAAAAATTTCATCTCCTTTTTCTTTTTTCAGGCCATAATAGTAACATTTATTTTTTAGCACTCAACAAAAATTTGAGGTAAGAAAACCTCAGAAACTTCTTGTATTTTCCAACTCATTACACACATCTATAAAAAAAAAAAAAAAAAAAAAAAACATAAGAGAAAGATTGTATACACTTTGCTTATTCTTTATTTTATCATTCTATCGGATTTGACCCCAAACTCACAATTTTTCTGAGTATCACTGTCTCTTGTATCTACAACACCCCATAACAACCAGATAATAAATAATATTTATTTTATTGTTTCCACGTCTTGCTATTTCTCATTTTCTACAAATATTTTTGTATTTGTCTATATTTCTGAGATGAAGTATTATGTGCACTATTTATCTTATTTGGACTATTGTCCTCATCTTTGTCACCATATTTATTACAACGTTTCAGCTATTGTACACTCCAGCCTTTTTCAGGTGGTTGGAATGTCGAACTGAACCCTTTATTTTGCTCACTGGGGTAAGGCTGTGGCCCAATACTCTACAGGATTAGTAACAACAGGATGACTTAGGCATATAGTATAATTGATAAACAAGTAATATAAAATTTGTAGTGATATACTGTAAGTTACAAGTGTGTGTTTTATTGGCTGTAATGTACCAGTGTGTTGATTGGCTGTAATGTACCAGTGTGCTTTGATTGGCTGTAAAGTACAAGTGTGTTTTGATTGGCTTAAACAGATTTAATCAGAAATTATTATAATAGAAACCAAAAATCTAAACCACAATCCGTGATTAAAAAGTTAATTAAAAGAGATGGATTTTTTTATCATTTGATTTAATTTTTTAAATATTTTTGATTCTTGTGATTACATTAAAGAACAAAAAATATTCTGAAACCATAAAATTTACTTACCATATATACTCAAGTATAGGGTGAGTTTTTATGATACATTTTTTTATGCAAAAAATAGGGAGGGGGGTGTCATGTCATACACAGGTAAGTTTTTTTGAAGAGGTTAAAAATCAGGCATGAATGAAAACAAAAGTGCAGTATCTAAATGATATTTTATGGTAACTGTTTTTCTCATCATTTTGGAGTAGCATTGTATAAAGAAGAATGAAGACTATTTATTTGCTATAAAATATGACCAGGATGATGGTTAGTATTGCAATATTTGACTATAATAGGTCTACTAGTATTGCTCAGAAACTGGGTCAATTTCTATTCTGTATGGAAAATCTAAATTTAAATTTCTTTCATTAAAAAATATACTAGTGGTTTTCATTTTGCATGAAACTGATTCTAAATATTATAAGAAATTTTAAATTGAATTATTGTCATTATCTCACAAGTTACTCAGTGTAATATCCTTATCTTTGCTGGTTTAATCACATTTCAACTTATGCATTGTGCACTTACCCCACCTTATCTACCAGGAGACTTTTCTATGGCAAAAATGCATCAGTACAAATGCAAACTAGGCCTTGGATTCGATGTGAACATGTTTGTCAACACCAGTTACATCCTGGTTTTTCCTGTTAGCAGTAGGACAGTTTGGAATGTCTAGCTAGATACGAGCCTCTCTGGAATTGCTCAAGATCTGTTTTTTTGTAATATGCCTCATGCCTATAAAAGCAAGGGGGAAAACAGCAGTAGGCACTTGGCAAGATATAATCTCTTGTGAAGTTAGTCCCATGGCCATTTTGTTCCTGTGGTTTCTGAGGCTGTTATTTTTTGTTACCTCCCGTCTCTTTTACCTCTCACCCTCTCATCTCTGTAGTTGTTGGGAGAGTAATCGGTTAGGCGTTTCTTCCCAATCTCAACAGACCCTTTGCTTACACTACAACATTTTCTTAACGCCCACTAGATGATGATGTATAATGCTGTTGTTATGGCCTGTTTAGGGGCCAGAAAGAAAGACACAGAAGACGAAGATAGGTTGAACAAGTGTATTGAAATAACAGATATATACAAAGCAAGAGTGTTAGAAGTGTCCATCCGAACAGTCAGGTTACACTGCGTCTCGGCTGCTCACGACTCTACCCTAGGAAGTCTCACAGTTAGTATTTATGAGAGGAGGAAGAGTCCATTCTACTGTAGGAGGGTTTATCACAACAGCTGTATAAAAGGAAAGACTATAAATTCACTTTCCTCTGTTTTGTCCTCTTCAACCTTAGAATGCAGAAGTGACAAGACACATGTCATTTTCCCTGCAGTGGAGATTTCTTTCTCTGATCAAACCAATTTAGTTTCAACCAAACTCTGTCACACATAACACAGTTTCCTCTCCTTTTGTAAGCTATGTTGTTCAGTAGTATAAATTAATAAAAATCCTCTGTGTTAAATTTATTTATTTTGAAAGTATTCCCCCAATTCCTGTTAAAATTAGTTCCTCCTTACCATTATACATTCTTTGGTCTTCTTCAAGTAACAAAAAACTACATAAGCAAATCTAGTGTAGAATTCAACACTATGAAGAGATTTGTATTCAGTAAAGTAAAACAACATATCATTGTGTCTGGTGAATGTAGTGAGAGAATTGACATATATATTCAATGCATGTGGCCAAGCAATTCTTTTTAAGACTGACTACTCCTCTTTGTAAGATCAAGACCCTGAACTTTTTAGATAAATGATGTAATGAATATGCATACACCTGGGTTCCCCCTCATAGTAATATGATTGGATGGTGTCAGCCATAAATACAGACTGATGTGGAGGTACAAAGACTACGCTTATTGACGACACCTATTGTCTACGCCTATTGCCTACCACTATGACGAAGACCAGTCCATTACGGTTACTTGCTAGATTGTCCTACCCGATTACAGTAGTCCAAAACCACTTTGCTACTTCGAACAGATATATCCCTTTCTGGGACATATCAATAAAAAAAGTGAAAAACCCAACTGATTGCAAATATATATTTCAGGTGTGTTGAAGAATTCATCAACCAAAACATTAAGTTAGAAAATGTCATGGATGAGGATACTAGTCTGAATAAATTTTGAAATAATATGTTTTTGAATAATTTATTTTGTATATGAAATAAATATACTGGGATTCTACAATGTTTTGTGAAGAGTAAAAAGTAAAGATTAAAGAAAATCATACAAAGATCCTCACCAATTTTGCCATTATTACCAGGGGGTGTGGTCATCAGATGATTAGTAAATTTATCCCATGATCCCTCTGCACATTGATCACGGATATTTTCTCGAGTAAGAGAGCCATTTTTGAAGCTGTTATATAAAAAAATTGCAATTTAATTTTAAAAAGATTAAGAAAATAGACAAAAACCAGTATGAAAAATGTATTAACAAGCAGTAAGATTTTATACATTTTATTTAATTCATACGTTTAATAATGTAGTTTATTTTTGTACTTCATATACAAGGGTGAGTAAAAAAGTAATGCAATTTATTTTATTATGTAAGAAATAAGGAATGCAATCCTACATATCACACATCAAAATATAGGTGTACATCACAGGTTCACTACTTCTCAACCACTTCTCTTTCAATGGCAGTGTTCCACCTACAAATGAGAGCATGTATCCCAGCTCTGTAAAACTCAGCTGGATGCTGATGTAGCCAATTCCTTACAGCAGTTTTCACTTCTTCATTGACACTTGGCTTAGAACCCTCAGACTTGTATTGCTTTGATCCAATGAAAGAGGCACTAAGCAGTAAATGTTATTACCATTTTGTTGACTATAACCCTTTATCATGATTGCCTTTTGAGTCTTGTTTTGGGTGAACATCATAAAAAAACAAAAAACAGAAAGCATTGTAGTGTTCAGTGAGATGAGGAGGTTCTGCTTTCAAACAAAATATAGTAATTTGTATGCACAATGTAAACTTGGGAACAATACTTATTTTGTCTACCAGCCTGTGCATTGGAGAAAATTTATCCACCATGCTTTTACTGCTCAGCTTTGAAGATCATTACAATAAAACATGGTTCTATTTTGCTTTTAATGTACACTGACTTGTTCAGATTTCCCGAAACATATATCTGCTCAATTTTGTATCTGAAATGTAAACAAAGTTATTTCTAAAGAATTAATGGATTTTATTTTTTTAATCCAACATATTTCTCTTACTTCAAATGGTATTTTTAGTGGATACCTGTATTTGAGTAGATGCTTCATTTTATTTTTATTTTGAACAGTATTTATTTCATTTCATGGACTGTGAACTCAAGAACCTTGCTTTATTGTGACACTCTCTGTAGCCAAATGGTAAAAGCATGCCAGATCAAACAGTGGTACTTCCTGCACGATGCAGGTTCAAACATGCCAGAGGGCACATTTTCTTTAGTAAGTTTTCACAAGTATGTTGGCCAGTAGATTAAATACTGTTTAAAATAAATGGAGCATCTGCTCAAATATGGGTGTCCACTAAAAATAATGTTTGAAATGATAAAAACATGTTGGATAAAATAATAAAATCCATTAATTCTTTTCATATATATATATATATATATATATATATATATATATATATATATATATATATATAATCCTAACTTCTTGCCTCCTCTTCTTATCTTCCTAGAACAACCTCAGTAAGTAGTCCTCTAACTTGAGTTGCTCTTGGGTCTTGCATTAGTGAACAATAGTAAAAAAACAAACAAAAAAAAACAACACTCTATAAGTGTAGAAAATTTATGGTAAAGTCACTAACCAGAGAAGGGCCATGTATGCACCACTGTTCACTGGGTTGATGAAAATATGACCTTCCAGAGCAGGCTCAGGTTCAGTTAGCCATAGGAATAGTGTATCACTTGTTCCAAGACTGGCCTGAAGAAAGAGAAAGAAAGAATAAAAGCAATGGAATAGGAAAGTTTCAATGAGAATTGCAAATACGGACATAGTCTGCAATGTGTTTCTCAGTTGGGCCAAAAGAAGAAAAATGGTTATCATAAGACAATGATGATGTAGAAGAGAAATGAGTCAACATAGCAAGAAACTCTGGATAGAGAGCACCTGGTGGTACTGTGAGAGAATTGTTTCTTCCCTAGTTCCTTCCCCCAGACTGTGCTGATGTGTTCTTTTGATGAATTAACCATGACAGAGCAGCACAAATTTGGTTAGTAGTTACTGTGCTGTCTATATGGGCATGTGGCCAAGTGATTAGAGCATTCGCATTCCAACCATGAGACCGAGGTTCAAATCTCATCATGGACAATTTGTCAGGAAAGAGACTTCCTGATGTTATCAGACTGGAGGGGTTGATACCAGTGTGTGGCAACTTTGGAAAGTGTCTGAAAACCATACCTCAGGTTGACCCAAGCCTTGTGAGTGATATTGGGTAGATGGAACCCTTGGGAGCTGCTGTTAGCTGTGCTAGCATGAAGTCACAAGTCATCATGGCTGAGGGCTTGATCACATTAGACAGCACACACTTTCCCAGAAACTGTAACTAAGGTCTGCTCAGCATAGTTGCAGTATAAACCACAGGTGGGTGTTGAATAAACACAAATGTGTGTGAGCAAGTGGCTGCAATTAGCTAGTTGCCCTAGTAGACGGGTATCCTTGTATACGAGTGGCCAGCTATACACACTGTGCCGACTAATTTGCATGCCTTGGATCCATGGGATGAGTATAAGTAGAACAGCAAATGTGAGCTGTCATTGCAGTCTTGCTGACAGAACATGTGTGGAGAGCAGGAAATTCAACAAGTGAGGTGTGATGAACCTTTGTTAGTCTGAAGAACCCTGCCAGTGTGGAAAATTGCAACAAAAAAAAAAAAAAAAAATAGCAAAAACTCTTATAAAGTCATCTGTGTACAGGACCAGAACTGTTTACTGTTGTGAAATATTAACTTGTGCTGTTTTAATTAAGTCAATGACAAGAAGACTGAATGACTGTTATAGTTGTAGGGTTTTAGACAGAAGACTCCATCAAACAAGCAGACAAGTGAGGTGAGTTAATGCCACAGTAGGGACAATTGAGATGGATTAAGGTGCTTGCCACATTTAGGTACAAGTCCAGTCCAGAGAAGAGGCTAGAGCTACACAACCAGACTCACACCATGTGAAAACAAAGATATTCATAGATGGTAGCTGACCACCTCACTTCACCTTAGCTCAAAAGGTAGTAATCTTGTAGAGTGTAAATCTCATCTATTGTAAGTACCATATCTATGTTGTGTTATGTTGTTGTTTTACATTGTTGCATTTAATAAAAATGGTAAACATATTTTAGCACCCTTGTTTTAATGTCCCTTTAGTATCTAGTATTTATTCTTGTTTGGGAGATCGTGGAGGTAGGGAGCCATTATAAAATAACAACCCAACATATTCTATTGGAGTTGAATCATTGGGGATTGTGAGTATGCAGTATCGATTTGGTCTGGTTTCTTTTGTTTTACAGCATGATTGTAGTTTAAATAAGTCTGTATTGCTACAACGCCACTTGTACAAATCAAAATACCACTGGTTCAATTTGCCGTTCTTGCTTTCTGAATACCTCACAATGTATATCCGTCTTTTCTTCTGCCATTTTCATTGCTTCAGCCCTCTTTTATCAGTCCAACACTGCGGTCGATCAACCAATCAGCGTTCTTCACTTTTATTCTCAGTTACCCAGGCAAACAGCGTCCTCCAGTTCGACCAATCAGCACATGACTTGCTATTGGTGGGAGTATGCCAAACTGTACAAAAACCCTTGTTACCGCACATACTGCTGGAACTGCTAGACGGGAGAGTAATGCCATTTTCATGGGGCAAACTTGCTGATGTCATGTGTCGCCTGTTATGGTAAGATCCTTATTTTCTTATGCACTAGATGCAAGCCACTGTGGCTCACTTGCTTCTATGGGGCTGTTCACCACAGGATTTGGGCTGGTTTGTTTTGTTTTACAGCATATCAACCTGAATGGGTTATTTAATGCTGACAAAATTTTTATTGCTGGTAATATTTTTTCCTTCAAAAATCTATTTCTGGTAATATTATTTTCTTCAAAAGTTTATTGCTGGTATTTTTTTCAAAAAATATGTTGCTGGTAATATTTTTTTTAAGTATTGCCGTTAATAATTTTGCCTTTAAAAATTTATTGCTGGTAATAATTTTTTTGCAAAGTATTTCTGTTCATCAAGCCACAACTCAAATAGGGGAGTCGTTAAATTTCCCACAACAGGGCAAACAATAACTGAGCAGTACTAAAAATAAAATCTAAATATGAGAATAGTCTACTCCAATCGATTAAATAAGGGATTCAATTTGTAATTCCTTGTAGGTTACTGTTATGGTAATTTACCCACACATGCATGGACTCTCCCAGCTATAAATAGGAGCAGGTATTGCCTTTTGGAGCATATTTACTTTCATCTTTATGTTTTATTAGACGAAGCATTGTCAGCCATTATTATTCAATTTGAATAGTATTTACTTTCATGTTAATTTTCTTTCAGTGTTTTTTATTGCAACTCTATTTAGGCTGTCTATTCTATGGCAGTGAACTAACAGTGCACGACTGGAAATAAAGAATAAACACTTGTTGCAGATGCCTCTTCTTCAACAACCAAAAAGGCAACCTGTGGTTTATATTGCAACTATGCTGAGCAAACTTTACAGAGTAGGAGCAGGTATTGCCTTTTGGAGAGGGACAGTTGGACCTAACATTCTTGCTGTAACACTCTTGTTTGTATATGTTTGTATTACTGTTTCTGTTAATATATTTAACTCAATTCCTCTCTTTGTGTCTTTATTTCTGGCCCCTAAGAAGGCCACAACAGTTGCCCAGATCAACAAGCACCTGATGAATGCCACAGGGAACAACAGCAAAAATTTTGTAATATCAACAATAACAAAGATGAGGACAATAGTCGACATGTAAATAATCATAATTCCTCATCCCAGAAATTCAGAAAGAAAGTGCATTTTGTTTAAAACATTTTGAAAGTGTTTG